>VZQC01002209.1:1108146-1171584 GCA_009823505.1 Rhizomys pruinosus
AAAAAAAAAAAAAAAAAAAAAAAAAAAAAAAAAAACCAAAAAACTCAAAGAGGGACATTTAAAATTTACCACCTCACCTAAAACTCCCCTATTTATATTTACTATAAAAAATCTACAAAAATAACATATACTTATTAATCTTCAAAATGTATGTCTAAAATATTTCCTCAATGGTGGGGACACAGTTGTGCTAATCGGACTGGATTTCATGTAGGCTTTTATGCCAGTGATTATTTTCTGTTCAGTTTTACTAAGAAAAAATATGTCAAACGTCAAGTAGGTAACAGGACGTACTGGGAGCTTTTGCCACCTGAGGAACCGTGTGCAGCAGTATCCTGGAATCATTGATATGAGGACCTGATACCTTTGTGGAGTAACTGTCAAGGCTCATTTGGCAAGATTGCTATGTTATATAATTACACCTTTATTGACTGGGGACCACATGAGTTCTTTAATAGTTGTAATACTGTCTCTTGTAATGACTCCAGATATCACTTTTTTAAATTTTATTTATTTTTATATGTGTATGAATGTACTGTCTGCATGTAGGTTTGTGCACCCGTGTCATGCAATGCCGTGGAGGTCAAAAGAGGGTCTCAGATTCCCCTGGAACTGGAGTTCTCCTGGAATTGGAGTTACAGACAGTTCTTAGCCACCATATGGGTCCTGAGGATCGAACCGGGTCCTCTGCAAGAGCAGTTGGTGCTCTTAACTGCTAGGCTATCTCTCCAGCCCCCAGATATTACTTTTAACAGAACTTATTTTAATCACACACTTCCAGCTTGTGGAGCGACACCGGTGTGGTTTTCATAGATAAATGGAGGTTTGTCATCTACCCATCTTCAAAAGGTTCGCTGCCTAGTTCCTAAACAATGACCTATTTGAAATAGTCCTGCTGCTTTACATGAATTCATAAGAACTATTGACTAAACAGCTGTTATAATACCTTAGAACTACACCATAATTTATACTTTTTCTGGATATGTACGCTCCTGTGTTAAACCTTTCTTAATAGCCATTGGAAATTTTACTTTAAATGATAAACTGAAAGTGTTGTCTTGTACAGATTGTTCTTTATATTTATGTATCAATCAAATTATTCCTTTGAATTCATCTTCTGACAGTATTGTATTACTATGTCAGAGGTTAGACTTATGGTTACCTGTCCATTTAACAGAACCTTAGACAGATTCTTTGTTACTGCATGAATTACTTTTCTTTGTACATTTCCGTAGAGCAAAACATTTCATTGATTGGATCATAACAGGCATTATTGGGCTTATAGCAATTATCACAGTAGGAACAGTTTCAGGCATGGCCCTACATAACTCTATACAAAATAATGATTTCATTACCAGATGGCACAACCAGTCACACTTACTTTGGGCTCAGATTTGCTGCCCAAATTTCTAAACTTTGAGATAGTATTATATGGTTAGGAGATAATGTTGATCAGTTGTATCAACAGTTAAAATTACATTGCCGGGGCTGGAGTGATGGCCTAGCAGTTAAGAACACCGAGTGCTCTTGCAGAGGACCCATGTTCGATCCCCAGCTCCCATGTGGTGGCTGAGAACTGTCTTTAACTCCAGTTCCAGGGGAATCTGACACCGTCTTCTGACCTCTGTGACATTGCAGGACACGGGTGCACAAACATACATGCAGACAGTGCATTCAAATACATAAAAAAAAATACATTGCCATTGAAACTTTTCTACCTTTTGTTTAACTAATACCCTCCATAACTCTACTAAACACCCATGGAAGAAGGTGAAGAATCACCTTCTAGACCTCTGGCATAATTTCTCCTTAGATATTTCAGCGGTACAAAAAGACATACAACAGACATTTACTCATACTCCCCCTAAACTATTTTCCTCAGGTTTTTATGATGCTCTGTCATCTACCCTGTCTAAATTAAACCCAGTCCCCAGTGCATAGGTTTTCTGGGGCTTAATTACTCCCTTTTATAATCGGACTTTGCTCAGTTCTTTTGTTTTGCACAGGATTTCGATGGGCCTCTTCAGGAACCCATGAGAAATTTATAGCTCTTGCTGTAATTCTTAACAAGAAATTGGGAATTGTGGAGCTGCGAATTCTCTTGCTGGATGAATGCCAATGCCTTGAAAGAAACCTAAAGCGTTGGTGGAGGGCCAACTTGGTATGATCGTGCTTGAATGTTTGGGCTTGGTAGAAGCCTGGAGAGTTTGGCTAAGACTCTGCTCTGAATATTTATACTTGGAATGTAAACACAGGAATCATTAGACATATTATTGCTAAAACCCAATGTCACTAAGTTCCCTGTTTACTTTTACACCACTGAACCTTGGATTCTGTTTTTCTTCTAAAACCTTTCTTACATCTAGCACATATACATTGTGTAGCTTTTGGTAACCTCTGCAAGCTGTGAGAGATGTAAAATCTTAAGATTCAGAAATAAAACTTTGTCATCCTAACTTTGAGTTGGTTGTTTATGTCCTACATCAGAGTGGTGGTCCAGGTCTTGGAATCTAGAGTTCCACACACGCACACCCACAAAGGGACTGAGATGAGGAGCCTTCATGCATAAAATGTAACCAAGGCTAAGGGACAGTGTTGGGGTGGGGGTGACTCTCTGCCTTCTACCCTAGGGCAGATGGGGAATGCCTTCGTTTACAGGACTGGAAAAGTCTGTGTCTAGCCTAGCTTCGGAGCTACAGGGAGTAAGTGTCTGAGGGTCTGTGGGAGGAAGGCAGGCCTGAGAGATGTAATGGATGATGACAAGGAAGAAGGCAGGGGCCTGAAGGAGGAGGAGTTGACCTTACCGAAGTGTTGATGTTCTGAGGGAGAAGCTGAGGCTTTAAAGGAGGAAACAAGGATTGTGATGGAGGGTGTCCTGGTCTGAGGGAGGGTCTCAGGATGAACTGTGGAGAAACCATTGTGACGGCAGAAGTAGTTGAGGGAACAGATCTGGAGGGATCTGAGGATAAAAGTAACAGTTTGAGAGAGTAAGTTGGAGGTTCAGGACAGAGGTAAGGCTCTGAGGGAGGAGACAGTCTGTAGTAGTCTGTAGAATAAGAAGAGATAAGCCATTCTGAGGCACGAACACAGTAAAGCATGTGGAAAGGGGAAGCCTAGTAGGATTTCATGGTATAGGCCAGTGTAAAGCTAGAAGGGAGGTTTGAGGGAGATTATCTGAATTTGTAAGTGTAGAAGCATGTCCTAAGAACAGAATGAGTCACGGGAAGAAGACAGTGAAAATTATGAGGCCATGAGCAGGGAAAGGAACCCCTCACTTGTTGAAAAGTCTCATAGGTTGAAAGACCTGAGTTCCAAAGCAAATTTGCTGTGAATGTTACTTATGGAGACACTTTTTCTACCACATAGAGACATTTCAGAAAGAATGTTAAAACAGGAATGAACCATGCATGTGGCCTAAATGCATGTGACCCTCGAGTGTGGGCTCACTCCTTCCACACGTCTGAGAAAAGCGATAATGTTTGAGGACCCACTTGCATGGAGCTGGAGCAAGAGGTGCCTGGACACCTGGAGGCTCCTATGGGAGGAAAGGGCAGGACAGGAGGCCACGAGTTACCTGCCCTGCAGCTCTATGGTTTCCCAGAAGAGTCTTCTGATCAAGAAAGTCCTGCTCCTAAAGAACCTTCTCCTTCAGTGTCTGGAACGGAGGGTGTGGAATCAGGATGACCACTTCCCTCTAAGACTTTGATTTCTCTCACATAGATATGAAATATTAGTGTCTTTCTTCTGTGGACCTGGAAATTTGCAGGCCCACAGCCACTGCAGGTACAAGCTCAGGGTGACTCACTGAGGTATACTAAAGATGGCTAGGCATACTGCTTGAGTGTAAGCCCCTTACCTTAGGCAACCCACCTTTTATATCCCTTCAGATCTTTTCCTCCTCTCTCCTTCTGCTGCTTCTCCAATGCCTCCTGGGAAGAGGGGAGGGGTGTGGTCCAAGATGTTATATGCTCAAAGTCTCCAGTGGGGACTGAAATCTAGATGAAAGGCTGAGGACTTCAGGAAGATTTTTTGTTTTCCTCTGTGCCTCCCTTTCTTCTAGATGAGAGAGTAGGGTGGATGGAGTCTATGTTCCCATCTGGATTAATCCCAGGTCTTTTCCTTCTTCCTTCAAACAGAGCACTGTGAGCCTTATGTCTTCTAGGCAGTTAATTTTATCCTCACAGAGCCTCAACTGTCCCATCTGTAAAGTGGATCAACTAAACAAAAGTCTTCCCTCGCTCCCTCCCTCTTTCTTTCTTTCTTTCTTTCTTTCTTTCTTTCTTTCTTTCTCTCTTTCCTTCTTTCTTTCTTTCTTTCTTTCTCTCTCTCTCTCTCTCTCTCTCTCTTTCTTTCTTTCTTTCTCTCTTTCTTTCTTTCTTTCTTTCTTTCTTTCTTTCTTTCTTTCTTTCTTTCTTTGTCTTTCTCTCCTTCCCCTTCCCCTTCCCCTTGCCCTTTCCCTTCCCTCTCTTCGCTTCCCTTAACCTTTCCCCATTCACCTTTCCCTTTCTCTCCTTCCCCTTCCCCTTCTCCTTGCCCTTTCCCTTCCCTCTCTTCGCTTCCCTTCACCTTTCCCCATTCACCTTTCCCTTTCTTTCCTTCCCCTTCCCCTTCTCCTTGCCCTTTCCCTTCCCTCTCTTTGCTTCCCTTCACCTTTCCCCATTCACCTTTCCCTTTCTCTCCTTCCCCTTCCCCTTCTCCTTGCCCTTTCCCTTCCCTCTCTTCGCTTCCCTTCACCTTTCCCCATTCACCTTTCCCTTTCTTTCCTTCCCCTTCCCCTTCTCCTTGCCCTTTCCCTTCCCTCTCTTCGCTTCCCTTCACCTTTCCCCATTTACCTTTCCCTTTCTGTCCTTCCCCTTCCCCTTCTCCTTGCCCTTTCCCTTCCCTCTCTTCGCTTCCCTTCACCTTTCCCCATTCACCTTTCCCTTTCTCTCCTTCCCCTTCCCCTTCTCCTTGCCCTTTCCCTTCCCTCTCTTCGCTTCCCTTCACCTTTCCCCATTCACCTTTCTCTCTCTCTCCTTCCCCTTCCCCTTCTCCTTGCCCTTTCCCTTCCCTCTCTTCGCTTCCCTTCACCTTTCCCCATTCACCTTTCTCTCTCTCTCCTTCCCCTTCCCCTTCTCCTTGCCCTTTCCCTTCCCTCTCTTCGCTTCCCTTCACCTTTCCCCATTCACCTTTCCCTTTCTGTCCTTCCCCTTCCCCTTCTCCTTGCCCTTTCCCTTCCCTCTCTTCGCTTCCCTTCACCTTTCCCTTTCCCTTTCCCTTTTCACTTTTTGCTTCCCCCTTCACCTTCCCTTCCCTTTCCCCTTTCTACAGGTTGTTGTTATGCAGGCCATGCTAGCCTTATACTAACCATGCATACATAAAGGACTCAAATACACTTCATTTCTCTAGTCTTCTGCATTTTATTGAGGGTTGCAATTTGGGCCACTATGCTCAGCTTATAGAATCATGCTTTTTCCTGTAAGACCTAGTATAGAAGGAATTAGGTCAGTAATAATGGGACATGATGAAGACTCAGAAAAAGATGCAACACGTATATGGCAGAGTGCATGAATTAGTGTAGTGTGGGGGCATGGAAAAGGAAATGAGTCTAAATTGGATTGAGAAATTATGTATGATGTATGAAAAAGTTTAATAACAAAAATATATTTAAAAAAGCAAGAACAAAACCAAGCAAAAGGTACTTTTTAACAGTTCCCTGCATATATTGGGGCATGTGGAGCCAACTTTAATCAGTAACAAAATGAGCCATAGTTTTTGAGTTGAGCCATCAATAGTAAAGAACGTAAGTGAGAGTGCAAGACTGCAGTGGAGCAGCACACCATTTTATATTAATTCAAGAGACCACCTGCAGGTATTCAACCTAGATAATGCTTGTAAGCAAGGGTTAAGGGGCTTGTCCTCACACTCAGTTTTCTTGGACAGCTTTTAAAAAGAGTTTCTGGCTGGGCCTGGAGAGATGGCTCAGTGGTTAAGAGCACCAACTGCTCTTGCAGAGGACCTGTGTTCCATTCCTAGCACCCACATGGCAGATAAGAACTGTCTTTAAGCTGGGCATGGTGGTGCATGCCTTTAATCCTAGCACTCAGGTAGCAAAGGCAGGCAGATCTCCGTGAGTTCAAGGCCAGCCTGATCAACATAGTGAACTCCAGGAAAGCTGGAGATATAGGGAGATCCTGTCTCAAAAAGATAGATAACCCAGTGGTTAAGAGCACTGACTGTTCATGCAGATGTATTTGGTTCAGGTCTCGGCATCCACATGTGAGCAAAAAACCATCTGTAACTCCAGGTCCAGGAGATCTGACTCCTTTTGCTGGTCTCCACAGGCTTTGCATGACATGGGTGCACTTGCATACATGCAGTGAAAACATTCACACACATAAAGATATACAAATCAAGGCATAGGCAGGCATACCCCTGTGAGTTAAAAGGCAGCCTGGTCTACATAGTGAGTACTAGGACAGCTGGCACTACAGGGAGACAGTGTCTCAAAAAGACAAAAAAATTTCAAAAAGTGTAAATAAAATATTTATTACATTTTTATTTATTTATTTATTTATTTATTTATTTATGTGTGTGTATATGTGTGTGTGTGTGTGTGTGGTGTGCTCATGTTCACATGCCCTGTGTTGCATGTGGAAGTCAGAGGACATCATGCAAGAATTGTTTCTCTTGTTTCACCATGTGAGTTCTGGATATCCAACTCAACTCCTCCGAATTCCCAGCAAACACTTGTCCTTGGTGAGCCAGCTGAGCATCCCTCACCTGGAGAGCTTTACACACTATATATAAAAGGATGCTAGAACAAGGATTCTGATTCCATTAGTTCATTGCAACTTGAAACTGAGTGATTTAAAAAGTCTTTCTAGTTGACTCTTGATGAGGCAAGATTAGAACAGTAGTCTCAGGGTTTTGTATGTAATAGCTGTAGCATGACACTTGTGTGTGCATGTGTATTTTCCCACTGCAGTATCTCAGTCTCTGGTCTTACAACAGCACGTTGTTTTCTTCATTTCATGAAGAAATGATTAAAACACTGCAACAACTACTACAGCAGTAGCTTACCACTTCCTGTGATGATGATACCACTTCACTGTTACAAGACTGTTATTTCTTGGAAGAAAGGGAACACCTAGTGAGGCAGAGGACGGTGGATCTTTGTGAGTTCAATGTCAGCCTGGTATATAGAGTGAGTTCCAGGACAGCTGGGGCTCAGGGAGACCCTGTCTCAAAAAGACAAAAAAAAGAAAAGAAAAGGAACGCCTCAAAAATGATACCTTTTTAAGGAACAAAAGAAGAATTTTGAGAGAGAAAGGAGAAGCTTTATGGAAGCTGTGATGAGATCAGTTTGGGATTAGAGTGAAAAACATTTGAAGAAGAAAGAGGGAGCTGATTAAAGCAGCAGTTTTTAAATATGACTACCTTTGACCACCAGTACTCAGAAAATGTGAAACTTTTCAGTGCCTTCTTAGGAAGCCCTGACGCAGACAATCTTACAATTCACTCATGATCACAGCAAAAGAAGTGCACAGTGTGGTTAGTGTGATGCCAGTTTGTGCTTCTAAACTGTCCAAGTCTCTTCCAACTTCACCTTCTGTTTTAGACTTCTGGCAGACACGATCCTGTGTATTTGAACATAGTTCTGTCAATGTGCTAAATATAATTCCTGAAGATACAAAACCAAATGAAGTTTGAAGAGAGTGTGAAAATACAAAGTAGAACGTGGTGTCAAGACCTGGGTTGAGGGAAGGCTGCTACAGCAGGTGCTCCTCAGCCTAGACCAACCCCCAAGCAGACAGAGATAACCCACCTTAGAAGCATGGACTGGGATTGTCTCATGAATATGTGCATCAGATTTCACATCTAAGTTCAAACAGGGTGAACCATAAAGTCAGTCCTCTAATCTAAAGTCAAGTCATCTGAGTTGTTCATTTGGACTTCCCCGTCTTCCCCCAAAGAGCTGAAATGCTAGGTTATTTCAAAGGATACAAAAGATTTGGAGATATATTTTAATAACAGAGCACCTGATTCTGTGAATAAAGGAATGTATGATATTTGAGTGGAAACAAAAGCACTAGGATGAGTTTCCTCTTATAAGTATTGAAAAATACCACTTTTAGGAAACTGATTATTATAAATGTTTAATTTTTGTCCCAAATATAATTAGCATTGGAAGTTTTGCCTTTACCTGAATGTATACTGTAGATTTTTAACAAAACAAGTTTTATATTTATTATGTTTAGTGTGATTTTGAAATTACCTCTTTCATATGTTTTAAATAAAGTGAAGTTTATGTAGAAAAAGAATGGCAGTTGCTTGGGCATAAGGATTTACATTGCCCAAGTGACAAGTCTCTAGGTGTACGTTCTGTCATGGAAGAAAAACAAAAAAGATAAAGTCCTTTATGAAGTACATTGGTGGATACATCAGGTAGGAGTGTTACAGAAAAACAGGGAAATGTCTGTATGTCTAACATATTATCTGACAATTTTTGGCTTTGGAGTGGTGGAAGCTAGTGGTCACTAGTGGTCTGCTAAGTTAATACATTTCCAAAGATTTCCCTTATGGAGAAGATGTTAAGTCACATAAAGAAGATGGGGACTAAATAGTTATTAAGGTGACCAAGATTTTCCAGAGATAATTGTCTCAGAAACTGCAAAATTCCAACTCCACACCATCAAAAAGTTCCACACTAAGAAATAAATCCATGTAAGATACTTAATATAAGTTTTTTTTTTCTGTGAAATTCCCTTTTCGAGTATGTTCAAGTGTGTGACTCCCAGTTACGTTCCAGAGCAAAAGGCCCTTGATTTTCATTTTTTTCTTTGCTGCCTCAGTTCTTTCTTGTTGAGCATTCTGAGCTTTCCAAGTGTATGGGAAGAAAGGTCTCTAATCTAGAAGCCCAACTGGCAGGTCCCACATCTGCCTGAAGTTCCATGTCTGTTTAATCATTCCAAAGCTTAGACTTCTCCTTTATGGAGTATGATCAACTGTTTGTTACTCATGACACATTTCACTTATCCATTTATTTATTTATTTATTTATTTATTTATTTATTTATCATTTATTTCAAACAATTTAGCCCAGCATGGTGGCCCATGCCTTTAATCCCAGTACTTGGGAGGCAGAGGCAAGGTGGATCTCTGTGAGTTCAAGGCTGGCCTGGTCTACATAGCCAGCTCCAGGCCATCTCAGACTAAAGGGAGACCCCGACTCAAAAAAAAATACAAAAAAAATGTTGTGTGGGTGTGGGTTTACACATGTCATGTACAAGTGTGGAGGTCAAAGGCCAACTTAGGGAACCAATTCCCTCCTTCTGCCATGTGGGACCTGAGTCTCATCCCAGGTGCAGTTGGGTGGAAATGCCCTTACTCACCAAACTATCTTGCCAGTCTCTAGTGGTGTATACCAAACATGCTTTGTTTTGCCATTTGTTTCCCTCTGTCACAGGCCAAAGAATATTTGAGATTTAAAAAAAAAAAGAACATTTCACATGAGATGAAAGCTGAGAAGATTCACCTTACCCCACAGAAGCTATCTTTCGGCCTCTCCTATCCTTAGGTGCAGGCCTCTTATCAGAATGCTTTTGGGTGGAGCTCCTCCCTTGCAAATATACAGAGTGATATGGTGTCTTCCCAGTTTCTAGTCTTCCTGGCCTCTGGTATCAGAACTGCCTGACCAGGAATAGCGGTGGCACTTTGGACACAACTGTTACATGGAAGTATGGGGTCCTAGCACAGTGAGGTGCCCAGGTCATGGCTTTTCTCAGTGGCCTCCTTGTGTTGTCTATGCTTGAGGTGGCTGGAATCTGGCTGGCTGCAGCCTGCTTAGGTGGGCTGGGAAAGTGGTTTATTAGGCATCCCATGGCTGGCTGAGGAGTAGAGACTTTTGTCAGCTGGGATAATTAGGGCCCCCTTCTCTGCAGCCCCCTCTCAAGGGTCACATACCCTCCCCACAGTTCTACTCAAAATTAGCCGGGCATGGTGGCACACGCCTTTAATCCTAGAATTTGGGAGGCAGAGACAGGCGGATCTTTGTGAGTTCAAGACCAGCCTGGTCTACAGAGTGAGTTCCAGGACAGCTGGGGCTACAGGGAGACCCTGTCTCAAAAAGACAAAAAAAAAAAAAAAAACATGAAAAAACCCCCTCAAGATTAGCCTACCACCTGACCCAGCCATTCCACTTCTGGGTATATATCCACAAGACTCATCCTACCACAGAGATACATGTACACCCATGTTTTTTGCAGCTCTCTTCACAATAGCGAATAGCTGGAACCAACCCAAGTGCCTCTCAACTGATGAGTAGATAGAGAAAATATGGTACATCTACACAATGGAGTTCTATGCAGTGGTAAAGAAAGATGACATCATGAAATTTGCAGGTAAATGGATGGAACTAGAAGATATGTGAAGTGAAGTAACATAGTCCCAGAAAAACAAATGATGAATGGTATCCCTTATCTGTGGATGCTAGGACCATTTACCTAGTTGTAAGGCAAACTAAGCAACGTTAATATTATATTCCTTGTGATCTGAAAACAACGGTGTTCTTATATTTTCAATCCGTTAACAGGTTCTAGAACTAAGCTACCATTTATTTTCATAGTTAGGAATTTTGGATATATGAAAGGAAGATATCATAGAAATAGACTTTAGTTTGGATTTCATTGAAATTATAAATTGAGTTTGGTTAGGATGTTCATTTTCACAAAATTCTACCAATCCATGAGCACAGGAGTTCTTCCATCTCCTCCTGTCTTCCTTAATCTCCTTCAAAGATTTAAAGTGTCCATTGTAGAGGTCTTTAATGTCTTTGGTTAGATTTATTCTTAGATATTTTATTTTTTTAAGGCTATTCTGAATGGGAGTGTTTCCATGAACTCTTTCTCTGATTGCTTGTTGTTTTTTTTTTTGTTTGTGTGTGTGTGTGTGTGTGTGTGTGTGTGTGTGTACAGAAAGTCTAGTGACTTTCTGTAAACTGATTTTGTATCTTAGCACTTTGTGTTAAATGTTGGATCGTTTCTACAGGTTTTCTGATAGAACTTTTGGGAGTTCTTATGTAAAATATATTTGATGCAAATGGGAATAATTTGACCTCCTTTTTTTTCAAATTAGTACCAATTTAATTTCTATCTCTTGTCTTACTGCTCTAGATAGGGTTCAAGCCCTATATTGAGAAAGTATGAGAATAGTGAACAGCCTTGTCTAGTTCCTGATTTAAAGGAAATGCTTCAAATTTTTCTTGATATTGGCCATGGGTTTGTTGTCTATAGCCTTAATAACAGTCCTGTGGAAGAAAAGCATAGGCTCTTACTTTTTTATTTTTTATTTTGTTGGTGTTTTTTGAGATAGGGTCTCCCTTTAGTCCTAGCTGGCCTGGAGCTTGCTCTGTAGACCAGGGTGGCTTTGAATTCACAGTGATACACCTGCCTCTGCCTCTTGAGTTCTGGAATTAAAGGCGTGCAACACCATGCCTGGTAAGCATATGCTTTTTAATACTGAGACATTTCTTCAGCCCCAGGACTAGATATTTGTAGAATTAAATTCTGTTTGTGAATATGACACATGCAAGGAATCATGTGCTGATTTACTTGAGAGCTTGGAAATAAACTTTGTGCCTCTCCTGTCTTGTTTTCCTGAGGCACATATTGAGATTGAATATTCCCATTGCAAACTTTACAGTTTTATTAGTTATTTACCCTAAAATTCCAATTGTATTTATTTCTTCCCCTTTTTATACCTCAGGTTTTTATTAGCCCTTTGTTGATATAGTCTACCCACATTTGCTCTTTGATGAAATAAAATATTAGTTTCAGTCTTGTATAGAGACCCACTTTTGTGTATATATGTATAGAGACCCACTTTTCAGGGGAGCACCATTTAAAGAGGCATGTGTTAAGTATCTTATATTTTACTGATTGTATTTAGCCAGTATAGTTATCCTATAGATTTCTAGAAAATGTTTAACGGCTGCTTATTCAATATGGGATTAAGATTAAAAATACATGGGGAAGAAACAGTGTTATTGATATTGAAGCATTGCCCAGTCACTGCGTTTTTGTTTTTTTTTTGTTGTTTGTTTGTTTTGTTTTTTTCAGAAAAGTAATACTGTCATATGATGCAGGTATCCTACATCTGGCTGTACACATTGTGGAGTTAAAATAGATTAAAGTGGATATGTTTTGAGTTCTATGTTTACTGAGACATTGTTCTCAATAACCAAAATATATCATCTTATGTACATATCAGAATCAGCCTCTCTGAGGCAGTCTTAAAAGGTGATGGCCCCTATATAGCAGAATGGGCACAGCAGGATTTGGGAAGCTCACCACCATGAAGAAGCAGAATGAAGTGTTCTCAGATAGCCTCCAAAGGTCTGGGCCCCTCTTACTAGTTTTCTTAAGCAAACATGCTCCTCTGAAAGCAAGTTCAAGACAATATTCCGAATCCACTGTTTAATCTGTCTTATATTTTACACATATGATTCACCTACTGGACACGTGTTTTACAAAATGACATATATTTCTTTTTTAATTTTTTAAATTTATATTATTATTTTTTTATGTGTATGAGTGTACTGTCTGCATGTAGGTTGGTGTACCTGTGTCATGCAATGCCACGGAGGTAAGAAGAGGGTGTCGGATTCCCCTGGAACTGCAGTTAAAGACAGTCCTTAGCTGCCAGGTGTGTGCTGGGGATCAAACCCGGGTTCTCTGCAAGAGCACTCTTAACCTCTGAGCCATCTCTCTAGCTCCAACAAAATGACATATATTTTCATTAAAAGTAAGTAGCTAAAAGTCCACTTTACTTTGTTAAATGAATATAGACAGCAGACAATATCAATTACAATTGTTTTTTATTTTTTAAATTAATTTTATTTGTTTCTGTATGTGTATGAATGTACTACCTGCATGCAAGTCTGTGCACCCATGTCGTGCAACGCCGCGGAGGTCAGAAGAGGGTCTCGGATTCCCCTGGAGCTGGAGTTCTCCTGGAATTGGAGTTTCAGGCGGCTCTCGGCCGCCATATGGGTGCTGGGGATCGGACCCGGGTCCTCTGCAAGAGCAGTCGGTGCTCTTAACCGCTAGTCCATCTCTCCAGCCCCATCAATTACAAATTTTTAAAACATTATTTTACTATATATCAACTGTACAGCTGTATGTATATTTGAGCCATACCCTCCCTTCTGGGAAATTTTTACCTCTCTTAATTTTTAAGTTTAAATAAACACTCAGCATTAGAATAAAAGTCATTTCCATTCTTACCCTAACTGCACTTCACATGAAAACTTGCACTTCTATCCACGTTGATGTAAACACAATGAACTGATTCTACCTTATGGTTGGATAATACTACATTTTAATATACAGATAACAGATGAATACAATGATTTTTTTAAGCTGAGTAGAAAGTGTATTCTCTGGTGTTTGGGTGAAATATTCAATAGATGTCTGTGAGGTCTATTTGGTGTATTCTGTCATTTAGTTCAGATGTCTCTCTGCTTAGCCTTTGTCCTGTTGATCTGTCTAAAGGACTTAATGGGGGTATTGAAGTCCCCTACTAGTAGTGTGCTGGGGTTAATCTGTGCCTTGAGATCCTGAAGAATTGTCTTTACAAAGTTTGGTGCACCAGTGTTTGGTGAGTATATATTCATGATTGTGAGATCTTCATCATCAATTGTTCCTTTAATAAAGATGTAGTGGCCTTCTTTGTCTCTTTTGATTTCTTTTGCTTTGTAGTCTATTTTGTCTAATATTAGAATGGCAACACCTGCTTTCTTTTTGGTACCATTTTCTTGGAATACTTTCTTCCATCCCTTTACCTTGAATTGGTGCCTATCCTTGAAATTGAGATGGGTTTCTCATAGACAGCATATAGATGGGTTTTGTTTCCTAATCCATTCTTCCAGTCTATGCCTTTTGATTGGGGAGTCTAGCCCATTAATATTTAAGGTTATAATTGAAAGATGGCTGTTGCTTCCTTTCACTTTATTATCCATTTGGACATCTAGCCTCTGATTTTATTCCTACAGTTATGTTTTTATTAGTTTATTTTCCTAGGTGTTTGAGGATTGCTGCTCCTCTCTTCTGCCCTTTGAATTGCTTCAAGTATTTATATTATGAAGAGTTGGTTTTCCAGACATTTATTCTATCATCTTGTTTATGTCATTGAAGATTTTTCTCTCTCCTTCAACTATAGTCGACATTTTTGCCGGGTAAGGTATTTTGGGTTGGCATCCATAGTCCTTTAACACTGGGAATGCTTTGCTCCATGTTCTGTTCTTCTTGCTTTCATGGTTTGCACCAAGAAGTCAGTTGTAATTCTTATGGATTTCCCTTTGTATGTGACTTGCTTTTCTTTTGAAGCCTTCAGAATTTTGTCTTTGCAAATTCATTTTTTAGCATTTTAAAAATATATTTATTTTTGTATGTGTATGAATGTACTGTCTGCATGTCGGTTTGTGCACCCATGTCATGCAATGCTGCAGAGGTCAGAACAGGGTCTCGGAATCCCCTAGAACTCGAGTTCTCCTGGAATTGGAGTTACAGATGGTTCTTAGCCACCATGTGGGTGCTGGTGATCAAACCCGGGTCCTCTGCAAGAGCAGTCGATGCTCTTAACCAGTAGACTACCTCTCCAGGCCCTGCAAATTCATTTTCTGACCTAATATTACCTTGACACCAAAACCAGATAGAGTCAACAGAAAAGAAACTTATAATACAATCTCCCTGATGAATATTGATGTAAAAATTCTCAAAACATTTCTAAATTGAGTTAAAACAAATTATGAACAATTACCAAGTTGAGTTCATCCCACATATGCAGGAATGATTTACATACATGAATCAATAAATTTAATACACCATATAAGTAGAACCAAGGATTGAAATCATATGATCATCTCATTACATTCAGAAAAATCATTTCAAAATACATGGCTGGCTAGGTCATAGAACTTTTGCAGAACCTAATACTGTTATCTGTTAAATGGACAGAGTATTAAACTTTCCCATATGTTCTTACTTTATACTTAAATTAGCACTTCTCATAAAACACAGCATATCTCAATTCAAAATCCATCTCCATGATTAATATGCATCCTGATTGTCTTAGTGACTTCTTTTTATTCAGTAATGTTACAATTTTGTCAACACACAAACCCCAGGAAAGACCCTTCCTCTCAATTCTCTGGCTCCTCACTAATATTTAGTATTGACCATATAAGTCAATCTTCTTTTAAAGAAAGAAACTTGTCATCCATTTGGGACATATCAATCAGTCTAGAAGAGAGAATTAGTCTGGTAATTAAGCCCAAGATAAGCATTAGTGTACTGAAGGAAAGGCCTGTATGTTTCTGTCTTTGGTTTTATGACAACCTGACACAAGCATTTTCTGTAAACACCTGGGTGTCTTAAGAGAGCCAATCCCAGGGTAGGGAGACATGGGGAAGAGAATGATGTTGAGTTCTGTAGGAAGCTTTCTTTTGTGCCAAACAAGGACCACGCGGCCTTGCTAAGGGGACAAGGACACAACACTTGCCACCAGCTGCTGTGGGGAACTGGCCTCTTGGCCCAGAGACCAGCTGGGTACTTCCTATAGCCCGGCATGAACGGCACTTCAAACTCAGGCCCTTAGCCTGGACCCATGAGACATGTGTTCCACTCTTATCTGTGACTTCCCACCTGCCCAGAGACTGTTGAACACTAGACAAGAATTTTCAGGTTGATGGCTGTTGGTGTGTTTTCAGCCTATGTCCACTCACAACACCAGCCATCCAGATTGGTGGTCTGCACAGGGAACTCTTTCTAACCTACCAGCCACCCGAACAAAATGCAGGCCTGCCTTGGCCTGTATGCAAGCAATAATTAAAAAGATGATGACCAGGAATTCCATGATGTTACTAGGAAATTCAATTTATTCCTTGCTACAGCCTACTTTTATAAACCAAAGGATGTCAGTTACCAGAGCCAATCATAAGGCCCCCAACTCTGTGCCACTGCACACTGTTGCCCCACCCAGCACCATGCACCTAGGCACGTTCTTTGCTCCTCCTTGGGGTGGGGTCAGAGAAATCTGCTGGCTCCCAGCCATGCTGTGCCCTGACAGGAGCTAGCTGAGAACTAGCCCCCAATTCAAACTGGATTTTCCCACAGAGTTCAGTATAACATGGTGTAATTCTTACTGCTGATAACTTCTAATAAAAACTATGTCTTCATATTTGAATATGCCAGTGAAAAATATTAATTTCTGTTTTTAGACTGAAGGTACATTCATTGTTCAACTTCAAGTATCATGAGTCTAAAATCACTTATATTTTGCAATGAAGAAAATGTTACTCATGATGACATTTAATGTAATGGACACCTCTATTTTAACAGAGCCATCCAGATTCTGAGAATCTCAAAAACTTCAGTTGTGGTTCTCAGGACACCTTCCATACTAACACATGGATGGCAGTTTTGGGAAATTAGCAACCAAAGAATGTGTAAATTAACAACTTCAGATACTTTGGAGACATCAAAAGAGAAAATATGTGATGATAACTGCTACTTTAATTTGCCAATCTGTGTACTGTGATTAAACAAAGTGTTCCAAGAAGTAAAGTAGTACGTAAAACATAACACAGACAGTAAGAAATAGTTGAAACTAAAGTCAAGGAACAAGTTATGATGCAGCATAACTATTTTAGAAAAAATAGTAGCAGAAGAATCAAATATTTTGGCTCAATAATATCTGTTTAATTTTAACTTTTCTAAAAACCCACTTATTTGGCAAAGGACATTTCATATAAGACAATCTATTCTACCAACAAGTTTCCTCAAGACATCCTTCATGTCCCTGTTCCTTGAGCTATAAATACATGGGTTGAGCAATGGAGGGACCACACTGTACATGACAGAAGCCACTGCAGTGTTTCTGGGAGATTCTGTCACTACAGAGCTAATGTACACACCAAAACCTGTTCCATAGAACAAGGAATCAACTGAGAGATGAGAAGCACAGGTGGAAAATGCTTTCCTCCTGAGGATGGCATTCTTAAGACTGGAGACACAATGTAAATGTATGACAGCAAGATTCCACAGACAGAATCACCCCCAAACACAAATGCTGCAACAAATATCAGAAGATTGTCAATAAATGTATCAGAACAGGCAAGCTTTATAATCTGACCCAGTTCACAGAAAAAGTGAGGTGTTTCAGATGGACAAGTATAGCAGCATCAGGCTGTGGAGCAGAGCATCAGCAATGCTAAGGAATAGTAAGAATAGGACCAGCAGGACAGAGTAACAGTGGTTCATGGTGATAGTGTAGCTCAAAGGATTACAAATGGCCACATAGTGGTCATAGGCCATCACTATAAGCAGAAAAATTTCCATGCCACCAAAAATGGAGACAAAGCAGGTTTGAGAAAGATATTGTATGTATGTGATGCTGTCATCCTGTGCTTCAATTTTCACCAGCATCTTTGGGATTGTGGTTGTGCTTAAACAGATGTCATTAATGGAGAAAATAGAGAGGAAGAAGTATATGGGTGTGTGGAGGTGGGAGCTAGAGCTGATGGCTAATATGATTAGCAAGTTTCCCAGAACTGTGACAAAGTACACGGGTAAGAAGGAACATGCTGAAGACCAGAGGCAGCAGTTTATGATTGTCTGTCAGTCCAAGCAGATGGAATTCTGTGACAGTTGTTTGGTTTTGCAGTTCTATGTTTCTAATGAGGACTTTTCAAAGGATGAAGTAAAAATAAAATTGAAGGCACTCACACTGGCATCAGATAGAATCACTTGAGAATGTATGAAATAACTTCTAGATATGATGGTATTTTACTGGTAGACTCCTGGATTTTTATTTTTGATTCATGTAATGTATAATGGTTGTTTATAGTACTTAAGGACCTATCAAAATGTCCCACCAGCATCATTACAAAAGGTATAGAAAATGGCATGGTATTTTAATGGTGATTTTGATCGAGTAAGAGCATATTTCTCAATGGAGAAGAATTGGACCTGTGTTTGTACAGAGTATGATGCCAGGTAATGAGATGAATAAATGCAGGGATGAGTAGTTATGATAGAAGAGCAAACAGATGAGAAGCCAAAGAAGAGTCAGAGGGGCTTGTACAGATGATATAATTAAATACAAAAGACGGAATAATATTGTGTGTAGCAGATATGAAAAAATGCTATGAGAAACATGGAACAGAAAACCCACAAGGATTACCTTAACCGTCATGTTTCTATCTTCTTCATTTAATTGACTCCTCATGGGACCCCAGGATGAAATTCTAGGAATATTGTTTGCTTTAATTTTCAAAGCTTAACTGAATATCGAAGATTATGTATTATTCCTCAAGAACTGTGGATGGATAACTGTGTCCAAGGGCTGGTGTTGAAGGGCCAACATTTCTGAGGACATAGTTACAAAAGCTGCTTACACACTAGTATTTTCACTGAGCTTACAGGCAAATGCAGGCAGTTTCCAGATCTCATGGAGCTTCAAATCAAAGCTCCCATTAGCCCAGTTATGTACTGCTCTATTATTCTGGTCCCATTATGTTTATATTGTTAAAAAACAATTCTATAGAACAGCAATATTCTCTGGGCTTAATTCCCTGACCCTGGAGACCAAGTGTGTATCAGCCCATTATCTCCAATTATTGTCTAATTTTTACTTCACCGATATGACAAAGGAATTTTTTTACTGCTTTGAGCAGTTCGCTGTTTCAGACAGTTCTTTGATGCAGTATTTCTGTGGTTGTTGTTGCTGTTGTTGTTATTCCTTCCAATATGCATCACTCCAAAATAAGCACATACTTATGCCACATATATCCTAGGTTTTAACATCTTCAGCTTATGATTTTTTTTTTCTTTATTAAGGCTGAAACATGTCATGTTTGAAGTCCCCTCCTTGGCAAGCCCAAACCACCATCAGTTCTGCCCTTGTGTTCCACACTGGGGTTTTCCCTTCTCATGGTCACCAAATCAGGTCCAGTAAGCACTGTGTCCTGTCTTGATCTTCCTGTACTGATCTCCATGATACAGCCTGGTTAGTCCAACAATGGGAGTTTATATTCTGAATAGTCAGAAACCCCAGTAGAAGTTCAGTCCACAAGTTGGATGTCTCATCTGTCCCCATCTGGTACTGAATGTTTGGAGGATTCTTGGAGAGACATGAGTCTTCAGTCCATATTGGAAGATTGAAAAGCTGTGTTTCATGTCTTTGAAGGATGGCAAAAGCAGTGGCAGCCACAGGGTATAGCTGTACTTGCCAGTAAGACAGGAAAAAAAAAAACTGTGCTCTTTTTTAATTTTTTTTTTTTTTTTTGTTACTTTTGTCTTCTTACTAAGACTCAAGTTTTATACTTGAAGTACAACTTCTCAGGACTTACTATTTGCTTATTTCTGGCTATCCTTTCCTTTTGGATGTTTAAGTCGACACAGTTAGCCCAGATTAACCAAGGTTTTTGTTTTATCAAGGTCAGTTGAGGGTCTGGTCCTCAAGGGTCACTCAGGTTTTGGGGGGAGGGAGCCCCTGGCTCCTTTTCAATCACCAGTTTCATCCACTTGAGGACAAAATCAGGCCTTTCTAGACCAGGCTTCCCTTTTTGAAACATGAGCACGACTTTCCTTTTTTTTTTTTTTTTTTTTTTTTTTTATTTATTTCGATATGTGTATCAATGTACTGTCTGCATGCAGGTTTGTGCACCCGTGTCGTGCAATGCCGCGGAGGTCAGAAGAGGGTCTCGGATTCCCCTGGAACTGGAGTTCTCCTGGAATTGGAGTCTCAGACGGCTCTCGGCCGCCATGTGGGTGCTGGGGATCGAACCCGGGTCCTCTGTAAGAGCGGTCGGCGCTCTTAACCGCTAGGCCATCTCTCCAGACTTTCCTCTTTACAGACTGGACACTGGCTGAAGTCCCATCAGTGGATATCCAAGACCTCCCTGCATAGGAAGACTCACATTTGCAGGACATTTCAAGAGATGTCCCCATGCATAGTTCCCTGGGACTTAGTTGATATCTGAGGGCAAGGAAAAAAGTTACCCCTTATGGCCTTGGCCAAATTGGAATGGGCATTAAGTATGGTCATTAAGCGTACAGAAAGGCTAAATTACACCAGCCTGATACTTTTAACTATTGTGTAATATTTTAGAAAAGGCTTGAATAAAAGCTCAAGCAGACTTGTATAAAAAATACTAAGAAGCACTCCCATAAAATAAATACTGTGGTTATACATAATGTCATGATAAGCTAGTTTTTTCTGCAATCCTTTGTTCTTATATTGCTATAAAGTATGCATACATTTCCTTCATCCATACACCAAAAATTCCTAACTTTGAACATAAATGGTAGCTTATTTGGTACCTGCTAAGGGATTCACAATATGAGAGCACAGTTGTTTTCAGATCATGAGGAATATAACATTAACTTTGCTCAGTTTACCTTACAACTAGGAAATTGGCACTAGCATCCACAGATAAGGGATACTATTTGCTGTTTTTTTTGTTTTGTTTTGTTTTGTTTTGTTTTGTTTTTCTGGGACTGTGTTACTTCATTTAACATGATATCTTCTAGTTCCATCCATTTATCTGCAAAGTTCATGATGTCATCTTTCTTTACCACTGCATAGAACTCCATAGTGTAGATATACCAGATTTTCTCTATCCACTTGTCAGTTGAGAGGCACTTGGGTTGTTTCCAGCTCTTTGCTATTGTGAAGAGAGCTGCAATAAACATGGCTGGGCATGTATCTCTGAGGTAAGATGAGTCCTGTGGGTATATACCCAGGAGTGGTATGACTGGGTCAGGTGGCAAGGTCATTTTGAGACTTTTAAGGGTTCTCTATACTGTTTTCCATAGTAGCTGAACGAGTTTACATTCCCACCAGCAGTGGATGAGTGCCCCCCTCTCCCCACAACCTCTCCAGCACTTGGTATCATTTGTTATCTTGAAACTATTCATTCTTAATTGAGTGAGATGATGTCTTAAAGTGGTTTTAATTTGCATTTCCTTAATTATTAGGGACATTGAACACTTTTTAAGATGTTTCTCAGCCATTTCTAATTCCTCACTTGTGAAGACTCTGTTCAGCTTTGTTCAGCTCTTTGCTCCATCTATTGAGTGAGCCATTTATTTTATTTCTTCTTTGTTTTTTGAGTAGTTTATATATTTTGGAATTCCATGCTTTGTCAGATGTACCTGCGGTGAAGGTTTCCTCCCATGGTGTAGGTTTTCTCATCTCTTCCCTGATTGTTTCTTTTGATGCACAGAAGCTTTTCAGTTTAATGAGGTCCTACTTGTCAATTGTGGACCTTATTTCCTACACAGCTGCTGTCTGATTTAAGAAGTCTTTTCCTATGCCTATGTCTTGTAGGCTGCTGCCAACTTTTTCTTCTATTACCTTCAGAGTATTGGGTTTCATGTTGAGGTCTTTGATCCATTGGGAATTGACATTGATCAATTTGGAGTCAACCTAGGTATCTTATTGTTTTTGAGGCTATTGTGAGTGGGAAGATCTCCTTGTATTTTTCTTCAGTTGCTTGTTGTTGGTGTATAGAATGGCTACTGATTTCTCTAGGTTAAATTTGTATTCTGCCACTTTACTGAAACTCTTAATCATTTCTAGGAGTTTTCTGGTGGAATTTTTATCATCCCTTAAGTAAAGAATTATATCATCAGCAAAAAAGGATAGCTTGACTTCCTCTTTTCCAATTAGTACTCTTTTAATTTCCTTTTCTTGCTTTATTTCCTTATAGCAAGTGTTTCAAGCACTATATTGGAGAGGAGTGTTGACAGGGGGCAGCCTTGCCATGTTCCTACTTTTAAGGGGAATGTTTCTGTCTTTTCTCCATTTAGGATGAGGTTGGCTGTGGGTTTCCTGTATATGGCTTTGATTACATTGAGGAATGATCCCTCCAATTCAATTCCCTCTAGGACTTTAAACATGAAGGGATGCTGGATTTTGTCAAAGGCTTTTTCAGCGTCAATTGAGATGATTGTGTGGTTTTTGTCCTTCAGTCCATTTATGAGTTTTATGATATTTACTGATTTTTTATATTGAACTTCCTTGCCTCTTTGGTATGAATCCAACTTGGTCATGATCGATGATCTTTTTGCTGTGGGTCTGTATGCAGTTTGGAAGTATTTTGTTGAGAATTTTTGCATCTGTGTTCATTCATGCGATGGGTCTGTAGTCTCCCTTTTGGTTGTATCATTGCTTGGTTTTGGTATTAAAGAGATGCTGGCTTCAGAGAAGGAATTTGGGAGATTTCCCTCTGCTTGTATCCTTCTGAACAAATTGAGTAATAATGGTTTTAAGTCTTTTTGAAATGTTTTATAGAATTCTGGTGTGAAACCATCTGGGCCTCGGCTTTTTTTAGTTTGGAGATTTTTTACTACAGTTTCAATTTGTTCATATATTATGGGTCTGTTTAAACTGTTAATCTCTTCTTGTTTATGCTTCGTTGTTCACCAGGATTTCAGATATTCATCAATTTATCCTAGGTTTTCAAACTTAGTAGAGTATAGGTTTTTGAAGTATTCCCGTATGATTGGATCTTTTTATTGTCTCTTGTGATATTTCCCCTTTCATCACGGATTCTATTGATTTGGAGTTGTTCTTTCTTTTCTTTAACTGGGCTAGAGGTTTGTCTATCTTGTTCATTCTCTCAAACAACCATCTTTCGTATTCTTTGATTTTTTTGAATTGTTTTCTTTGTTGCTATTTCATTGATTTCTGCTCTTAGTTTTGTTATTTCTTCCTGTCTGTTGTGTTTAGGGTTCATTTGTTGTTGTCTCTCAAGTGTTTTTAGCTGCAGATCTGTCACTTGTGCTCTTTCTGGTTTTCTAACGTAGATACCCAGGGCTATAAATTTATCTCCTAGGACTGCTTTTAAAGTATCGCATAGGTATCTTTTATTTATTTTTTTGTGGTGTGTGTGTTGTATTATCATTGTCATTCAGTTCCAGGAATGCTTTCATTTCTTTATTTCTTCCTTGACTCATTCATAATTCAGGAGTGTGTTGTTTAGTCTCCATGTACTCTTGTAGATAGTAGGGCTTATCTTGATGTTGATATTGAGCTTTATTGCATTTTGGTCTGATAGAATGCATGAAATTATTTCAATATTTTTGTATTTTTTGAGTGTTTTTTTTTTTTTTTTTTTTTTTTCTGTATCCCAGTATCTGATCAATATTGGAGAATGCTTGTGCTGGATAACTTTAGTGTCAACTAGACACACCTGGGTTGAGGGAGCCTCAGTTGGGGAATTGGCTCCATTGGATTGGCCTGTGGCCATATCTGTGGAGTATTGTCTTGATGGTCGAGCAGTGCGGGAGGGCCCAGCCCACAATGAGTGGTGCCACTCTGGGCAGATTGTTGTTTACAGTATAAGAAGGTGGGCTGGGCATGAGCCAGGGGAGCAAGCCAGTGAACAGCATTCCTCCATGGCCTGTGCTTCAGCTTCTGCCTCCAGGTTCCTACCCCGAGTTCCTGCTTTGGGATCTCTAAGTGATCAACTGTGACCCAGGAGATGTAAGTTGAATGAACCCTTTCCTTCCCAAGTTAGTGTCGGTCAGAGCATTTTGTCACAGCTTTAAAAGACAAACTAGAACAATGCTCCATGGGGTACTGAGTAGAAAGTGTATTCTCTGGTATTTGGGTTATTTGGTAGATGTCTGTGAGGTCTGTTTGGTGTATTGTATCATTCAGTTGAGATGTCTCTGTTTAATTTTTGTCCATTTGATCTGTCCAAAGGGCTCAGTGGAGTATTGAATCCCCTAATATGAGTGTGCTGGGGTTAATCTGTCCCTTGAGGTACTGCAGAATTGTCTTTATTGTCTTTATAAAGTTTGATGCACCAGAGTTTGCTGCATATATATTCATGATTGTGAAATCTTCATCGTCGATTGTTCCTTTGATAAAGATGTAATGGCCCTCTTTGTCTCTTCTGATTTCTTTTACTTTGAAGACTATTTTATCTGATATTAAAATAGCAACTCCTGCTGGGGATGGTGGCTCATGCCTTTAATCCCAGCACTTGGGAGGAAGAGACAGGAGGATCTCTGTGAGCCAAGGCCAGCCTGGTCTACAGAGTGAGTTGCAGGACAGCAGGGGCTATAGGGAGACCCTATCTTGAAAAGAACAAAAATATAGTAACTCCTGGGGGCTGGAAAGATGGCCTAGTGCTTGAGAGTGCCAAGTGCTCTTGCAGAGGACTGGGGTTTGATCCCTAGAAGCCACATGGCAGCTGAGAACTGTCTGTAACTCCAATTCCAGGGGAACTCGAGTTCAAGGGGAATGCAACACCCTCTTCTGACTTCTGCGGCATTGAAGTACACGGGTGCACATACCTACATCCAGACAGTACATTCATACACAGAAAAAAAATAAATAAATAAATAAATAAATAAATAAAAATAGCAACTCATGCTTTCTTTTGGGTACCATTTACTTCGAATAATTTTTTTTATCCCATTACCTTAAGTTGGTGCCTATTTTTGAGAGTGAGATAGGTTTCTTGTAGACAACATATAGATGGGTTCTGTTTCCTAATCTAATCTCCCAGTCTATGTCTTTTGATTGGGGAGTTTAGTCCATTAATATTTAAGGTTATAACTGAATGATGTGTGTTGCCTCCTTTCATCTTCTTATCCATTTGCATTTTTGGTCTAGGTTTCTACATCTGCAATTATGCTTTTATTGATTTCTCTTTCTAGGTGCCTTTGGATTGTTGGTCCTCTCTTCTGTCCTTTGAATTGCTTCAAGTATTCTCTGAAGGGTTGGTTTTCTGGACATGTATTCCAACATCTTGTTTATGTCATGGAAAATTTTTCTCTCTCCTTCAATTATAATCAACATTTTTGCTGGGTATAGTAACCTGGGTTGGCATATATAGTCCTTTAACACTGGGGATTCTTTGCTCCACATTCTTCTTGTTTTCATAGTTTTCACTGACAAGTCAGTTGTAATTCTGATAGGTTTATCCTTATATGTAACTTGTTGTTTTTCTCCTGTGACTTTCAGAATTTTTCCTTTGTTTTGGGTGTCTAGCATTTTAACTCTGACTTGGTGTGGGGAGTTTCTTTTCTGATCTTATCTGTTTAGAGTCTACATGTTTCTTGTATATTTATGGGCTTTTCTATTTTAGTTTGGGAAATTTTTCATCTAATATCCTGTTCAAGATGTGATCAATACCATTCTCTTGGGATTCTTCTCCTTCCTCTATCCCTATGATGCAGAGGTTTCATCTTTTCATAGTGTCCCACATTTTCTGGTTGTTCCACTTTTGTGTATTTTTAATCTTTTCATTATCTTTACTTGAGCTTTTAGTTGTTCTGTGTTTTCTTCCTCTTCTGATATTCTTTATTCTGCTTCCTCCATTCTAATTCTGAGGCTTTTGCTGTTCATTTCCTCTTGTTTGGATAAGTGTTTTATTTCTTATTTAATTTCATCCTGTAATTTCTTAAGTATTTCCACTTCCTTTTGGAGTTTCTCAGTCTCTTCCTGTAGCTCCTTGCTTCACTGGTTGGTTTCCATTTTCAGTGTTTCAACTTCCTTCTGGAGTTTGTCATTCTTTTCCTCTGGTTCTTTCTGGTGTTTCTCATTCTCTTCCTCTAGGTACTTCTTGAGTTTTTCATTCTCTCTACTAGTTCTCTGACTTGTTCTTTATATTCTTTAATTTCTTTGACCATGTCTTCAATTGTTCCTCTAAGATCTGTGTCCGGGGCCACCCCCAGAGGGATCCCACTATAGGGATCTCCCTATAGTGGTAGAGCTTGGTTTGGAATTAACCTGCACCTTTCCCATGTTGTCCCTTTGTTGTGTCCCTGGCATGTGGGTTTCCCTTTGCCTGTATTCCAGTGTGAATTCCAAATGCCTCTTCACTGTGTTGATGGGTTTTTTTGCTTGCTTCCACCCAATATTACGTTGACACCAAAACCAGAGACAGGGCAATAGGAAAGAAAATTATAATACAATCTCCCCAATGAATATTGTTGCAAATTTTTTCAATAAAATACTTCTAAATTGAATTAAGAAACATCATGAACAATGATTAATTTGGCTTTATCTCAGACACGCAGGGATTGTTAACATACATGAAACAATAAATTTAATCCACCATACAAATTGAATCAAATATCAAAATCTTATAATCATCTCAATAGATTCAGAAAAAGCCTTTGAAAAGTCCATGCCTGTCTTGGTCATAGACCTTATGTGGAAGATAATACTGATATTCTCTTAAATGGACATAGTATTAAACATCTTGCTATACTTTTACCTTTATACTTAGATGAGCACTTATCTAAGCTTTCTATACTGAAGCCCCTCTCCTATGTTCACCTGTCTTCAGGTGTAGATATCATGAACCTGTCATTACTGTGAAAGCCTGTCAAATCATGTTTCTGACCCCAAATGTCCTTTGGTGTACATCTGACCTTTGGAGCCAGGTTCATCTACCTAGTGCCCCATTCTTAAAGGAAATGGGCTCTCCTTCACCCGTTACTTTTTATTTATCAAGAGTTCCTCAGCTAATGTTGCAGCTTTTTCCTCTCTGCCCCACTTCTGTGCTGGGATTTTTTTTTCTGGCATGAGGTTACATAGGCCTTGTGAAGCTGTTGTCACTGCTGTAAGTTCCTATGGGTGACTTCCCAGCTGTGTGGATTACTTTTTCCTGTGAGTCATCCACCATCTCTGGCTCTTAAAATCTTTTGTCCCCTACTTTGCAAAGATCCCTGAGGCATGGTGGGCAGAAGTAGGTCTCCGTTTAGCCCTAGCTAACCTTGAACTCCCTATGTACTCCAGGGTGGTCTCCAACTCATGGAGGTGTGCCTTACTCTGCCTCTTGCTTGTCCTAGACTTAAAAGTATATGCCCGTGTCCACCCTTAAATTTTTATACAACATCTCACTTTATCTTCCTGTTTGGCCTAGAATTTTCTGTGTAAAACAAGTAGCCTTGAACTCGCAGATATCTGCCCATCTCTTCTTCCTGATTGCTGGGATGTCAGGTCTGCACCAGAATGCCTGATCAAGAATCTTGCTTTTTTCAGTAGATAGTGACTAATACAGAGATCCAAAACTGGTCAATATTTAGAGAATAATGGACTGCAGAGTGGTCAGCTCTATAGGAGCAATCTATGTCATATGTTTTCTCCTAGAGCTCAAGGATCATTGTGGAAGAAGGAATAGAAGATTGTAAGAGCCACACATAGTGGGCATGTGCAGTGATACAGTTTTGGCTGTGCTTCCTGGTAGATAGTAACTCTCAGGCACTGGGAATGTGTACACAAGATTGAATGAGATAGAACAATAAAATAAAAGTAAAATCTTAGCATGGATATGGGAAGAACTCATGAAGTCTCACTCAAAGCTGAGGGGTATTGACCACTGACAGTTGCTTGGGTAAGGCGAGTCAGTTATTTTCAAGGGTTTTCCTGAAGTACTTGCCGTGTTCTAGTAGATGGTCAGATGCTTATGCCATACAGGAAGCACTATGTAAACTAAGTGTGTTAAAAAAACTATTTACATCTGGGCGTGGTGGAGTCATGCCTGTAATCCCCGCACTCAGGAGGCAGAGGCAGATGGATCTCAGTGAGTTCAAGACCAGTGTGGTCTACAGGACAGCTGTGGCTACTGGGAGACCGTGTCTCAGAAAACCAAAAAAAAAAAAAAAATTAAAGATTCAGTTAGCATATAAAATAATTGGTTTCATTATGGCATTTTCATCTATTATCTATGTACCTATCTTCATCTATCTATCATCTCTATCATCTATCTATCATCATCAATAATCTATCACCTATCAATAATCTATCATTCATCTATCTCTATCATCTATCTATCATCTATCATCTCTATCATCTATCATCATCATCTATCACCTATCAATAATCTATCATTCATCTATCTCTATCTATCTATCATCTATCTATCATCTATCTATCTTCTATGTGTCTATCATTTCTATCTATCTTCTATGTGTCTATCATATCTATCTATCTATCTATCTATCTATCTATCTATCTATCTATCAATCAGCCAGGCGTGGTGTCGCACGCCTTTAATCCTAGCACTTGGGAGGCAGAGGCAGGCGGATCTTTGTGAGTTCAAGGCCAGCCTGGTCTATAGAGTGAGTTCCAGGACAGCTGGGGCTACAGGGAGACCCTGTCTCAAAAAGACAAAAAAAAATCTATCTATCTATCTATCTATCTATCTATCTATCATCTATCTATGTATCATCTATCTATCTATCCATCTATTTATGTGTCTATCATCCTATCTATCTATCTATCTATCTTCTATGTGTCTATCATATCTATCTATCTATCTATTTTCTATGTGTCTATCATATCTATCTATCTATCTATCTATCTATCTATCTATCTATAGTTGTCTATCTATCTAAATCCAGGTTACACATATGAGAAAGAATCTGCAATATTTGTCTTTCTGAGTCAGGTTTATTTCCAGTTCCATCTGTTCCTTATGGTTGAATAAAACCCTATTACAAATGTGTACTACATTTTCTTTTCTTTTCTTTTTTCTTATGGTCTTTTTGAGACAGGGTCTCCCTGTAGCCCCAGCTGGCCTGAAACTCACTATGGGACCAGACTAGCCTTGAACTCACAGAAATCTACCTGCCTCTGCCTCCTGAGTGCTGAGATTAAAGGCATGAGTCACCATGCCTGGCCTATCTACTTATCTGTTGATGGACATCAAGGTTAGTTCTATAATCTTTTTCCTAGGAATAGGAGACCTTTTCTCTTGTTTTTGACAGTTCCTTCCTTCCCTACCGCCCCCTGCCGCCTCTTGACCCCCTTGAGGTGCACTCACTTTCGGGTCTCCCCCTGCTCTTTCGCCCTTACTTTTTCCCCGCCCCCTGTTCGCACCTTCCTCCTAGTGGTTTCTACTGCGGTCCTCTCCTCTCCTTCCCCCTGATTTTTTTACTTCCTCCTCACCCCTCCCTCCCTTCTCCCTACCTGTCCTCCTCCCCCCCCGCCCTCACTACTCGTTGCTTCTGTCTTTTTTTCCCTTTTTCTTGTTTGCTGCCTTTCTCCCTCTCTTTCTCTCTGGCCCCCCCCCCTCTATGCAATACTCTCTGAACTCTCTCTCCCTGCCCTCTCCTATATAAATATATTATATCTAATAATATAATAACATATGAAATTCAATATTTAATGTGTTTTGATCAAACCAACCCCTATTTCCTCCCTTCTAATTCTTTTTTTATTTTTGGTCTTTTGACACATGGACTTCTGTAGGTTCTGGCTGTCCTGGAACTTTCTGATAGACAGGTAGGCCTTGAATTATCATGGGATCCACATGGCCTCCTGCAGTGCTAGGATTAAAGGCGTGTATCTCTGTGGTGTATGATGACTTGATTGTTTGCACAGAAGTGACCTTTGGCCTATCAGACATCAGAACCGTCCCTAGAAATGTTCTCTCTGAAGGAGAGGGAGACGCTCAGAGAGACAGGATCAGCCCTCCCAAGAAACCCAGCTCACCAAGGGGGATGAGAGCTACGGGTCCAGAGTACCAGGTGAGTTTCTTCGATCTCTCTCTCTCTATCTCTCTNATGACTGAGTTTTCTGTCTTGAATGGAACACTTGCTTTGTAAATTATTACTGTTTTACATGTATGCATGTATTGCCAGCATGTATGTACCTACACCTGTGTTGAGCAGTGCCTATAGAGAAAAGAAAGGGTGTTGCATACCCTAGAACTGGAGTTACAGACAGTTGTTAGCTGCCATGTGGTGCTGGGATTTACCCTGGGTGTTCTGCAGGAGCATCCAGTGCTCTTAACTACTGAGCCATCTCTTCAGTCCTGAAAGGATCATTTATGTCAGACCTCCCACCATGGCTCAGGGAAAGTTCAGAAATTGTATGAGACCTAGGCTAGATAGGACATCTGTGAAATGCTTTTTCTGGACCTGACATTATTTTTTCTAACATAGACTGACAATGGCAATGTTTATCTCCACAAGATCAAGCCAGCCATTACACTCACCCTAAATGTGAACTACCCAATCCTAGCTGAAGAGATATGACTTTAAATAGCTACTGTGTGCATAGGACGTAATATAATGAAAGGTGGATTGCATTTGCTCTAGAGAATGATGTCACAGCCATGAGCATATGGGCAGCACCAGTTGGTTGAATTCCAGTACTATTACTAGTATACTAACTTAGAAAAAAAAATTCTAGAAAAACAAATTTGGGTGTTTCCAGGAGGTGTTAGATTGGAGGCATCAAGGGTGGATATGATCAAGACACACTGAATGCATGTATGGTCTTTTCAAAGACCAAGTAAAAATACTATTATAAAGAAACTACTATTTCTTTGTACAAAAAGAAGCTGCTGTTTTCAAAAGTTATCTGAAATTAGAGTTACTTCAACAATATGGCAAAATACTACGTGCTGCCTCATACACATAGTCAAATTCTGAAATTAGGATTTGGAGTCAGCAGGCCTTGCAGCATGCAGGCTCAGGGGGTGGTGACAGGGCACTGATGGCCAGAGCTGTGGACTCTGCTTAGAGAAAGCCTGAGATCCCTTTCCCAGAGTGCTCTGCTCTGTGAAGAAGTGGCTCCCGGAGATTGGAGGCATTTTATGTTGACTGGAGCTGGAGGAATGAGATGGTAGTGGCTCAGCCCCAGCCTCCACCTTTTTGTCTCAGAATGGCAAGCACCAGTGGCTCCAAGGCTGAGTTCATAGTTGGAGGGAAATACAAACTGGTGCATAAGATTGGTTCTGGATCCTTTGGGACATTTATCTGGCGATCAACTCCACCAAATGGAAGGAAGTGGCAGTGAAGCTAGAATCATAGAAGGCCAGGCACCCCCAATTGCTATATGAGAGCAAACTGTATAAGATTCTTCAAGGTGGGATTGGTATCCCCCACACACGTTGGTTTGGACAAGAAAAATCTGTAATGTGCTAGTCACAGATCTTTTGGGACCCAGCCTTGAAGACCTTTTCAATGTCTGTTCGAGAAGATTCACAATGAAAACTACTTATGTTAACTGATCAGATGATCAGTAGAATTGATATGTGCACAGAAAGAATTTATACAGAGACATTAAACCAGATAATTTCCTATTGGGTATTGGGCAGCACTGTCATAAGTTATTCCTTATTGATTTTGGTTTGGCCAAAATTACAGAGACAACAGTACAAAGTGACACATACCATAGAGAGAAGATAAGAATGTCATTGGAACTGCCTGTTATGGCAGCATCAATGCACATCACAGTATTGAACAGAGTTGCCGAGATGTTATGGAATCGTTAGGACATGTTTTGATGAATTTTCATAGAACCAATCTGCCATGACAAGGGATGAAGCCTGCAACAGAAACAAAAATATCAAAAGGTTAGTGAAAAGTAGATGTCTATACTTGTTGAAGTTTTGTGTAAGGGGTTTCCTGCAAATTTTTCATTTACATAAATTATGTCATGGACTGTGTTTTCAGGAGGATCCAGATTACATGATCTGAGGCAGCTATTTCATATCCTCTTTAGATCTCTGAACCACCAATATGAGTACATGTTTGAGAGAACAGTGTTAGAGCAGAAAGCGACAAACAAGGCATCCTCTTCCAGTGGGCGGGGTTAGCAGTCTCAAACCCCTCCTCCAGTGGGCAGGGTTAGCAGTCCCAAAACCCCACAGGCAAGCAAACTGACAAAACCAAAGATTTCCGAGCATGAATAAGGAACAGAAGAAGCAGAGCAGATGATCAGAACAGCATTTGTTTCTCCCATAACATATGAACATGTTCCTTCATATGTACACCAGCCAGCAGTTGTGGACAACCATTTTCTTGGTTTAAAAGAACTTAATTTCAGTATAAACTGACTCTGGGCAGAATTGGTGATGCTGTATCCTGAGTTGTAGCCACTGTAATTATGAATATTAGGTGAGATAGTGATGCATGATGTCAGGTTTTCTATTGCACGTTTTTCAAGTGGAAAAGTTAGCTGAATGGTTGACACACAAATTGGTAGAGAAATTGTGCACTTGCTAATTTTTTGTTAAAACCTTTTATTTTGAACTATACTGCTTTGAGATCTCTTTTCAGAAGAATGGCATGAACAGTTTTCAGACACAGTTGTGATGGTTGTAAATGCTCACAATTGTGTGTTCTTAGTGTTTTCATCCCTGGGTTTTGCAAATTGTTCATTTAAAAGAATCTTTAAATGGCTGTCTTGTTTACAAGCCAGCTGATATGGTGGCAACCAAAGATTCCAGTGTTTGAGTTTATGAAAGACTGACTGCTTACCTGTACTAGAAATAACAGTATCTAACCTGAAGAATTACAAAACATAGTGAATATTAGAAAATCCTTATGGCTTTTCATGGACTCTAATATTCTTGGTATTTAAAAAAATTGTCACAGAAATTTAGTTAACATCTTACAACTAAACATGTATGCATGTTTCTTAGATACATATAATTACTGCAAACATATATATGATCTGGGATTTTGTTTTGATTTTAAAATGGGAGATTTTTGTTTTCAGGTTCTTTTTTTTTTTTTAAATTAGTTTTTTATTGATGCTTTGTGCATTTCATACATTTTTTCCAATTCAGTTCAGGCTTATTTCCCTTTCCCTCCCCCCCCACCCCATCCCAGATCATGCATTCTGCCATAACTGTCCTGCATCTTTCTCTCAGTTTTTTTTTTTCATTTTTAGCTATAAGTGATAATCCATGAGTACAAGCATCCTTCATGCAACACCTATCTGCAGGCTGTTGTGCCCAAACACCTACAGCCCCACCATCCAGTGGGGGGTGACAGGTTGTTTGTTCAATCAAGTTGATCAAATGAGTGTCCAGACTACATTGCTGTAGTTTCACCATTCACCCCAATCGCAGCCCTTACATTCTACCACGCCCCCTCTTCCGCAGGTTGTTCCCTAGGCTTAGAAAAGGGGCACAGGTGGATGAGAGGTAAAGCAGTCCACTCTCTCTGGAGCTGTTGACTTGGACTCTGGTCAATTCTGGCTGTTTCCTTTCATGGGCTGACAGTTTGTCCAGGAATAACCTTTCGATCCTATTAATGAAGAACAAGCAATTAGATATATAGGTATTTAAGCAGCACTAATAGTTATGGTAGGTTACTTTAGCATAGACACATGTTTGGATATGTTAATCCATGAATTACAATTTTCCCCCCTGTTAAATATGACAGGGTCTTACTGTGGCTTATAACATCTCCTAACCTGTAGAGGATGTAAGCTTGTGGCATCAGCCATGGGTTATTTCTCCAAGGGGAGAGCCAATAGCCAATTAGATTTGGGATATACAGGCACATGGCTGCCTCTGCTGCACAGTATTTCCAGGCAGGTGAGGTGTAGCTGGTGCTGACTGTGGAGTCTTGCTTGACTCAGGGAGACCCATATTTGCTTTATTGGTTTAGTGGCCTTTGGTAACACTCTCTGGCATTCCAGAGGCCATCTGTACACTTGCATGTGTGGTCTCAATACATCCCTCCCATGTTAACGTCAGGTCTTCAGCAGCAGGGTCTTATTGCCTCTCCTCCTGTAGGTATCCCAACCTAGAGGCAAGGAGCCCTTACCTTTTGTGGGGCCTTGGATCCCCTGGCCAACATCCACCTGGTAGAACAATCCATTGCTGATGTAAGAGCTCCTGTATTAGTATATTTTGCCTGAGTGCATAGCCCTAGGACTTTAGTATTATATTTGGTTCTGAACAGAGAGTAATCCCTTCCACAGTTCCCATGTCTAGTAGTCAATTAAAGAAAGCAGTTTTACCGGTTTTATAAGAGATTACCTCTACAATAGTTGTCTCCAATTTACAGTTGGGGAACGACCTCATCATGGTCATATTTCTCCTTGTTCTATGGGGGGGAAGGCAAGAAAGTCTCTCATATCAGAACCTTTGTGGCACCTAGAAGGTAAGTTTCATTAGGACTCATTACAACTAGTTGTTACATTTTGTTTTGATTTTAAAATGGGAGATTTTTGTTTTCAGGTTCTTTAAAAAATAAAAATATTTTCTATAAGGAAGTGAGTTTTTTTTTAATTTTTTTAAATTTTATTTATTTCTGTATGTGTATGAATGTACTGTCTGCATGCAGGTCTGTGCACCCATGTCGTGCAATGCCGCGGAGGTCAGAAGAAGGTCTCGGATTCCCCTGGAACTGGAGTTCTCCTGGAACTGGAGTTACAGACGGTTCTCAGCCGCCATGTGGGTTCTGCATATCAAACCCGGGTCCTCTGTAAGAGCGGTCAGTGCTCTTAACCGCTAGGCCATCTCTCCAGCCCATGGGGAGTGAGTTTTTTTAAAAAAGAATACAAATTGCCTTGATGACTCACAAATATCACAATTTTTAGATAGATTACCTTAAGCTGTTTATTACATGGTATTGTTTTGCAAGCCCAAATTAAAAACTAGTGTATGCTTTTTTTAAAATAAGAATTGTATTTCATCTAAGGTGAAAGTTATTTTTTCCTTTTTTCTCTTTTTGATGATTGGTGGGCACAGTCCCTAGTGCTGCAGCTGCCAGGATTTTGGCCTGGACTCAGTAAGTAGACCCTGACTGATTTTTTGGTAAGCATGAAAGCGTTAAAGGGTTAACTATAATACAAAATATTTTTCTTGACAATACTTATGAAGTGGCTGTAAGAACATCATGCTGTGTAATTGTTCTTTGACTTTACTGTTGACTGTTTCATTTTGTCTGTGTTATGTTCCACCTATCACTTTAGTTCTTAGATGACTGTTTGTTTATTCACAGCACACAATGTGGCAGCTTAAAGTAGCATTTTTGACCCTCTGTCCCCTGCTTCTGTAGGTTACCCTGTGTGTGCTTCTTCCCAGTCAATTTGCATGCCCTTTTCTTTTTCTCTTATACAAGAAGAAGGGAAACTTATTGATAGTAATTCTTTAAATATCATAATTTTTCAATTATAGCATGTAAGGATAAATTAGAAGAACATTTGTCTGCACGTTGGAACCTATAGGTATTTTGTAAAATAAGTTCAATTGTAAATTTACACATTTGACAGGATTTTGTCAGGTCTGATTTGTTTTGTTTTAGTTTTTATTTGAGAAGCAATAATTCATGCCACATTCTGTCATGAGGGACCTGTTAGGACCCCAGTGCTGAAGAAAAATCTCAGTAAGTTAGACGATTTGGAGAATAGTTTCTTGTCAGTTAAGGAATTTGTTTCTTGACTAATAATCCCTTTGATACTTTTAGCCAGAAATCAGTCTCATAAAGCTATTTTGAGTATAGTTTGTATAAGATGAAACTCTTTAGCTTTGGTAATGATCTTCCCAATCTGAACTCCCTCTCTAGCAAGATATTTTTCAGTGCTTTTATTTACTATGCACTTAGACTATGCACTTTTTTCTGAAATATTTTTCTGCCACTTTTTTGTATCTTTGTCATTAGAAAAGATTTTGGTGTAGTTGGTCTGTAATTAAGTTGCAGTTTTAAAACTGCTGTTAGCTTTGTAAATCAAAACATATGTGTTCTTTTCCTGGTGTACTTTCATTCCTTCTGCAGCTGGAATCCCTTTGATCTCCTAGCTACCATTAATTTTCTTCACAAGAAGAATATGAAATTCAGTGAATGCTGTTACTAATCCTGTCTGGAAATGAATGTCATTTCATTATAATTAATTGCTATTACACTATAATGATCCCAGTTGAAGATACATTTTGGTATTGGAAGACATCACAATTTAAGGCTTCACAGTCGCTTCTGTGCTGAACCCTAGGTTACTACTCAACTTTGTTCATCCATTGGGGTAGTTTTTTTTTTTTTTTAATATTGGGAGATAGCCATTGTAGCTAGTGTTGAATGTCTCTTTTGGGGGAAGGTATAACAAGAAAATAAATAAGAATATGTACCAAAAAAGAAATTAGAATATGATTTGAACTTTTAAGAAAAATCCCCAAATTCCAGCAAACCAATATTTGGAGTCCACTAATCTGGGACATTAACAATCATGTGGAATTCCTGTGGTAAAGGTCATTAACTTTTCTTTTTTTTTTTTTCTGGTGGAAGTTTTTTTTTTTTTTTAATTTATTTTTATTGATGCTTTGTGTATTTCATACATCATTTTCCAATTCAGTTCAGGCATATATCCCCTTCCCTTCCCCCCCACCCCACCTCTACCCATCGCAGATAGGTCATTAACTTTTCAAATGTCATAGAAAGGTCAGGAATTCTCAGATGAAGACATCTATTTATTATCGATCTTTAGAGAGAACTGGGAAGAGATCCCAATAATGAGTCAATTTCAAGTCTTCAGCTCTTGGCAGCCAGGCAAAATGCCTAAATAAAGCATAACAATTCATTTCTCCAACATTTGGTATTTAGAGATGATATTATCCCATATCAAGTTAGGAACTTAATGATTATGATAAATTCTTATTACCTAATGCCCTGATACTACTGCAGCTATATAAAAAAAAACCTGAGCTTTGGGATGTTACTGATATTAAATGATTATTTAATAATGGGTAGAAAAATTGTGTCTGCCATGCAATTTTAACAGTAGTGTCCATTAGTATAAATTTTGAGGTGATGTGTTAAGGCCCCGTGGAGACACACATGGATATCTTAATATAGGACACTCTGATGTGTGCCACACCAGGGAACCTGTCAGAGTGGGCTTCAGAGTGGTCATCCTACTACTGTTGTCATCTTCACTGTATCATACATATATGTATGGCATAATTAACATTATTATTGCATAAAATCTAAAATTGTTGGTTGGAAAAGGCAATAACTTTTAAAAAGAATGTAACTTTAGAACTGTATTGAATATTGTTTGGGGCTTGTGGTTGTCACTGAAAATGTCATTTTACCTAATTGATATTTTGCTATAAGATAGAAGTAAAATAAATGGAAATGAAGACACAGCAAGCCTACTGTTTCACATAAAGCAAGATACACAAATCAAAAACTGAATTACTTATTGGCAAATTTGCTTCAAAGCAAAGGGATAGACTATTTTATAAAAGGTATTAATAAAATAAAATTAATTTCAATTTCTGTGGCATGCCAAAGTCACGACTGAATTTTGGGGCTTAAGGGTCTCAGAAACGTTAACCACACCATTTCCTCACCTAATGTATTAGTCAGTTTTCTGTTGCTGTGATAAAGCACCATGACCAAGGAACTTATAAAAGGAAGAGTTTATTTGAGCTTACGATTGGCGGTTCCAGGGAATTAGAGTCCATTGTAGTGGGAGGCGTGGCGGCTGGATCTGGAGCAGCAAACCTAGGGTCACATCTCGCAAAGAGCACAGGAAACAGAGAGGGTGACTGTAGACCACGAGGCTTGTTAAAACTCACTAAGCCTGCCCCCAACAACGCACTTCCTCTAACATGGCCACACACTCCAAGACCTCCAAAAACAGCGCCATCAACTGGAGAAAAATGTCTGAATACCTAGAGCCTATGGGGGACAGTCATCCAAACCAGCACATTCCACTCCCTGGCCCCCATAGGCTCCTGACCATATAAAATGCAAAATGCATTTAGTCCAACCTTAAAAGTCCCCATAGTCAGAATTGAATAGAGACCAAGACAACAGCTCCAGAGAAAGTAGACTGTTTTGCTTCTCATCCACCTGTGCCCCTTTTCTAAGGCTAGGGAACAATCTGCGGAAGAGGGGGTGTGGTAGAATGTAAGGGCTGCGATTGGGGTGAATGGCGAAACTACAACAATATGGACTGGACACTCATTTGGTCAACTTGATTGAACACACAAGCCCCCCCCCCCCAGATGGTGGGACCCATGAGCTGTGTGGGTTTGAGCACAACTGCTCGCAAATTGGTTTTACATGAATGAAGGATGCTTGTACTCACAAATTATCACTTATTGTTAAAAAAAATGAAAATAAAACAAAACAAAACAAGAGGCAGAAAAGTTATGGCAGAATGCATGATCTGGGATGGGTAGGAGTGGGGTGGGGGGAAGGGAAGGGGATATATGCCTGAACTGAATTTGAAAATGATGTATGAAATACACAAAGCATCAATAAAAAAAAAAAAGTCCCCACAGTCTTTACCAGTTTCAATGCCATTCAAAAGTCCACAGTCCAAAGTCTCTTCTGAGACTCAGGCCAATCTCCTAAACTGTAAGCTCCTGTAAAATCAAAAGACAATTACATACTCCCAATGTAGAGTGGAACTGAATACACATTCCCATTCCAAAAGGGAGGAATAGAGGCATATGAGGAAATACTGGACCAAAACAAGACCGAAAACCAGCAGGGCAAATGCCAAGTCCAGTACTCCACATGCACCTCTGGGACTTGACTTTCCAAAGGCTTAATGGCTCAGCTCTTCCACCTTGCTGAAACATACATCTCTTTCTTAGACCGTGTACCACTTCCCTGTATCAGCTCTCCTTGGCAAATATCTCACAGGTCTGGCATCCGAATGTCTTCTTGGGGCCTCCGCTGCCAACCAGGCTCACATTCACAGCTTCACACAATGGGCTGTCAGGGCTTCTTTATGCAGGGACACCCCTGCTGGCTCTGCCTGACCTTGGCAGCTCTCTGAACTGTGGGAGAACTGATGAACCCTTCACTCTTGCAAACTTCATGCCTCTAAAGCCAGCACCATGTGAATGAAACTGCCGATTTGGCTGCAATTTTGGGATTGACCCTGGCTATTTCAACCTCATTTGCAACTTTTCTCGCCCTGGACGTGTTGGAGGATTGCTGGGTGTGGTCTTGCCTAAGGTACTGATTCTTTTGTTTGCTTGTTAATCTCGAGGCCCTTCCTTAATCACTTTAATCTCCTATCAAAAGGAAACTCTCCTTCACAAGCTTGGCCCCACCTTAATCTTCCTAGTTGCAGTTATCAGATCCAAACTGTATATTTTCATTTCTTTCTGCCCATTTGCTCTTCTTCTTTAGAGCTGCACAATATTCACCATTAAAAGCCACGCCACCATTTCTACATTAGGCTGTTCTTGAAATATCCTCTGCCAAAGACATCAGTCCACCGCTTTTTCAACTTAGCATCAGGCAAGCATCTGGGCTGTGGACAAAATATCCCCGTTGCTGCCTAAGTCTTTACTTTCCCCTGGAACCACATCTTTTGCAGCCATGCTTTCTTCCAGGCCTCCACTAGAATGGCCCTTTAAGCTCTGCTTACAATAGTCAACAGCCTTTCCAGCCCAAATTCCCAAAGTCTTCGACACTTCTCCAAACATACATATGGAGAGGTTCTTCACAACCAATAGCCCACTCTCTGGTACCAAATTACTGTATTAGTCAGTTTTCTGTTGCTGTGATAAAGCACCATGACCAAGGAACTTATAAAAGGAAGAGTTTATTTGAGCTTACGATTGGCGGTTCCAGGGAATTAGAGTCCATTGTGGCGGGAGGCGTGGCAGCTGGATCTGGAGCAGCAAACCTAGGGTCACGTCTCGCAAAGAGCACAGGAAACAGAGAGGGTGACTGAGGCACAAGGCTAAAACTCACAGCCTGCCCCCAAAACGCACTTCCTCTAGCACTGCCACACCATCCAAGACCACCAAAAACAGCGCTACCACCAACTGGAGACAAATGTCTGAATACCTAGAGCCTATGGGGGACACTCATCCAAACAACCACACCAAACCAATACAGGTTTCAATATGTACACAGAGTCAGCTGAGTATAGAAGGAAATATTTAGAAATTAGAGAGTAGTAACATTAACTATTTTAGAATCTGGTATTTTTTTTTTTTTGGTCTTTTTGAGACAGGGTCTCCCTGTAGCACCAGCTGTCCTAGAACTCACTCTGTAGACCAGGCTGGCCTATTACTCACAAAATTCCGCCTACCTCTGCCTCCCAAGTGCTAGGATTAAAGGCGCCACCATGCCCCGCTGGAAATGATTTTATAAAGACATGTTAAATAAAAATCATAAATAAAGGTAAGATTAGGAACATGTACACTCAACTTTCAAAGAACTTCATTCCATACATAAAAGTTTAATTAAATTAAAAATAGTCACATCTTAGTAAGGGAAAGTGTGGATATATATATATATATATATATATATATATATATATATAATGATAAAATTCCACTTAAGACAAATGTGAATTAAAAGTGAATGTTATTTACTGATTTCATTTCAGTATACACCAAAATATTTGGAAGAGAAGAGATGGAAGATCAGGTATTTCTTTTTCTTTTTGTCTTTTTATTTTATTTTATTTTTATTTTTTTTTGGTATTTTTGACACAGGTTCTCCTTTTAAGTCCCAGCTGCCTGGAGCTCACTCTGCAGACCAGGCTGACCTTGAATTTACAGAGATCCTCCTGCTTCTGCCTCCCAAGTGCTAGGATTAAAGGTATGCCACTTCACCCGGCCTAAGACCAGGTATTTCTAAAACAAAGATGATTATGATGATGATGATGATGATGATGATGATGATGATGATGATATTATGATTATGAAGAATGTGTGTGCATGTGTATTACTTAGGAAAATAAACACTTTGGAAATAATAAAATTAGAGGACCAAATTGTTAGAGCCTATAACCACACACTAGTATAAGATTCTCTTTTGTTTCCTCCACAAAGCATAAATAAAACATTTCAATAGCATACAGATAAAGAGAAATTTTCACCCCAGAAAGGTTCAGTGTTTTGAATGTTGTCATGCATATATTTTCACACAGAGCATTCATATGAAGTGAGTAACAAGAAAACAGTTTCTAGTACAGTGATAAACATTGAAAGAGTATGTAGATTTTTTTCATTAAGCTTTAATTTAAGAAGCTTTCCAAAAGTAAACTTATTAAGTAAATTGCCAGGACTTAACTCTGAAGCTGTTAAAATAGATTGCTGTACTTTGAAAATGAGATCTTAATGAGTACTAACATCAGTACTGGCCACCTCACTTTAAAATCCAGTTTGATGATTAACAAGCGTCCTGATTGTCTTAGTGGCTTATGATTTTGTCTGCTTTATATTGAGTGATGTTATAATAATTCTGTAAATACACAAACCCCAGGAAACGTTTTTCTTCTAAATTCTCTGGCTCCTCAATTTTTAGCATTTATCCTGCATTTAGCACATACCTATCAGTTTAGACAGGGAATTAATTATTCTGGTAATTAAGCCCAAGTTAGAATCAGTGTACTGAAGGAAAGGCCTGTTGATTTCTGTCTCTGGTATTATGATAAATTGACACAAGCATTTTCTGTAAATACCTGGATGTCCTAGGAGAATAAGACTTATGGGACAGAGACATTATGTGGAAGAGAATGATGTTCAATTCAATACGACATGATGACTTTCTTACTGCTGATATACTTCTAATAAAAACGATGTCTTCATATTAGAATATACTAGTGAAAAATATTGTTCTGTATTTAGACTGAAGGCACATTTACTGATGAATTTGAAGTACAATGCTTCTAAAATCAAATATTTTCCATTGAAGAGACTCCATTGGTGATGAGATTTTCCATTGAAGAAACTTCCATTGTTGATGACATTTAATATAATGGATACTCCAATTGTAGCAGAAGATAGTTGGTCACTAAGTGTCCACCTAGCTTCTGAGAATCTAAACAACTACAGTAGTACCTGCGATATTATCACATGCATGACACTTTTGTTGAAGTAGCATTCATACCCTGTATAAATTACAACTTCAGATACTTTTGAGACATCAACAGAGAAATACATGATTATAACTGCTAGTTAAATACTCTGTGTAATATGACTAAACAGTGGTCCAAGAACTAAAGTAATAGGTAGAACCTATCACGGATAAAATGAAACAGTCAATGTAAAAGTCGAAGAACAAGGAAGCATTGTATTTATTTTAGAAAAAAAAAATAGTGGGAGGAGATTAAAGCATTTTGGCTCAATGATATCAATTTAATTTAATTTTTTTTAAAACCCCACTTACCTGGCAAAGGACATTTCACATAAGACTTGCTATTCTACCAACAAGTTTCCTCAATGCTTCCTTCATGACCCTGTTCCTTAGGCTATAAATAAATGGGTTGAGCAATGGAGGGACCACACTGTACATCACAGAAGCTACTGCAGTGTTTCTGGGAGATTCTGTCACTGCAGAGCTAATGTACACACCAAAACCTGTTCCATAGAACAAGGAAACAACCGAGAGATGGGAGGCACAGGTGGAAAATGCTTTGTGCTTTCCTCCTGGGAATGGGATTCTCAAGACTGAAGATACAATGTAAATGTATGATAACAAGATTCCACAGACAGGACCACCCACAAACAAATGCTGCAACAAATATCATAAAGTTATTAAGAAATGTATTGGAACAGGCAAGCTTAATAACCTGAGCCAGTTCATAGAAGAAGTAGGGGATTTCTAGATCTTTGCAGAAGGACAAATGCAGCAATATTAGACTGTGGAGCAGAGCGTCTGCAGTGCTGAAGAGTAGTGAAAATAGGACCAGCAGGATACAATAACAGAGGTTCATGGTGATAGTGTACCTCAGAGGATTACAAATGGCCACATAGCGGACAAAGGCCATCACTGTCAGCAGAAAACTTTCCATGCCACCAAAAATGGAGACAAAGCAGGTTTGAGAAAGACATTCTCTGTATGCGATTCTGTCATCCTGTGATTCAATGTTCACCAGCATCTTTGGGATTGTGGTTGTGCTTAAACAGATGTCATTAATGGAGAAAATGGAGAGGAAGAAGTACATGGGTGTGTGGAGGTGGGTGCTAGAGCTGATGGCTAATATGATTAGCAAGTTTCCCAGAACTGTGACAAAGTACACAGACAAGAATATGCTGAAGACCAGAGGCAGCAGTTTATGATCATCTGTCAGTCCAAGGAGATGGAATTCTGTGACAGCTGTTTAGTTTTGCAGTTCCATATTTCTCATGAGGATTTTGCAAAAGATGAAGTAGAAAGAAAATTGAAAGCATGGACATGGGTGTCAGACAGAATCAATTGAGAATGTATGAGAAAACTTCTAGATATAATGATAATTTACTGATATAGTGCTAGATTTTGTTTTTGATTCACCTAATACATAAAGGTTGCTTATAGTACTTAAGGAACTCTCAAAACTTCCACTAATATAATTGCAAAAAGTATAGAACACATAGTATTTTAATGATGACTTGATTAAGAAGTAGTGTATTTCTCAATGGAGAAGTGGACCTATGTTTATTCAGAGAATGAAGCCACACAATGAGAATTGAGTAAATGTTAGATATGATAGAATTTCAAACAGATGAGACATTCAAGAAGATTCAAAAGGGCCTGTGCAGAGGATATAATGAAATGAGACACAGAAAAATATTGGCTGGAGCAGATGTGGAAAAGTGTCTATAGTGTGACAGACATGGAACAGAAAACCCACAAGGACACTTTAACCATTATAGTTCTATCTTCCTTTTGTATTTCACTCCTCAGTGAACCCCTGGATGACATTTTAGGAATGTATTTGCTTTAATTTTCAAAGCTCACCTGAATATTGAAGATCACATAGCAGTCCTGAAGAATTGTGGATGGATAAGTAAGTCCAAAATTTAGTGTTTAAGAGCCAACATTTCTGAGAACATAGGTGAAATAGCTGCTTGGAGACTAGCATTTTTAACTGAGATAACAGACCAATGCAAGCAGTCTCCAAATCTCATGGGGTTCAAAGGCAAATCTCCCATTAGCCCAGTTATCTACTGCTCTATTATTCTCATCCCATATGTTAATCTTTTTAAAGAACAGTGTTGTCGAATAGAAGTCTTCACTAGGTATAATGCCCTGACTCAGGAGGCCAAGTGTGTAACATCCCATTATCGCCAATTCGTGGCTCATTCTTTTCTTCACAGATATGACATAAAAACACATTAAATTTCAAATTATTTGTGTTATCAACATTGACTACAAATTACATAAACACAACAATGGCTTTCTGGTTAAGAGGTGTAAACCCTTTTCACCCAAAAAACTATCACAAGGAACCAAAGAATTTTCCTTGCTAAGATGGAATTCTAAATATTTAATTGATATGTCTCAATTACATCATTTTTTATTCAGATGTCTCTAGTCACATAGTGCATTTTGGGAGCCACAAATGAAGACTGTTTTCTGGGGACGTTGCCTAATATTGGTATTCATATTAAAACTCTTAGTATTTTAGACTTTAAGATGGATAGCAAGAAACCAACATAAAATATCCTATGATCATAATTTTTAAAGATGTACTTTTATTAAGTTTTAGGGTTTAAGTTTGATTTTGTGTGTGTGCATGTGTTTGCGTGTGCATGTGTGTGTGTGTGTGTGTGTGTGTGTGTGTGTGTGTGTGTTTGGGATGAGTGGGTAGAGACCTCAGATCTCCTGAAGCTGGAGTTACAAACAGGTTCAAAAGCTCTGATATAGGTGCTGGGAATCAAACTTGGGTTCTGTAGAAAATCAGCAGTCCCCTCTATCTGCTTACTTAGTTATCTTTATAAACTTTGTTTTTGTTTCTCTTAAAAGCAATATTTTAGGCAACATAACAACATATAGAGAATATCAAAATAAAATCTTGAAAAAGAGGCTGTTTAAACTATCACAATGCAGAGTAGTGCTGGGGAATGTTTCCACAATATTGGTGGAGATACTCAGTTTTATTTAAGATTGAAGCACTTGGTAGGCTGACTACTCTGCATTAAACGGCCACACACCCAAGAGTATACAGGTAGCACAAGCTGGACTAAATGAATATCTTTTTAAAGAGGATGGGGTTGATGAGGTAACTTAGCAGTTAAGAGCAGAAGCTGTTTTTGCTTAGGACACAAGTTTGGTTCCCAGCACACACGTAGCACCTAAACACCATCCATAACTCTAGTTCCCGGAAAATATGACACTGTTTTCCGAACTTCATGGTGTTTTACAACACAGGGGCCCTTAAATATATGAAAGTAATACACTCATACACAAAACAAAAATAATAAACAAAATATTCAAAACTAAATATATAAAAAGGGGACACAAAACTGAGTGGGTAGGGAAAGGGGGTAGACTTTGAAGAAATTAGGGGAACTGTGAATATGATCAAAGTCCATGTATAAATTTCCCAAAGACCCAATAAAATGAGTAATGAAAAACATCCTGTAATGCTCCAATAAAACCAGAGTTCTAGAAAATGGGTGAATTTCTAGGTATTCTCTCTGAACTCCCACACACCTGCACTACTACAAATAGTAACATGCACACATATATGTAAACAACACAGAAGTATACACATGAAATACACAAAAAACATTGTGGCAAATTTGGCCCTTAAGCAATTTTAAAGACCATCTCATGATGTAGCTCATGCTGGCCTTGAACTCAGTATCCTCCTAGTCAGTCCTCTGAGTGCTAAGTTTACAGTCATGTGCTACCATGCCCTTCAAATTTTTTAATATGTTTGTAAATTATTTAAAAATTCTATTATTCATATGTATTTACTATACATGGCTCAAGGGTCAACTGCCTACCAAAACAAATTACACTCTGTGAAATAGTTAATTAGTGCTTTGAAGATGGCTCAGTGTGTAACGGTCATTGTCAGCAAGCCTGTGACCTGTGTTTGATCCCCAGAACCCACATGGTAGAGGAAGAGAACTCTGTAAACTTGTCTTTTGACTTCCAGGATATACTGTGGGACACGCACACACATCTTCAGGCACATGTAATCACAAAAAACATACATGAATAATACTTAAGTAAGTAGATGCAAATATTTTTATTATATATTTTTATTTTGTGTGTGTGTGTGTGTGTGTGTGTGTTTCCTACATAAATTTTCAATCAGTCTTGATTGCCTTTTTATCCCCTTCTTCATTGGCACCCTCCTGCAGGGTCACCAGAGGAGGTTACACATTCTGTTATCTGTACTAGGGTTTGTTGTGCCAAACTACTCTCCCAACCCACTTCTCAGTGCCAGCTCATCCCCTGAGATCTAGTCAACCCATCAGGAGCCCCTCCCCTAAAGAAGGCCAGTTCTTCCTCACCCAACCAAAATCAGCTTCCAATATTTCTTTAGCAATGATTGGGTCTGTTACCCATTTCTGCAGTTCCATGGTGTGTAGAGGTTGAATTGTAGATGTGTTGCCTAGGCATGAGCAACTCACAGACCATGTCTGTGTGTGTCCAGTTGTGGTATTCTGTACTGTTCTTCTGGTGCAAAAGAAGCTTCTTTTTCAAGTAGTGTCTGGAATATTTGTCTGTAAATATAAGGATATCTATTTTTTCAATTAGTGAGTTAGTGCAGTTAGTGAGTTATCCTAGTGATGTGTTAACCTTGGGGATTTCTCTAATATCTATGACCCCTCCAACTGTGTGCATATGGCTATGTTTACAGTACCACACATTATTTTCCTCCCAATGAGTGGGCTTTATGTCCAATTAGTTAGAATTGATTGTTCCCAAGATAAAGGTGACATCATTGCACTGATGTCCTATGCTGTGTGGTCACTGAAGTGGACATTTGGTCTTAACCTTGGTGCTGAACTATTGATTGATGTTCTCCCTTAGCAGCTTCTATAATGCTCTTGAAAGTTAAGAGAGCTAGCCTTCAGGGGAGGTTTCTTTCAGGTCTGCTTCATCTCCATTGTTCCAAATCCAGTCTCTTAATTACTTCAGCAACAGGGTCTTACCTTCAGGTTCTGGGAGGTGATCAAGGACTATGGCAATAGCCTGAGTGATTGACCTGTCTAATGGACAGAGTGGCGTACTGAAATCTGCTAATACAAGTGTATTGGGATTAATCTGTGTCTTAAAGTCCTGTAGTATTGTGTTTATGAAGTTGGGTGCACCCATGTTTGGTACATATATGTTCATCATTGTAATATCTTCTGGTTAATTATTCCTCTGATAAGGATGAAATGACCTTTATCTCTTCTGAATAGTTTCAATTTGAATTCGATTTCATTCTATGTTAGAATTGCAACTCCTACTGGTTTCTTAATGACATTTGATTGGAATAGTTTTTCCACACTTACACCTTAAGTTAGTGCCTGTCCTTGAAGGTGAGATGGACTTTTTGAGACAACAAATATATGGTCTTTGTTTCATAATCCATTCCACTATCTTGTGTCTCTTCATTGGGGAGTTCAGTCGATTGCTATTTAAAGTTATTTTTGAGAGTTATTATTGGTTCCCATCCTTTTAATTTCTGTCTACATTCTTAGTATAAGTTAGTATTTCCACATTTATACCTTCATTTAATTTCCTTCTTTTGCCACTTGGGTATAGCCATTCCTTTCTTCTGCTCTTTATATTGCTTCAAGTATTCTCTGAAAGATAAGATTTCTGGATGTGAATTCTTTCAGTCCATTCATGTCATCGAAGTTTTTTTCTTTCTCCTTCAACTATAATAGACATTTTTGCCAGATGAAGCATTCTGGAATTGCACCTACAGTCATTTGAAATGAAAAGTCAGCTGTAATTCTGATAAGTTTTCTTTATATGTGACTTGTCATTTTTCTTCTGCAGCTTTCAGTATTATCTCTGTGTTGTGAAAATTCAGTGTTTTTTACTATATGGTGTGGGGAGTTTCTTTTCTAGTGCTATTTGATGTTCTATCTGCATCTTGTACTTGTATGGGCATGTCTTTGCTTATTTTGGGGAAGTTCTCTTCTACAATTCTTTTGAAGATCTGATTAATACAATTAACCCTTGATTCTTCTCATTCACCTATTTCTACAGTGTGCAGATTTGGTGTTTTGATGATGTCCTACCTTTCCTGGATTTTCCATTACTATGATTTTTAAATTTATTCATAATCTTTGCTTGAGTTGTCCAATTCTTCAACTTAATCATCCAGTATTGATATCCTATTTTCTACTTTATTTATTCTGTTACTGAGCCTTTTCATTGTTTCCAGATGGCTTGAGTGTTTCACTTCCTTTTCTATTCCAGCCTTTTCCTTCAGTATTTCTGTATCTTATGTGAATTCATTAAGAAGTTTGTACTTATCTTCTTTTAGTTCTTTTATTCATTTGTGTGCTTTTTAAATTCCTCAAATTCTTTGATCATGTTTATGTTTGTTCTTTTAAATTCTGTGTCCTGAATTATGTCTGGGGTGTGGCCCTAATTGTACAACTCTGCAGGGCTGGCAGTATTTAGTGGAGACAAATTATTTTGGGCTTTCTGATTATTATTTTTCACTGTGATTTTGGTGTGTGGAATCCTTTTCTTGTTTGTGATTCTGGTATGCAACTCAAGTCTTCCTTTGTTGAGTTGAAGACTGACCTTGTATTATTTACGTGCCTTTGTTATCTTCTAATTAGGTATGAAAGGTTGGTTGGTCTAGCTTCTAGGTTTCAGATCTTCCTCCTCCTCCTCCTCCTCCTCCTCCTCCTCCTACTCCTCCTCCTCCTCTTCTTATATTGAAGGGGTTGGCTGTTTCACATCCAGCTAGTTAGGAACTACCCCAGAGAGGCCCAAGTCGAGTATCAAGCAGATATTTCCAACTTTCCTTCTAAGGTCTTTCCCCCTACTAGCCAACAAGCACAGCACAGTTTGGAAGGATTCCTGTGGAGGGACTCAGTTCAGACAGCTTGGGCAGCCTGCAAAGTTCTGGAATTATACTAATACACAGCAGGGTCTAGTGTGACTTCAGACAATCCCAGGCTAGAGGATTAGTGACCAGGTACCTGGGTAAGCTTACCACCAAGCGGGAGGCTTTCTTCACATATTTGTGGGCAGGCTGGAACCAATGAGCCTCCTTCACCACATGGAGATTGTAGGCACTTCCAGCCCCAGAAAGGTCTGGTTCTGGGTCCAAGTGCAGAGGAGTCTAGCCATGGAGCAGTGGGAGGGGATTCAGATGTTCCCAGTCTAAGGGGTTTGAGAGGGAAACAAAACTAAGTATTCTCATTGCCATTCAGACTCCAGGGTCAGGCACTCATAGATAGGTCCGAATCCACAGGACCTGGACACCATGTGGAAGAAGACTACAAGGACTCTAAGACAGGCTGGAAATCTCTGCTAGGAGGCCCCGATGCATCTCATAAATGTAAATATTTTATTAAAATAAAAGTGCAGAATTAAATGCCATGTGAATTACATATCAGTGAAATATATTTAAGTTAGACATTCTTGAACTCATCACAGCTACACAACTACAATGTGATCTCAAGTAGAACTTGAAACAGAGGTTCTCTCTTGACCTTGCTAAGCATGTTCTCAAAAGCCCATTTACTGCAGACCTTTCATTAATATATGAGAACACAAGTGGCTGGAGAGATGGCACACCGATTAAAAGCACTGGTTGCACCCAGAAATGGTGGTGTATACTATTAATCTCTAAAAAAAAAAAAAAAAAAAAACTAGTGCATTGCTGTTCCTGTGGAAGACCCAGTTTTGGTTGCCAGTACTTATATGGTGAGAAACAACTATCTGTAACTCTAGTTCTAGGAGAACTGGTGCCCTCTTCTGCCCTCTAAGAGCATTACATGCATATATCTGCTCACTTAACAAACATGAAGGCAACCCACATACACATAAAATAAAAATAAATTAAACATTATGATTCTCATTATGCTCGAGCTCATATCTGTTCTGCTTAGAACCAGCCCATTTTGCCCTCAGTCAGCTATCTTTTACACTAGGACCCTTCCTGCTGTGCTGGTGATAGTTCCTGACTACCCTGGTTAGTTCATGAGATCTCCCTGACCTCACCATCCACCTACTTTGGGACCAGACCCATCTCATTTGCTCCAGGACTCACATATCTGCTTAGCTAGTTATAACAGGCTCAGCTGTTCCCCATCACCTATGAATTTGGACTAGGTCCCTTGGCCCTCCTGGGGAGGTCCTGAGTAGCTTTCCTGGAATCATCTGGTCTCTTCATTAAAAAAATCAAAGATGCCACCAGGTGTGGAGGCACACAACTTTAATCCCATCATCTGGGAGGTAGAGGCAGGTGGATTCTCTGAGTTCAAGGCCACCCTGGTTTGAAAGTGAATCCAAGCCATCTGGATCAGGGTGACAAGGAGACCTGTCAAAAAAAATTAAAAGAGAAAACCTGAAGTACAGACCATAACTGATAAGAATGCAACCAAGACTTACAGAAACACTATGAACAGAATCAAACTTCAAATCAACAAAGGCAGTCGTCATTTTATATCAGACACAACCAAGGAAAGAAATTGATAGACTCAAACCACAAGAAAGAAAACCCAAAATAAATATGTCTTAACCACACTCTACTAATTCTACAGAAGTGTTCTACAATGAGAGCTATCCAGAGGAACACAAAGACATGGAATTTTAAAGCAGAATCATAAACATGTTCCAAGAATTCAATGAATTTAAAGAGCAAACAACTCCAAGAGGATAGGAATAAATTCTCAAGAAAATACAATATATGACTGAGTGAAACAACAGAGATGATTCTGGATTTGAAAAGGGAAGTCAAAAAGATAGAAAAGTTGTGGACAACTCAGGCTAAAATGAAGTGGAATTGAAAATGCAATAAGCCAATTTGAAATGACAGGAAAGTGTCTCATTACCAGAATGAGCACAATGGAAAATGGAGTAGAAAGAGTGGACAACGAAGTAGAAGAATTAGACCACCCTTGCAAAGGTCATGAAAAAATGTAAAAAGACAAGAATGGAATATAGAAGAAATGCAGGATGCCATGAAAAGAGCTTTCCCCAAATCAAGGAAAGATAAACCTGCAATGACACAAAAAGAAAACAGAACACCAAATAGCAGCAGAACAGAAAGTCCCCATGGTGTATCATAGTCAAAAAACTAAATATCCAGAAGAAAGACAGGGTACTGAAAGCTACAAAAGGAAAACAAGTTACACATAAAGGAAAACGCATCAGAATAAGAGGTGATTTTTCATTGCAAACAATGGAAAAAGGAAGAGCTTGAAGCATTGTATTCCACATTTCTACATGATCATAGGAAATAAGTGGTAGGTTAATTTTAGACCCCATTACGGTATTCATATCATAATGGCACAGTTGCTTTCAGGATATATATATATATATATATATATATATATATATATATACACATTGCTCAGTTTGCCTTACTACTAGGTACTAGGTATTTGGTGCTAGCACCCACAACTGAGGGATGCCATTCGTGTTGTCTTTCTGGGACTGTGTTACCTCGATTAGCATCATGTCTTCTTCTTTTCAAATTTTATTTCATTTTTTTCACATTTTCCCTTTAATTTTATATTATTCTAATATATGAATATCTATCCTCCATACATATTACAAAGTCTGAAAATAAGTGGTCAGTTAATTCTAGAGTCCGTTAAGCAATTCACATTATTCAGATAAGAAGAAATAAAAAGACGAGTGGATAGAGAAAATGTGGTACATGTGCACAATGGAATTCTATACAGCAGAAAAGAAAGATGACATCGTGAACTTTGCAGGTAAATGGATGGAACTTGAAGCCATTATGCTAAGTGAAATAACACAGTCCCAGAAAAACAAAAGACACAATGAATGGTACCCCTCATTTGTGGATGCTAGCACCAAATCCCTAGTTGAAAGGCAAGCTGAGAAAAGTTAATGTTGTATTTCTTTTTATCTGAAGGCAACTATGCTGTTATAATGTGACTTCCTTAAGGAGCATAATGTCTTCTAGTTCCATCCATTTACCTTCAAAATTCATGATGTCGTCTTTCTTTACCTCTGCATAGAACTCCATTGTGTAGATGTACCACATTTTCTCTATATACCCATTGGTTTAGGGACACTTGGGTTGGTTCCAGCTCTTAGCTATTGTGAAGAGAGCTGCAATAAACATAGATGTGCATGTATCTTTGCGGTAGGATGAGTCCTGTGGGTATATACCAAGGAGTGGTATGACTGGGTCAGATGGTAGGCTCATTTTGAGTCTTTTAAGGGTTCTCCACACTGCTTTCCATAGGGGTTGTATGAGTTACATTCCCACCAGCAGTGGATGAGTGTTCCCCTTTCCTCGCAACCTCTCCATCATTTGGTGTCTTTTGTTTTCTTGATCTTAGCCAGTCTTATCAGAGTGAGATGATATATTAGAGTATTTTTAATTTGTATTTCCTTAATTATTAATGATGTTGAACACTTTTTAAGATGTTTCTCAACATCTTTATTTCCTCACTTGTGAAGTCTCTGTTCAGCTCTTTACTCCATCTCTTGAGTGGGTCATTTGTTTTCTTCTATGTTTTTTGAGAAGTTTATATATTTTGGATGTTAATGCTCTGTCATATCTATCGCTGGTGAAGGTTTCCTTCCACTCTGTGGGTTTTCTCTTCGCTTCATTGATTGTTTCTTTTACTGTTGAGTTTAATGAGATCCCACTTGTCAATTGTTAACCTTATTTTCTATGCAGCTGCTGTCTGATTTATAAAGTCTTTTCCTATGTATATGTCTTNTTTTTCCCAAACTCTCCAGTCTTTAATTACTTCTTCCAGCTACGGGTCCTTTTACCTTTCTATTACAGGTTCTGCGGTAGTGATGGGACAAGAAGGAGCAGTAATGTGACATATACCTGAGTTCGATATACGAACTGTTCTAAATATGGACAGAGTGCTGCGCGTCATTCTGAAATCTGCCTATACAGATTATTGGATTAAGTTCTGTGTCTTAAAGTCCGTGCTAGTTTGCGTGTCTATGATTTTTATGGAGCTTGAAGGGTTGGCACGACGCCATGTTTTGGTAGCATAACTGATTCATTCCATTGTAGATAATCCCTTGCTGGTATGAATTTAATCTTCCTCTGATAAAGGATGGAAAATTGACCTTCTATCTCCTTCTGATAGTATTCAATTTGAATTCGATTATCTATTGTTATAATTGCAACTCCTACTGTGGTTTTCTTCTTAATGACATTTGATTGGAAGTAGTTTTTTTTCCACACTTACAAGACCTTAAGGATAGTTGCCTTGTCCTTGAAAGGTGAGATGGACTTTTTTGAGAACAACAAATATATGGTCTTTTGTTTCATAATCCATTCACTATCGTTGTGTCTCTTCATTGGGGAGTTCAGTCGATTGCTATTTAAAGTTATTTTTGAGAGTTATTATTGGGTTCCACATCCTTTTAATTTCTGTCTACATTCTTAGTATAAGTTAGTATTTTCCACATTTAATACCTTCATTTAATTTCCTTCTTTTGCCACTTGGGTATAGCCATTCCTTTCTTCTGCTCTTTATAATTGCTCAAAGTATTCTCTGAAAGATAAGATTTCTGGATGTGAATTCTTTCAGTCCATTCATGTCATCGAAGTTTTTTTTCTTTCTCCTTCATCTAAATATAGACATTTTTGCCAGATGAAGCTTCGGAAATTGCACCTACAGTCATTTTTGAAATGAAAAGTCAGCTGTAATTCTGATAAGTTTTCCTTTATATGTGACTTGTCATTTTTCTTCTTCTGCAGCTGTTCAAAGTATTTATCTCTGGGTTGGGGTTGTTGAAAAATATTCAAAGTGTTTCTATGATGGGTGGGGGAGTTTCTTTTTCTAGTGCTATTTGAATGTTCTATCTGCATCTTTACTTGTATGAGGCATGTCTTTTGCTTATTTTGGGGAAGATTCTCTTCTACAATTCTTTTGAAAATCTGATTAATACAATTAACCCTTTGATTCTTCTCATTCCACTATTTCTACAGTGTGCAGATTTGGTGTTTTGGATGATGTCCTAACCTTTCCTGGATTTTCCATTACTAATGATTTTAAATTTTATTCATAATCTTTGCTTGAGTTGTCCAATTCTTCAACTTAATCATCCAGTATTGATATCCTATTTTCTAACTTTATTTATTCTGTTACTGAGCCTTTTCATTGTTTCCAGATGGCTTGAGTGTTTCACTTCCTTTTCTATTCTCAGCCTTTTCCTTCAGTATTTCTGTATCTTTATGTGAATTCATTAAGAAGTTTGTACTTATACTTCTTTTAGTTCTTTTATTCATTTGTGTGCTTTTTAAATTCCTCAAATTTCTTTGATCATGTTTATGTTTGTTCTTTTAAATTCTGTGTCTTAATTATGTCTGGGGTGTGGCCCTAATTGTACAACTCTGCAGGGCTGGCAGTATTTAGTGGAGACAATTATTTTGGGCTTTCTGATTATTATTTTTCACTGTGGATTTTGGTGTGGTGGAATCCTTTTCTTGTTTGTGATTCTGGTATGCAACTCAAGTCTTCCTTTGTTGAGTTGAAGACTGACCTTGTATTATTTACGTGCCTTTGTTATCTTCTAATTAGGTATGAAAGGTTGGTTGGTCTAGCTTCTAGGTTTCAGATCTTCCTCCTCCTCCCTCCTCCTCCTCCTCCTCCTCCTGCCTTCCTCTTCTTATATTGAAGGGGTTGGCTGTTTCACATCCAGCTAGTTAGGAACTACCCCAGAGAGGCCCAAGTCGAGTATCAAGCAGATATTTCCAACTTTCCTTCTAAGGTCTTTCCCCCTACTAGCCAACAAGCACAGCACAGTTTGGAAGGATTCCTGTGGAGGGACTCAGTTCAGACAGCTTGGGCAGGCCTGCAAAGTTCTGGAATTTAACTAAATACACAGCAGGGTCCTAGTGTGACTTCAGACAATCCCAGGCTAGAGGATTAGTGACCCAGGTACCTGGTAAGCTTACCACCAAGCGGGAGGCTTTCTTCACATATTTGGGGCAGGCTGGAACCAATGAGCCTCCTCACCACATGGAGATTGTAGGCACTTCCAGCCCCAGAAAGGTCTGGTTCTGGGTCCAAGTGCAGAGGAGTCTAGCCATGGAGCAGTGGGAGGGGATTCAGATGTTCCCAGTCTAAGGGGTTTGAGAGGGAAACAAACTAAGTATCTCCATTTGCATTCAGACTCCAGGGTCAGGCACTCATAGATAGGTCCGAATCCACAGGACCTGGACACCATGTGGAAGAAGACTACAAGGACTCTAAGACAGGCTGGAAATCTCTGCTAGGAGGCCCCGATGCATCTCATAAATGTAAATATTTTATTAAAATAAGAAGTGCAGAATTAAATGCCATGTGAATTACATATCAGTGAAATATATTTAAGTTAGACATTCTTGAACTCATCACAGCTACACAACTACAATGTGATCTCAAGTAGAACTTGAAACAGAGGTTCTCTCTTGACCTTGCTAAGCATGTTCTCAAAAGCCCATTTACTGCAGACCTTTCATTAATATATGAGAAACAACAAGTGGCTGGAGAGATGGCACAACCGAATTAAAAGCACTGGTTGCACCCAGAAAATGGTGGTGTATACTATTAATCTCTAAACATAAAAAAAAAAAAAAACTAGTGCATTGCTGTTCCTGTGGAAGACCCAGTTTTGGTTCCAGTACTTATATGGTGAGAACAACTATCTGTAACTCTAGTTCTAGGAGAACTGGTGCCCTCTTCTGCCCTCAGAGCATTACATGCATATATCTGCTCACTTAACAAACATGAAGGCAACCCACATACACATAAAATAAAAAATAAATTAAACATTATGATTCTCATTATGCTCGAGCTCATATCTGTTCTGCTTAGAACCAGCCCATTTTGCCCTCAGTCAGCTATCTTTTACACTAGGACCCTTCCTGCTGTGCTGGTGATAGTTCCTGACTACCACTGGTTAGTTCATGAGATCTCCCTGACCTCACCATCCACCTACTTTGGGACCAGCCCCATCTCATTTGCTCCAGGACTCACAATATCTGCTTAGCTAGTTATAACAGGCTCAGCTGTTCCCCATCACCTATGAATTTGGACTAGGTCCCTTGGCCCTCCTGGGGAGGTCCTGAGTAGCTTTCCTGGAATCATCTGGTCTCTTCATTAAAAAAATCAAAGGCCACGCAGGTGTGGAGGGCACACACAAACTTTAATCCCATCATCTGGGAGGTAGAGGCAGGTGGATTTCTCTGAGTTCAAGCCAACCCTGGTTTGGAAAGAGTGATCCAAGCCATTGATCAGGGTGACAGGAGACTGTCAAAAAAAAATTAAAGAGAAAAACCTGAAGTACAGACATAACTGATAAGAATGGCAACCAAGACTTACAGAAACACTAATGAACAGAATCAAACTTCAAATCAACAAAGGCAGTCGTCATTTTATATCAGACACAAACCAAGGAAAGAAACTTGATAGACTCAAACCACAAGAAAGAAAACCCAAAATAAAATTATGTCTAACCACACTCTACTAATTCTACAGAAGTGTTCTACAATGAGAGCTATCCAGAGGACACAAAGACATGGAATTTTTAAAAGCAGAATCATAAACATGTTCCAAGAAAATTCAATGAATTTAAAGAAAAGCAAAAAAAAAAACCCAAGAGATAGAATAAATTCTCAAGAAAATACAATATATGACTGAGTGAAACACAAGATGATTCTGGATTTGAAAAGGGAAGTCAAAAAGATAGAAAAGTTGTGGACAACTCAGGCTAAAATGAAGTGGAATTGAAAATGCAATAACCAATTTGAAATGACAGGAAAGTGTCTCATTACCAGAATGAGCACAATGGAAAATGGAGTAGAAAGAGTGGACAAACGAAAAGTAGAAAGAATTAGACACTTGCAAAGTTATGAAAAATGTAAAAAGACAAGAATGGAATATAGAAGAAATGAGGATGCCATGAAAAGAGCTTTCCCCAAATCAAGGAAGAGATAAACCTGCAATGACACAAAAGAAAAACAGAACACAAATAGCAGCAGAACGAAAGTCCCCATGGTGTATCATAGTCAAAAAACTAAATATCCAGAAGAAAGACAGGGTACTGAAAGCTACAAAAGGAAACCAAGTACACATAAAAGGAAAACGCATCAGAAATAAGAGGTGATTTTTCATTGCAAACAATGGAAAAAGGAAGAGCTTGAAGCATTGTATTCCACATTTCTACATGATCATAGGAAATAAGTGGTAGGTTTAATATAGATCTCATTAAGGTATTCAATATAATGGCACAGTTGCTTTCAGGATATATATTATATTATATATATTAATATATATATATATATATATTAAGTCATAAATATTATAGTATATATAATTATATTTAAATATATATAATATATAATGTAATATTATATATAATATATATTATAATATAAATATATTATATATATTAATATAAAATACTCAGCACCCCATGGAAACATTCTCCAAAACTGACCACATTACGGGACACAGGAAAAACTCAACAAATACAAAAAGATTGAAATAATTCCTTGGATTTTGTCAGACCACACTGCAATAAGCCTCAATATCAACACCAAAATAAGCGCAAACTATCAACAAGCACACACGGAGACTAAACAACATGCTCCCTGAAATAAATGGGTCAAGAAAAGAAATAAAAGAAAAAATAAATATATAACTGGAACTAAACAAAAAATATTATATATAATATATAGTATATTATATATATATATATATATAATATATATTTTTATATGTATATATATATTATATATATATATATATATTATATATATATATATATATATATATATATAATATATAATATATATATCAATTTCAAATCCAGAATCGTCTCTGTTGTTTCACTCAGTCATATATTGTATTTTCTTGAGAATTTATTCCTATCCTCTTGGAAGATATATATATATATATATATATATATATATATATACTTCCCTCTAGGACTTTAAGCATGAAGGTATGTACATTTTCTCAAAGGCTTTTTTCTGTGTCAATTGAGATGATCAGGTGTTTTTTTGTCTTTTAGTCCACTTATGTTCTTTTATAATATTTATTGATGTTATGTATGTTGAACCCATCCCTACATCTCTGGTGTGAATCCAACTTGTTCATGATGGAATGATCTTTTGCTGTGGGTCTGCATCGCAAATTGCAAGTATTTTGTGTGATAATTTTTGCATCCATGTTCATTAATGGGATGGGTCTATATTTTTCATTTTTGGTTTTGTTTTGCCTGATTTGGCTATTAGAGTGTGGCTGGCTTGAATAGAAGGAATTTGGGAGATTTCCCTCTGTTTGTATCCTGTCGAAACAATTTGAAGATAAGAAGAAGTTTTGGAGGATTGCTCCCGGTCTGGTGTTGGTATGGCTCTTGCTGAAGTCAATTCTGTGGAGGTAATAATGGTTGTATGTTCTTTTTTAAATCTTTTATAGATTTCTGCCGTGTGAAACATCTGGGATTGTTTTTTTTTTTTTTAATTTGGAAGGATTACTATTACATTTCCTCATATATAATGGGTCTGTTTAAGCTATCGATCTCTTCTTGGTAAAGCTTTGGTTAATTCCAGGATTTCAAATATTCATCCATTTCTTTTAAGTTTTCAAATTTAGTAGAGTATAGATTTTGAAGTATTCTTGTATGATTGTCTGGATCTTTTCTCTGTCTGTTGTAATGTTCTCCTTTTCATTACAAATTCTATTGATTTGGAGTTCTTTCTTTCTTTTGGTTAACTATGCTAGAGGTCTGTCTATCTCATTTATTATTTCAAATAACCAACTTCTGGATTCATTGAATTGTTTTTTATTGTATTTTTGTTTCTAGTTCATTGAATTCTGCTCTGATTTTTGTATTTCTTCCTCTCTGTTGTGTTTAAGATTCACTTGTTGTTGTCTCTCAAGTGTTGGTAGCTTCAGTGTTTGTTTATTTGTCCTCTTCCTGCTTTTTTTTAATGCAGACACTGAGTGCTATAAACTTCCCTCTTAGGACTGGTTTTAATGTATCCCATAGGTTTTCCTGTCCTGTATTTTCTTTTTTTGTTTAGTTCCAGTTATATATTTATTTTTTTCTTTATTTCGTCCTTGAACCATGCATTATTCAGGAGCATGTTGTTTAGTTTCCATGTGTGCTTATTGATAGTTGCGCTTATTCTGGTGTTGATATTGAGCTTTATTGCAGTGTGGTCTGACAGAATCCAAGGAATTATTTCAATCTTTTTGTATTTGTTGAAGTTTTTCCTGTGTCCCAGTACGTGGTCAGTTTTGGAGAATGTTCCATGGGGTGCTGAGTATAAATTATATTCTCTGATGTTTGGGTGGAAACTCTTCCTTTTATAAGTTCCCTTGCTCATGGTGGTTTTACCACAGCAACAGAAAAGTGACTAATTCAGTATTTGGTACCAGAGAATGGGCTATTGCCTGTGAAGAGGCTGACCATGTGGGTGTTTGAAGAAATGTGGAAGACTTTGGAACTTTGGGCTAGAAAAGCTGTTGACTTCTGTAAGGAGAGATTAACATGTCATTCTAGTAGAAGCTTTGAAAAAAGTAAGCAGATCTGAGAAAAATGTATTTCCAGAGGAAAATAAGGACTTAAGCAGCAACTGAGATATTTTTTCAAAGAGTCTCTCTCTGAGTTTGCCCACACCCCAAATGCTTTCCTGAGGGTAAATTTAAAAGCACTGTACTAATTTCTTTGGCAGAGGATATTTCAAGACAACCTAATTTGGAAATGGTGGCATGGCTATCAATGTTGAATATTATACAGATCTACAATGAAAAAGACCAAACGGGGCAGAAAGAAATGCAGAATATACAGTTTGGATGGGAAAAGTGCACTAGGAAGATTCATGTTGGAGCCAGGGCAGGTGAAGGAGAGAATCCCTTTGAAAAGGAGATTAAAATGATTAAGGAGAGGCCTAGAAGTTTACAAGTAAACAATAGAAACAATACCTTCAGGGCAAGGCCACACCAAGCTAAGCCTCCAACTTTTGAAAAGAAAATAATGAATCGGTTTTCTGCTTCAACAAGTCCAGGGCAGAGAAAATCTACATATGTAGTTGAAGTAGGCCAGGGTCCATCCCAAACTTGTAGCCAGACTTGGCAGTTTCATTCACATGGTGCTGGCTTTAGAGGCATGAAGGATGCAAGAGTGAAGGGGTCGTCATATCTTCCTCCATGGTTTCAGAGTGCCATTGAATCCAGGCAGAGTGCAACAGGGTTGTCCCTGCATAAAGAAAGCCCTGATAGGCCATTGTGTTAATCTGTGAAGGTGAAGCATGGTAGGCAATGGAGACCCCAAGAAGACATTTGAGGTGCCAGATTTGTGAGATATTTGCCAAGGAGAGCTGCATACAGGGAGTGGTATCGGCCTAAGAGATGTTTGCTGCTCACAAATCTGGAGGAGCTTTGGAAGTAAAGTCCTAGAAGTGTCATGAGGAGCTACTCGACTTGGTTTTTTGCCCTGCTTGTTTTCAGTCTTATTTTGGTCCTATATTTCTTCACTATGCCTCTATTCCTCCCTTTGGGAATGGGAATGTGTATTTGGTTCCACTATATGCTGGGAGTATGTAATTTGTCTTTTGGTTTTACAGGAGCTTACACTTAAGAGATTGGCCTGGGTCTCAGAAGAGATTTTGAACTGTAGATTTTTTTTAATAGAATTAAGATTGGTAAAGACTATGGGGATTCTTAAGGTTGGACTAAATGCATTTTGCATTTTATATGGTCATGAGCTTATGGGAGCCAGAGAGTGGAATGTGGTGGTTTGAATGAGAGTGTCTCCCATAAGTTTTAAGTATTCAGACAATTCGTCCCCAATTAATGGTGCTGTTTTGGGAAGTCTTAGAAGGTGTGACCATCCTAGAGGAAGTACCTCAGTGGTGCAGGCTTAGAAAGTTCAACAAGCCTTTCCAGTATTCATTTAGGATAGAACTGAATTGTTTCAAATCTCTTTCATGGGTTATGTCTGCTTAACATATGTGGGTAAATCTCTCCCAGTCAAAGTTTATTCAAGACTTCTTGAGTTTTTGTGCAAGGTTTATCTAATATTTTTCAGTAATTAAATATATCAGACTCATGCAACTACCATGCTTGGATGATTAATAACCATACTCATCACCTATATTTTGGTCAAAGAGACAGTTTTGTTCCTTGCACTCCTAATTTATCCAGACCACAGGGAACTATGGAGCACTGATCAAATATCCTGTAACTGTAAATGTAGCGCCTGTCTTCTTGTTCGAAGAGGTCAAAGACACAGAAGGGTGACTCATACTTGTTTACAGTCTATAAAGAGAAAGGTCAAAACAAAGGAACGTCTTCTCATGCTTCAAAGGGAAGCCTTGGCCAAACAGGAACATAGATGGAGCGGGTAAAAGAAAGTCAGAGGATTTAGGGACTGCCCTGAAAACCTGAGTGATCCCTGAGGAATAGATTCTTGAATGACCTTGACAGAAAAAAAGCTTGGTTAATGTGGGCCAAATGTATGATCATAAACACCTAAAGGGAAAGTATAATCAAAGGTGAAATTATATAATTCATTTTTTATGTTTGAGTCCACATCTTTCCCTTTAAATTTATATTACTATAAAATATATTCTCCATCTATCTACCACAATAACAAAGTCTGATAAGAAGTAGTAAGTTAATTCTAGAGCCCATTAAGGAATTCACATTATAACAGCACAGTTGCCTTCAGATAAAAAGAAGCATAATATTAACTTTGATCAGCTTTCCTTTCAACTAGAGATTTGGTGTTAGTATCCACAAATGAGGGATATCATTCTTTGTTTATTTTTCTGGGACTGGGTTACTTCATTTGGCATAATGGCTATGAGTTCCATCCATTTACCTGAAAAGTTCATGATGTCATCTTCCTTTATTGCTGCATAGAATTCCATTGTGTAGATGTACCACATTTCTCTATACATTCCTTAGTTGAGGGACACTTGAATTGCTTCCAGCTCTTTGCTCTTGTGAAGAGGGCTGTAATAAATATAGGTGTGCATGTATCTCTGTGATAGGATGAGTCTTGAGAGTAAATACCCAGAAGTGGTATGACTGGGTCAGATAGTAGGCTCATTTTCAGTTTCTTAAGCATTCTCCACACTGCTTTTCACAGTGGTTGTATGAGTTTACACTACCTCCAGCATTGGGTGAGTGTTCCCTTTTCCCCACAACCTCTCTATCATGTGGTGTTCTTTGTTTTCTGGATCATAGCTAATCTTAATGGAGTAAGATGAGATATTAAGGTAGTTTTAATTAGCATTTTCTTAATTAACGATGTTGAACACACTTTAAGACCTTTCTCATCCATCTTGAATTCATCATTTGTGAAGTCTCTATTCAGCTCTTTACTACATATTTTGAGCAACTCAGTTGTTTTCATCCTCCTTTGTTTAATGAGTAGTTTATACACTCTGGATGCTAATGCTCTATCAGATGTATCACGTAAAAATTTCCTCCCACACTGTGGGTTTTCTCGTAATTTCTTTGATTGTTTCTTTGGGTATAAAGAACCTCTTGAGTTTAATAATTCCCATTTGTCAATTGTTGACCTTAATTTTGTGAAGCTGTTGTCCAATTTAGAAAGACTTTTCCTATGCCTATGTCTTCTATCATTAGTCTTCTATCATTTTCAGAATTTCATGTTTCATCTTAGATCTTTAATCCATTTGGAGTTGATTTTTGTACATGAGGAATGTCGTGTTTTAATTTTATTATTCTACAAGTGATGATCCAGTTATTCCAATACCATTTGCTGAAGATGCTGTCTTTCCTCTATTAGTCTTCTTAACCCCTTTGTCAAATATGAGATGGCTGAAATTGGATGTGCTAATGTTTGGATCCTCAATTTTATTCCATTGATCTACAAGCCTGCTTTTGTGCTGATGCCAGCCTATTTTTATGACTATAGCCCTATAATTTACTTTGAAGTCTAGTATGGCAATCCCCCTGTATTGCTACTTTTGCTCAATGTTGCTTTGGCTATCTGGGGTCTTTTGTTTCTCCATATGAACTTTAGGATGCTTTTTTTCTAGGTCTGTGAAGAAGCTTATTTGTTGGCAGCCTACCACACAAACAATGTGTGCTGTACCACGCCCTAAGATGGCGCCGACTTCCTGAGTCGCTAGAACAACAACAAGCCACTTCCCGCCATTGCCTTTGCATTGGACAAACTGCACATGACTACTACTCTCCGAGCCCATGCTCTCTGAGCCCGCGCTCTCTGAGCCCGCACCTTGGGCATGCTAATGAGGCATCAGGGCACTGCACCAATCTAGAGCATACACGAACCCTCTAGACTGCTATATAAACAGCATCCTTGCTCCATTGCGGGGTCCTTCTCCTAAAAGAGCTGTACACAATAAATATTACCGCAGAAGAATCCTGTTGTCTGCATGAAGTTCTTGCCGGCGAGACTACTGCACATGACAAGTGGTGCCGAGAGCCCGGGCCCGGGAACCTGACATCGCTGGCACCGAGAGGACCTTTCACCTGTTGAAGAGGGTTCAGAACTGTGGCCAGGTAAGTTTTTCTTTAAGTTAAGTTCTGAGAGATATGCTTTTCTCTGACGATCTAGAGGGATTGGAACCTTGCTTAGTCATTTTATTGGCTGTTGTAATTGTCCTTGTAGCATTGTTTTTTGAACACAAAGGCTGCATCGCCTCCAGGATAACACAACAAGCCCTTGCAGACCTTCAGGAGAGCAGGTCAGAAACAGAACGGAGTGAAAGATTAGGTGCACATTCAAATAAAAAAGCCTCTAGGAAGGCAGATGCTAGCAAAATTCCTGATGAAGGTACCTTATACCCATTT
>VZQC01002209.1:1173761-1343663 GCA_009823505.1 Rhizomys pruinosus
CCGTCTGAAACTCCAATTCCAGGAGAACTCCAGTTCCAGGGGAGTCCGACGCCCTCTTCTGACCTCCGCGGCATTGCACGTCACGGGTGCACAGACTTGCATGCAAACAATACATTCATACACATACGGAAATAAATAAAATTAAAAAAAAAAAACAAGCCTCAGCAGTTCCAGCTTCGAGACTTACCCCAACATTGAATCTGCAGGTTAATAAGACCTTGGACTGTGCAGAGTTGAGCCTTTTCTTTCTCTTTTTAGATTCCTTTTCCTCAGCTCCCTAGTGGGGCTGCAGTAAGTCTTACATTGTCTTTAGTATTAAAGTTGAGCTGCACCTTGTCTGTTAAGCAACATTTTATGGCAGTGAAGGAACTTTTCTAAACAGCAGTTGGTGAGGGAATATTTAATTTTAATGGTGTAGGTCAGTAAATATGTGGGCATGTAAGAGAGAGTCAGTTGACACTGGTGGCCTTCAGCCTAGAAGGTACCTAGGACTGATTGCCTAACCAGGTGTACTATCCAGCAGGCTTCGTAAGAGACCACATTGCCAAGGGTGGGCAATGATAGGAAGAGCTTGGGAAAATCATCAGAACATTCCAGAATACCATGATAAGCCTCCTAATGACTTTTATTGTATTACTCTTTTGAGTCAAGGTCTTCCTGAGCCCCAGCTGGTCTGGAACTTGCTATATAGAACCAGGCTGCCCTCAGTCTCCCAGAGATCCACTTGCTCTGTCGTCTGCTGGGTTTGAAGGCAGGCACCACCACACCTGGCTTACTTAGTGACTTTTTGAAATGACCCTGCAATGACGCTTGCTGGCAACACATAAAAACGGGCTTGAAAGGTCGCACTTCAGGACAGTGATCCCTGTCCAGTCTTTCAACTGGGAGACAGAATGTAAAACCATTTTATACAAGAAAGCACCTTCTAGAGCCAACCCATAATTTATACTAGAGTGATATGCTTAAAAAAGCTCAATGTTCTCTGCGTAAAGCAGCCTTAAAAATTGTATGTTTAGTTGATCCTTAGTTTACTGTTAAAAGATGAACTTAGGCCAGGCGTGGTGGCACACGCCTTTAATCCTAGCACTTGGGAGGCAGAGGCAGGTGGATCTTTATGAGTTCAAGGCCAGCCTGGTCTATAGAATGAATTCCAGGACAGCTGGGGCTCCAGGGAGACCCTGTCTCAAAAAGACCAAAAATAAAAAAAAAAAAATTAAAAAAAGATTAAGATACTGAACTCTATTCTGACTCAACCCCACTGCTTAATTTAACCACATAGCTTAAACTTCCATACACAGGGGTCATAGTACCAATGTTGCAAAGTTGTGAGAAGGTGTGAAAATGTAAATTCATTGGAAACTACAACTGGCACATGCTGGGTCATGTTCATGATGGTACTGTTTCAGAACGTCCTCTTGAACTGAGAGTTAATGACCCATGGAAGTTGATAGGTATTCAGTTTAGAGGAAAAATGAAATGTTTCTGTTAATAGTCTTCAATATTATAGAATAAAGAAATCAAGATCCCATAGTCTCTGAATATTATGACACTGTTTTCCTACTGATAAGGCTGTGTTCACAGTGATAGCTATTCTGTTCTGTTCAACTGGGCTCTGGTTTTATTCTTTTCTTTTCTATTCTATTCTGATCAGTTATGTTTTATTCTATTTCACTCCATTCTGTTCCATTCCATTCTTTATCATATCCAGACATGTTTTGAAAAAGTATTTTCCTGGGGCTGGAGAGATAGCCTAGCGGGTAAGAGNCACCAACTGCTCTTTGCAGAGGACTGGATCTCCCCAGCACCCACGATGGCAGGCTAAGAACTGTCTGTACTCCAATTCCTAGGAGAAATTCCAGTTTCCAGGGGAATCCAAGACCCTCTCACCTGACATCTGAGGCATTCGATCAGATTCGTCTCGGAAAGAAGCCCTAGGGTCGCCATCCTACAATGTACTATCGCTGGACGATACGAAGACAGCACCGATCACAGCACGTATAAGCGATTAACAGTGACACATCAGCAAATACACAAAAATAAAATTTAAAAAAGTATTTCCCACCAAAATCATATAAACTCATTTGGCAAGAGCTTTTCCTCACTCTTCCCAAGACAGGAGTTAGAAAGCCCCACGAGGAGTTCTGGAAAGTCATCAAGACTAGATTGCAGAGGCCGACGCCGGTGGTATATATCAATCCTTACGCGTGCAGGCCTTCTCACGCGCAGTTACACATGCATCATATGAGTACACTCAATCATCTATATGGCTGAATGCCGTAAATTGGTTACACAGAAAAGACGCAATTGCCATAGAAAAGAAAGATTGTAGCTAAGGGGCTTTGACCGCGATGAAGGATATCGCCGACGAATAGTAGATCAGCGTTCTGAGATGTGAACACATCGCAGTATCAGGAAGGTCACCTTTCACACTCTCCGCGCTTTAGATGTTATGCCGCAGGAAGACTCTGAAAGGCAGACCGGGGCCGAAGAACAACCTTGATGATAGCCGCTGCAAATTCCATAACAGCCGGAAGTGTGTGTTTTTCGTGTACTTCGAAAATGAAAATAAAGGCAGTCAAGAGAACTCAGATACAGAGCAGAAGGTGAGAGCTGGGTTGAGCTTTGTGAGTAAGAGGAACTTTGCCTCTGAGCCATCGACGACCTGATGGCCAATTAAGCCCGTAGCGAGTCAACAAGGCATAGAGTAGGGAGAGGACAAGCTCCCACAAATTATCTTGTGACCTCTGATTGCCATGGTGTAATTAATATGACAGTCTGAAACAGTTATAATCAGAGTGACAAGCTGATTTACTCTTGATAGCAGTATTGAAAGCCATTGCAATGAATGATCCAGGGCTGATAGAAAAGAGTGGAAGAAGCAGAGAACACCGTACATCATGCAAATTGTCTTTATTCCCAACACATGGTTAGGAGAACAGTAAGTGTCCTTACACATGACAAGAAGCTTCTGCTTTAAGATTGTGTGGTTTTTAATTTGTAAGAATGTTTAAATTTATTCCTTTTGCTGTTTATATGTATGCAAAGAGAGGTATCTGATGTCATCAATCAATAGCAATTGGTAATTTTACCCTAGGGGTTTTTTTCTTACTAATTTTTAGTTAGCATACAAATTAATGAGGTTTCCACTTTTGTTTTTTGTAAAGTTAACAGTGAACTAAAGTGTAATGAAGTTTCACGTTAGTGGGCACTAGATTCACATATCTATAATCTCCATTTTATTTACTGTCTACTTCCACCTGTCGATCGCCGCCGGGCTGGTCCGCCCACGACTCACGATTCACCTGCCTCACATCTTGCCTGGTCCCTTCTCTGCCTTCAAACAATACCTGCTTCTTCTTTCACATCACATGTATTTCATTACTTCAGGTTTATTTCCCTCTCTCTCCTTCTCCTAGATCTTCCTCGGGGCTGCAGAGATTGGCTCAGTAATTAAAAGCACTGACGCTCTTGCAGAGGATCCCAGGCTTAATTCCAGCACCCACATGGTGGCCAAGAACTGTCTTTAAAGCAAGGTGTGGTGAGTGGCACACCTTTAATTCCAGCACTCGAGAGACAGAGGCAGCGGATTCTCTGTGAGTTCCAAAGCCAGCCTGGTCAATGAGTGAGTAACCACAGGACAGGCTTGGGGCTATAGGGAGACCCCGTCTAAAAAAAAAAAAAAACCTCTTCCTCTCTGGTGCAGTCTCTCCATTTATGAAACATACAGAGAGACTACATAGGAGAGAAATGTGGCTTTTTCCTTCCTGAGTCTGCCCTATTTTATGTAACATAATGATCTCCAGTTCCTATCCATTTTCCTAAGAATGTCATCATTTTACTTTATGACTGAGTATTCCATTGTTTCTCTACATTTTCTTTATCGATTTATCTGTTGATGGCCATCTAAGGTGGCCCATTCCTTAGCCATTGTGATAGTGTAGCAATAGTCATGGATATGTAACTATCTCTGTCTTATGTTGACTTAGTGCTCTTCAAGTATATATTCAGGAGCACTACAGAGACCGGGAGATGACTCAGTAGTTTGACCGACTAAGCTGTTTCTCTGCTGATAGACCTGATTTCAGTTACTACACACCCAATGGCAGCTCTCAGTTGTTGTATGAATCCAGTTCCGGGGGGGGGGGTTGGTGCCCTTTTCTGACTTTCTTGGGCCACCAGGCATGTACATGGTATACATACAATGCACACAAAACAGTCCTTCACATAAATAAAATAAATTTGAAAAACGCAGTGGTATTGGGGCTGGAGGGATGCCTAGCGGTTAAGAGCGCAGACCGCTCTTGAGAGGACCCGTGGTTCGATCCCAGCACCACATGGCGGCTGAGAAACGTCTGTGACTCCGGTTCCAGGAGAACTCCAGTTCCAGGGGAATCCGAGATCCGTTCTGACTCCGCGCTCCACGACACGGGTGCGCCAGACCTGCATGCAGACAATACATTCATACACATAAAAATAAATAAATAAAATAAAATAAATCAATAAAATAAATGAAAAGAGTGCGTATTTAGTGTAGAGGCGACAAAACTTGGTTGTCAACTTGATTGGGTCTGGAATCAGCAAATGGCAAGCTGCTGAGCACTCCGGTGATGGCTTTTCTTGAACAGATTACTTGAAGTATACTGACCCACCCTAAATGTGGTCAGCACCATTCCCTGGGCTGAGATCCCAGACTGAAAGAAAAAAAAAAACAAGTAAAAATAAAGAAGAGGAGTTTGCTTGCCTGCTTGCCTTTGCTCTCGCTGTTAAGTTTATCAACTCCGTTGCTGCTGTGACCGCATTCCTCTACAGATATCAGAACCCGTTCCAAGGTAGACAGGAAGACCGGTGGCTCTCCAGGAATCCTCAAAGCCTTCAGCACCAGATCGGGAACCTGCTGAGGCACCCAACCTTGAGGACTGAACAACTAAGAAGTTCTCAATCTCTCTGGTGTGAGACAACCATTATTGTACTACTCGGACCATATCACATAAACCAATGTAAGAAATTCTCTTTTAATATAGATCTATATATTCATTCTGTCAGTCTGTTCCATTACTGTTCCTCTAGGGAACCCTGAATACACTGGGTCATATGGTAGTTCTATTTTCAGCTTTTTGAGTTACCTCCACATTGTCTTCTGTAGTGGCTCCAGCAGTTTACCTTCTACCAGCAATGTAGAAAGCATCCTCTTTCCCCACATCTCGCCAGCATTTGCTGATGTTTGTTTCTCTTGATGTTAGCATTCTGAGATGGAGCAGAATAGCAAAGTAATATTTAACTTTTTGACATTTATTTATTTTATTTTATGTGTATGAGTTGTATTGCTGTGTGTATGTAGTGTACCTATGTTGTGGCGCAGCTTGCGAAGGCCAGAAGAGGGTGTTGGATCCATGGAACTGGAAGTTATAGACAATTGTTAGCTGCCAATGGGTGTACTAGGACTGGGAACCCCAGTACTCTGGAAAAACAGCAATGTTCTTAACCACTGATGCCAGCAATCTCCAGCCCAATAGTTTTAATTTGTGTTTCCCTTATTACTAATGATATTGAACACTAATTTCCCAAAAATATTTATTCACTCTGTTTGTATTTTCATCTTTTTTTTTTTTTTTTTTTTTTGGTCTTTTCGAGCAGGGTCTCCATGTAGCCAACGTGTCTGAACTCACTCTGTAGACCAGGCTGGCCTTAGCTCACAAACAAAGATCCGCCTACCTGCCTCCCAAGCGCTAGGATAAAGGTGTGCTCACCATGCCTGGCTCCCCTTTATTTTATCTGTCCTCTCAACAGAGCCAAAGGAGAGGCTCTTGGGCTCCCTCCTCTTCCTCCTCCTCCTCCTCCTCTCCTCTTTTTCCTCTTCTTTTTCTTCTCCTCCTCCTCTTCTTCTGACTCCTCCTTCTTCCTCCTCCTCCTTCTCTTCTTCCTTCCTTCTTCCTCCTCCTCCTACTTCTTCCTCCTCCTCTTCTTCTGACTCCTCCTTTGTCTTCCTCTTCCTCCTCTTCTTCCTTCCTTCTTCCTCCCCTTCCTTCTTCTTCCTCCTCCTCCTACTTCATTCTTCCTCCCCCTACTACTTCTTCCTCCTCCTCCTCTTTCTCCTCCTTTTCTTCTGCCTCCTCCTTCCTTCTTCCTCCTCCTCCTCCTCCTCTTCCTTCCTCTTTCTTCTTTTTCCCTTTCCCTTTTGTCTCCATCTTCCACACCTTTTCCCCTTCCCCTCTATTCTTTTTCCTTTCTTCCTCTTTGCCTCTCTCCTCTTCCTCCTCCTCCTCTTCTTCTTCCTCCTTCTCTTCTTCCTTTCTCTCCTCTTCCTCCTCTTGGAAGCTGTAGAGAACACACAGGGTAGCCCCTGTGCAACCTCAAGTACAGCTCTGGGTCACTGGGATGGGCTGGGAATGGGACTCCAGCCTGAAATTCAGTCCTCCTACCCTGAGCCCGAATTACATTTCCTGCATGTCTGGCTTCCTGGCCACTAAGTTTCTACAGCCCCATTTTCCAACAGAGCATTAACACCCTTTTAAAACTGCTTCCTTCTGCCACTTGGATGCCTATGAAGGGAGAGCGTTCACACACTTTTCTACATGCACAGGGCACCTGTTCAGACACTTGTCTACATGCACAGGGTGCCTGTTCACACACTTGTCTACATGCACAGCACAGGGCACCTGTTCACACACTTGTCTACATGCACAGGGTGTCTGTTCACACACTTGTCTACATGCACAGGGCGCCTGTTCACACACTTGTCTACATGCACAGCACAGGACGCCTGTTCATGCACTCGTCTACATGCACAGGGTGCCTGTTCACACACTTGTCTACATGCACAGCACAGGACGCCTGTTCATGCACTTGTCTACATGCACAGGGTGCCTGTTCACACACTTGTCTACATGCACAGCACAGGGCGCCTGTTCACGCACTCGTCTACATGCACAGGGCACCTGTTCTCTCTATTCCTTGCAGAAAGAACTGTGCACACTTCAGAGTTTTCACAGGTGTGAACAACAGTGCGGGCATGTGGCAAAAGGAGGGAGGGCTGAAAATTATCTCCCCCTTCTCAGTGTCTCTTCCAAGTTTTTGCACGAGTTTGGGGTCAGGGAGTGGAGAACAATGCCCACCTTTCTGCTTTCTGTTCCAGCATGGCTCTGAAGTATCTGTCAATAAGAAGAGAGACTGTGTTAGAGGATTGATTCACTGGCCACATTGAAGAAGGATGTAGGCTTTCATCTTGGACACATCCTATGGCAGGCCTCATGCCCTTTGGAAAGTCAACTTCCTGTGATCCTTGACAACTCCCAGAGTCCATGAGTGTTGTTCTACACTGGCTCAGCCCATGCTGGGCTAAGGAAGCTGAAGAATATGTGAATATGTGGCAGTCTGTGCCTTGCAGAAGATCCTGCTTCATACCTCCAGGGAAGACATGTCCCCTGCTTTGCCAGGTCATGAGCTTCTAGAATCTTGAGTTGCTGTGAGACTAGGCTATAGAGATGGAGAGTTGGATGCACCTGAACTCTGACTGATAAGGAGGCTTCCTCCCAGGAGGTGATGCCTAGATTGGGGTTTAATGGGTAAGTAAGAGTTTGTTGGGCAAAGAACAGTATGGGTCATTTCATTTTCCACAAATGAACCAAGACAGTGCAGTTTCACACAGTTCACACATGCTGTTGGCTGCTGTCACAGACACATCTGACTTGGGCTCTCTGTGGGTTGGTTCCTCTTGGCCTATCATATAATTTATAAGGACCTCACATCTTTCAAGCCTCAGCCCAGGGCCAGCTGGGTTGCTGTTTCCTAGGAGGAATTAACTATACCGTCTTTCACCTGGAGCTGGGGAAGGAGTGAATGAAGGAATGCATGATTACCTAACGGCAAGGGAATGAACACACGACTGTCAAAACTGAAACAGGAGAACACGCAAGGAGGGTTGGGAGTGAATGCTATTTTCCAGGTGCCCTTGGAGCGTTATTGTAAGTGTTTTTAGTTATCCAAGGAAGAAGATAATTTGTGCTGCAAATGGTGTGGAAGGAAGGGCTGGAGAAATGGCTCAGTGGTTAAGAGCACATGGGCTGCTCTTGTAGAGGACCAGGGCTTCATTCCCATTCCCAGCGCCCATGTTGGGTGGTACACAACTACATGTAACTCCAGCTCCAGGGGCTCTGACACCCTCTTCTGGCCCTGAAAGACAGACAGGCAGACACACAAATAAAACAAATAGTAAAAAAAAAAAAACCACCACGATAGAAGATTACACATGAAACAAACATGGGTGTGGTAAGAGCCTGGGCTCTAGTGATTAAACTGAGTGGCTGCTAACAACTCAGAGAGATGGCAGATGTCTACTTATGTCTACTTGTATCTATTTGTCACACGTCCAGGGAAGGCACAGTGTTTGGACTGGACTTTGCTTTCTTGTACACAGATGTTCTTAGAATTGTTATATGGTTCTTCTGTCCAACTTTATTTGTATTGATACCAACAACCAGTAGAAACAATGTTTCTTTTTTTTTAATTTTTAAATTTTATTTATTTCTGTATGTGTATGTATTGTCTGCATGCAAGTCCGTGTACCCGTGACGTGCAACGCCGCGGAGGTCAGAAGAGGGTGTCGGATTCCCCTGGAACTGGAGTTCTCCTGGAATTGGAGTTTCAGACAGCTCTCGGCTGCCATGTGGGTGCTGGGGATCGAACCCGGGTCCTCTGCAAGAGCGGTCGGCGCTCTTAACCGCTAGGCCATCTCTTCAGCCCAGAAACAATGTTTCTATCTGCCTCAAATACAAAATAAAGGTATTAATTGTAACAAAAACTCTTTATAGAATTCACACAATGAAACTAAGACAAGAACAAGAGAGAAAATCTGATGAAAGATGCCCAGGTGCATTGGGAAAGACAAAAACACCTCTTTTCATATGTATGCATTTTAGCCAGCCAGGAACCCACAGTTTAAAGAACTTTCTTAATTTAATAAAGAGGTTATTCAAAGCTTATATCTAGAAACCCCTTATACCTCCAGCACATGGTTCAGTGAAATATCCTTCAACAGGAAAATATAGACAGTTTTTTCTTCCAAAGTGAATCACTGCAAGCCTGCATTCCCAGTTTATTATGCTTTCTGTATCTCTACTCATTTTTCACCAGTGTTGCATTAAGTATTGATATTGATTTCTTGTAAATGGGACTGAAATAGATGGCCCACAGTTTTTGTTATTGTTCTGTGGCACTTGTATGTAATTTATTATGGTTGCAGTGGAAGCTGCCCTTCGCTGCCATGGCTTAAATTAAACGTGCCACACTCTGGCCTACATTTCTTATTTGATATCAAAAATTATCATGTACAAAGTTTCTCTTTCTTTCTCTCTCCCTGCCTTAAGAACAGCACCTATGCCTTCGCTGTTGTTTTGAAAGTAGGTGTTCACAACTTCTGTCACTAATGGATAGCACAAAGGAGGGAGGAAGGTAGCTGCTTCCACCCAGTACCTGGGATGCTGGGCAGACAGAGATCTGCATGGTTGGCTTGGCTTTTCCTCTACCTACCTGAGTGAACTTGGCTGAGTCCTCTTTCCTCAGTGAGATTTTTTTTTTAATTTTTATTTATTTATTTATTTTTATGTGTATGAATGTATTGTCTGCATGCAGGTCTGCGCACCCGTGTCGTGTGATGCCGCGGAGGTCAGAAGACGGTCTCGGATTCCCCTGGAACTGGAGTTCTCCTGGAACCGGAGTCACAGACGGTTCTCAGCCGCCATGTGGGTGCTGGGGATCGAACCCGGGTCCTCTGCAAGAGCGGTCGTCGCTCTTAACCGCTAGGCCATCCCTCCAGCCCTCCTCAGTGAGATTTTTATGGGAACATATAATTGGCACAAAACAGCTTTTGCTGTAAAGTGTGTAAGAAATGTTTTATTGGGAGCCAAATATGAGTGATAATGGCTAGGGATGTAGATTCAGGCTTCCCTGAGTGACACGCTCTGCTGTGGAAGATGTTTCAAGGACTGTTAGAGTTGTAGAACAAAAGAAAGCCATAGCCAGGAGAGGTAGCACCCCAGCAGTTGGGAGGCAGAGGCAGGTGGATCTCTGTGAGTTCAAGGCCAGCCTGGTCTACAAAGTGAGTTCCAGGATAGCCGGGGCTGCAGAGAGACCCTGCCTCAAAAAGAAAAATAAAGACATAAACCAAGGTATTTACCAAACACAGTGGTGGAGACATTTGGTAGACAGCTTACAGCAGAGCAGGGAAATCTCAGCTGTAGGTTTCAGACACTGTCTTTTTGTTTTTTAGTTTTTTTTTTTTTTGAATGTGTATGAATGTACTGTCTGCATGCAGGTCTGTGCACCCGTGTTGTGCAATGCCGCGGAGGTCAGATTCCCCTGGAACTGGAGTTAAAGATGGTTCTCAGCTGCCATGTAGGTGCTGAGGATCAAACCCAGGTCCTCTGCAAGAGCAGTTGTCACTCTTAACCGCTAGGCCATCTCTCCAGCCCTGGTTTCAGATACTGTCTTATAAACATTCTTGAAGCCAGTGGTCTGTCAGCTTTGATAATACATCCCTAAAGATTTATTTCATAGCTGCAAGGATGTTAGGTCAGATAACACAAGTTGGTAGTAAATTACTAAAGATAGCCTGAGATGATGTTGGCTGTCTGTAGTATTCTGTCTTACAGCTATGAAGTTCTGCCCACAGCATCTATGGCTCCCATAGGTCCAGGGCTCTGATGATGAACCTTTGGTCCATCACCCGGGAGTAAAGTAACCTGTGTTTGGTCTATAGGAATGCCTGCAGAAGCTGGTGCAGGGGAGAGTGCAGCTCAGTGTTTCCTGAGTACCAGGCTGGCTTGGCTCAGGGCAGCTCCAGAAGTATGGTGACATACTCTTTGTGTGGGCAATGACAATCTTGGGTTCCATCCAAGGGTCAGTACAAGGCCACAGTGGGGAGGCAGATTCTGAAGTTGGTGATTGGTTTAACAAGGACAGGAGAGGAGAATGCAAGGAAAAGTATCCTAGTTGATTAAGAAGTAGGGGTGTGGGGGGAGTCTTCAGAAATTCTTTTCTTCCCTTAATGGGACCTGCTTGGCTAGACCTGGCCAGCAAAGCCATGTGATAAGGACAGAGAATGTCACCTTGGGCATGTTCAGGACTCTGTAAGGGTCTTCAGCCTTCTCTGAGGTCATGGTTCTGGTTCATGGTCTGGTTGCATATGTGAACTTCTGGCCTGTGCATATTGCCCAGCGGAGGGTTAGATAGATGCATAACAGCATGAGTCACCATGACCCAGGGTTGTGGCTTGGAGAGATGGCCCAATAGTAATATGAACATGCAGTGTGCATGTGTGTGCGTGTGCATGTGCGTGTGTGTGTGCGTGTGTGTGTGTGTGTGTGTGTGTGTGTGTGTGGTGTGTTCATCCATGTCTGTCTGTCTGTCTGTCTGTCTGTCTGTCTGTCTGTCGGCATCTGGGTTTGGGTTACCTCCCCTGTTTGCTGCCCGTGTGGTTTCTGCATCAAATGATTCCCATCAGGCCAGAGCATTTCCACTGAAGAGCACTTGCCAAGTGCCTCACACAAGCCTCTAGCTGCCTCACGTCCTTAGCTTCCTAAGGAACCAACTTCGAGTTTTCTGCATTCACCTTGGGGCAAAACAGTGTCCATTAATTAGATTTTCATTTCTATTGATAATGGGACCCCGAGGCCTTCCACTGAAGTGGACACAGACCTTTTGTAGTGCGCCCATCTCGGGGCTTGCCGTGTGAATTAGGCCTGATTGCAGTGTGAAGGACTCTTCTTAAAGTTCTTTCTAGGCTGATCACTCTCCATTCTTCCTCCAACCACTTCAAATAGGTCAGCTGCCTTTCATTCTTCTTGGATTGGGTCTTTTTTTTGAAGGCGAAGGCTGAGATGCTCTTGCCGAATGGGGGCCTTGTACAAGCAGAGACATTTTCCCAACACACAGGCAAAAGGCCCTTCCCTTCCCTCCTCCTTCTCTGCCTCTCCCTTCCCAGAGGCCGTCGTCCCATCAAGGAGAGGAGCATGATGGCGGCAGATGGAATTCAGTAGTACCCAGAGTAGGCACTCAGCAGCTTGCAGAAGCTAACTGCTAAGCTTTCAGGCATTTTGCCAGCTGCTTTTTAAACACAGTCATTATTAAAAATTTAAATCATAGTGACTAAACAATTAAATAAATCTTATCAAAGCCCAAAGGGGGAAACACTCAAAAATCACCATTTGCTACTATTTTTTAAAAAATATTTTTCTTTTTAAAAAATTTTTAATTATTTATTTATTTATTTATTATTTTTTATGTGTATGAGTGTACTGTCTCCATGTAGGTTGGTGCACTCGTGTCGTGCAATGCCATGGAGGTCAGAAGAGGGCATCGGATTCCCCTGGAACTGGAGTTAAAGATGGTTCTTAGTTGCCATGTGGGTGCTGGGAATTGAACCCGGGTCCTCTGCAAGAGCAGTCGGTGCTCTTAACCGCTGAGCCATCTCTCCAGCCCCCATTTGGTACTATTTTTAAAAATATTTTCTTTTCAGCAGTGTTGGAAGTCTTAGAGCTTCCCCAGGTAGGTACAGGTGGGATTTGGTCATTGGGTTTCTAACAATTACTCAGAGGCCCTGTTTGTAAAGGGTAATAGCAGCCAGCATGTCAATGGCTAGTCAGGGCAGTGTCCCAATAAAGCTTTATTTATAAACCAGTCAGACAACTGGTGTGTCTGCTATGTTTCTGAGATTCCTGGTGAAGTAATCCAGGATGAGCTTCTGTTTACCTCTTGCCTATGCCACTGTCTGTGGCTACACGCTGCTGGGTAGAGAAACACCAGAGGAACTGGCACCACCCAGGGCTGCTCGTCCTAGACAACCACTACTGCTGGGGAGTCTATGATTCCAGGTTGCACTGGCTAGGTGGAAGTACATCATTTAACTCTATGGCTTCAGTGTCCCCATGGAAAGGGAAATTCATGTGTGGAGGTTGAGGGGCAGAGCCCACAGTACCCAGCTTGGTTAGAGAGTATTGACTCAACACTCTGGTCCCAAGATCTGATACTCCTCAGGATCCCAGATGGACAAACCATACATCTCACTGTACAACAGAAAATAAACTGTCAAAATGGGGCCAGAGAAGGCTGAGCAGCCACTGTGGCCTAAGGACCTCTGAGAGCCCTGTTCTTGGGCTCAGAGGCACTTTCCAACCCAGGCCCAGCCCCCCAGGCTAGCCCTCTGTGACTGGCTCCTGCTTGTACTTCCACCTGACGCCCTCTGAAGCAGTGGTAGGCCCAGGTGCTGATAGCTGTGTCCTCCTATTTTTTTTTTTTTTTTGTCTTTTCTAGACAGGGTCTCCCTGTAGCCCCAGCGGTCCTGGAACTCACTCTGTAGACCAGGCTGGCCTTGAACTCACAAAGATCCGCCTGCCTCTGCCTCCTGAGTGCTAGGATTAAAGGCGTGCACCACCATGCCCGGCTATGTCCTCCTATTTTTCAGAACACCCCAATCCTGCCTTCATGCTGGCTAGTCCTAAAATACTTTCCTGCATCAAAGCCATAAATCCCAGGTCTGGCTTGAGCGTGGGAACTCCCCAGGCTGCTGAAGGTGAGTGTGGGGCTGTGCCACTGTCCTCTTGCCACGGACACAACCAGCGGATCCCATAGTCTCCACTAACAAACCACACCAGCAGTCCTTGCCCCAACTCACCCCAGGGCCAGGCACCACACAGCTGGATACCATCTCCGGCCTCCGGTACTCAAAGCAGACACTCCCAAGCTACTTACTTGCATGCCTTGCTTTGCCCTGGACTCCACCATAAATGAACTTGTGATTTACCGTGTGGTCTGCCACTAGGCATATTTTTGTTAGGACTGGAACAGCATGGGTAGCAGTGTAGAACAGGTGAAGTCACTTCTGACTCATTCAGCAGGAGTGTCTGACTGCCTTCTAGCAGTGGCCTGGTGCGTGATGGCCTCTTGGAACACAGGGGCTGATGGGGCTCGGTTCAGCTTTAGAGCTGCATCATCTTATCATACATAGGAAGTGGGTAGGAGCATGGGGAAGGTTGGCGACACAGTCATGTGGGTGTCAGGACCCCTGAAATCAAATCCAGGCAGCACTTGAGTATACAGGCCTAGCTGTGTCCTGGCCAGATGGGCACTATGCCTCCTGTTCATTCACACTGCTTGAACAGCTCAGCTTTTTGAAAACCAAAGCCAGATGGGCAACAGGTTTGTTTGAGGCTTTAACAAATCAGGCCTTTTAACGTCAGAAAACCAGGGATTGTGGCTGCAAATTGGAAAGATCATTTGAGTTTAGCACCTGGTAAATAGCTTTGTATCTGGGGAAATTAGAGCCGAGTCCAAGAGCAGGAAAATTGCAGATTGAGGCTGGAGGTCCAGCCAGACCTAGCAGACAGAGAAATAGCAGATTCCCAGGCAGGAGGACCCGAGTGTGGACATGTGTGTAAGACTTGACCTGGGTGGTGCTAGGCCTGGGCTGGACCCATAGCAAACCCAGGAGGCCTGGGTCCAGGGCAAGCTTGGCTCAGCACCCAACAGGGGGACAGCTGCCTTGGATGTGGGTCTCACTGAAGGCTGTGGCGGGGATTCTGTTTCTGGTGGGTTCTATGGTGATTTATGAGATACAGGCTCAAACTCCCTCTCAAAGGGTGAGCGTGCCCACCACCATGATCCCTGAGCCTTCTTAATTGACCTGAAGGCCTTCCACAAATATTTACAAGGTGGAAGGAAAGGACGGAAGGAGAGGAAGAGAGTGGGAATGAGAGGCAAACTTCTCAGTGACCAAAGGGAGCATGGATCAGGTGTGGAATGGCCAGGAGCCCTGGGTGAGGATCCTGATGGTTAGGTTTGAGTGTTGGCCAATTGATTTGCTAGCTTCTCAGCTTATTGAGAGTCTTTAATGTTCTAATCCCCTTTGCATTTGCTATGGTGGAAATGACCACAAGACATATCTTTTATTTACTATTAATTAATTTTTATTGTATACATATGAGTGTTTTGCCTGCATGTATGTAAGTGTACCTGTGTTGTACAATGCCTGTGGAGGTCAGAAGAGAGTGTTGGATCCCCTAGAACTGGAGTTACAGATGGTTACTAGTCGCCACGTGGGTGCTGGGAGTAGAACCTGGGTCCTCTGCAAGAACATCCATTGTGCTCTTAACTGCTGAACCATCTCTCCAGACATATCTTAAAGTGCCCCCTTTCCCTTAAAAGAAAAGAATAAATGATCTATATACAAAGAACTTCTGATTATAGTAAGTATGCAGTAATTGCTAGTTTGCAATTTGAATTCAGTGGGTTTCCTTCAAGCCCGAGATGGTAGGTATTATAGTTATCCAAATTTCCCACATGGGGAAATTCAGGCTGACAGGGGGCCTGACCAAGGGCTTAGCATGGAAAGTGTGGTTGTCAGGGGAATGCAAAACCTCAGGCTCAGTCTTAATGATCATTGTGTAGGACCCAAAGTGCTTTCTTTGCCGCCTTGCCCCCTTTTATGGGAATAAGACTGAACAATTTACAGTCAGACAAATCCCACTTGCTGAATATTTTTGTGTACACTTACTACAATGTACAAGAGTTTCTCTAAGAATACATAGCTGGGAGTGAGATTGCTGTGTCATAGCCAGAGTGATGATATTATTCACTATTTAGTCCATCTGATAGCTAATTTTGTCAACTTGACATACCTGGGAGGAGGGAACCTCCATCAGACTGGCCTGTGACCATGTCTGTGGGGAGTTTTCTTGATTGCTAGCTAACTGATGAAGGAGAGCTCAGCCCACTGTGGGCAGTGCCATCCTGGGATGTATAAGAAGGATAGTTGACTGTGTGTCTAGGAGCAAGCTAATAAGCAGCATTCTTCCATGGTCTCTGCTTCAAGCTCCTGCCTTGAGTTCCTGTCTTGGCTTCCCTCAATGATGGACCACAATCTGTAAGATGAGGTGAACTCCTTGTCTTCCCTCAATGATGGACCACAATCTGTAAGATGAAGTGAACTCCTTGTCTTCCCTCAATGATGGACCACAATCTGTAAGATGAAGTGAACTCCTTTCCTCCCCAAGTTGCTTTGGGTCATCGTGTTTATCACAGCAACAAAATCCAAACTAAGATAGTCCAGGACACTTTTAAGAGTAAAAGGGGCTGGGATTGATAGTTATAGTGGACAACAGTATTTTCTCAAAACAATCCTGGCTTGCCACATACATTCATACAAAATCTTTAGTGAAAACCATAAGGATTTTAGAAAATGTGAATCCAACCACCCCTCCCCACAACACATACACTTGCATGCTATGATTTTTTGGCATGTTACTGTAGTATTTAGTTAAAATAGAAATTAGTTTTAATTCATTGGCATATTTCCATTTCTTTTGCTCCCTGGTCCCTTCTGCAGCATGATTACATTTCCTGTTATTTTAAATTGTTTCCTGAGAAATGTATTTTGTTTTTAATGTGTATGATGTGTGTGCCTACAGGTGTGTGCATGCCACAGCACATGTATGGAGCTCAGAAGATGACCTCAGGTACCCATCCTCATCTTCCACCTTGTGTGAGACAGGATCTCCGTTGTTCACGGCTATCAATGCCAGGCTAACTGGCCTGTAAACTGTGGGGGATTTTCTTGACTCTGCCTCTCATCTCACATTGGGATTACAAATATATACTATGGCATCTGGCTTTATGTGAGCTCTGGGAAGCCAAACGTCAGTGCCCAGCCAGTGCTCTATCCACTGAGCCATCTCCCCAGTCCCAGCCCCTTAACAATTGTCTTTTGGGTATTCCTTTTTGTTGGTAGCAAGCTTCTTGTTTTTTCTTTATAAAATAGTATGATGTTGCTTTTTTATTTCAAACATCTTCCTTAAAACAGTTTACTGTGTACAAGTTTTAGATTAGCAGTTGTTTTCTCTCAGTACAAAAAAGATGCTAAGCCATTGTCTCTGGGTTCCATAGGCAAGGTTGGGAGTCTGCTATCATGAGTTCAGTCTCTTTGTGGACCATTCATCTTTGGTTTCTGGATGTTTTTAAGTTTTGTTCCTTTGTCTTTATTCTGTAATTTTAATCTAAAATATTTACAAATATCTTTTCCATTCTTTTTTGATATATGCTTTCTGGATTTATTGGGTCATGATTTTCATCAAGTTCTCAGATTTGATTTTGATCACATATGATTTAGAAGTTTTAATTTATGTATTTTTATATTTTCCATCTCCTTGATCATAGTGGTAATTGACGGTTATTTTTCTCTGTGCAATCTTTCAGTTCATTAATCTCTCTTTGTGTTCCCTCTGTTGTTTAATTTACCCACTTTATTTTCTGATTTGAAAAATAATTTCATTCCTAAAGGCTCTACTGGGTTCTCAGATGTTCTTAGTTCTCTTAATAGTCTTTTGTTGCTTCTTTCTTTCTTTCTTTCTTTCTTTCTTTCTTTCTTTCTTTCTTTCTTTAGGTCTTTTCGAGACAGGGTCTTCTTGTAGCCCAGCTGTCCTGGAACTCACTCTGTAGACCAGGCTGGCCTTGAATTCACAGAGATATGCCTTCCTCTGCCTCCCAAGTGCTAGGATTAAAGGTGTGCGCCACCATGCCCGGCACTTAGTTATTTTTTAATTCCAATAACTTTTCTTGAACAGTTAATAGAAAATCTTTAAAAAATGGGCCTCTAGGGCTGGAGAGGTGGCCTAGCAGTTGAGAGCGCCAACTGCTCTTGCAGAGGACCCAGGTTTGATCCCCAGCACCCACATGGCAGCTGAGAACTGTCTTTAACTCCAGTTCCAGGGGAATCCCACACCCTTTTCTGACCTCCACCGCATTGCATGACACGGGTGCACAGACCTGCAAGCAGACAGTACATTCATACACATAAAAAATAAATAAAATTAAAAAAAATTTTAAAAAACAAGCAAACAGGGCCTCATTCCAGGTGGGCCTTGAACTCGCTATTATGGCCAAGGATGACCTTGAACTTCTAATCATCTTGATTCTACCTCCTGACTGCTGGGAGTACAGATATGTGTCATCATGTCTGATTTCTACTTCATATTATCTATTTAATAATTACAATTTTTGTTATTGGAAGCCTAGTTTTATTGATTGATATGGCTGGTAACTTTATGCCATGGTTACTTGTGTCTTCGTGGTTTGATGGCCTTTTATTTTAGAGCCTTATATGTTTGTACTTTACTGGTAGGGATTTTGTAGATCTAAGTATAGGGGATATTTTTCTCCAGAAAGGCTTCATAATTTCTTTCTGGATGCGTGAAGAACTACAAATGCAGACATTTTAAAGGTCCTTCACACAATAGGCCAACTGTATTAGTACCTTTGAAAGTTATTTTTCTTATCACTGTGCCTAAATACCTGACGAAAAAGCAATTTATATGAGGGAGTGGGCTGATGAGAAGGCTCAGTGGGTAAAGGCACTTGCCACTTGCCACCAAGCCTGAGAACCCACAAGAGAATACTGCTGCAAGTTGTCCTCTTATTGCTGCAAGCAAACACACACACACACACACACACACACACACACACACACACACACACACCACTCACACTGAATAAATAAACAAAATGTAATGATTATTTTTGAAAAGGAGGAAAGGTTTATTTTGGCTCAGAGTTCAGTGGAACACAGTCCATCCTGGTAGAGAAGGCCTGGCAGCAGACATGGCTTAGTCCTTGGTGCTGACCAGGAAGCAGGGAAAGGAGAATGATGCTGGTTCTCAGCTGGCTTCTTCCTTTTCCCTTTTTAATTCAGCCCGGAACCTCAAGGTAGGATAGGGTGCCACTTGCTTTAGGGCAGCCATTCCTTCCTCAGTCACACCTCCCTGCAAACACTCGTAGACACTCCCAGAGGTGTGTCTCCTAGGCAATTCTAAATCACATCAACTTGACAAGACCCCAGTGCAGTAGGCTCGGCTGATGGCTAGGACCCAGGGTCTCTGCTGCAGAGGGGACACTGGCCTTGCATTCAGCTCTGTGCCTCTTTGCTGCTGCTTTACTGCAGCTTGCCTTGGTTTGTCTTCTCTGGGGGTAGAGACATGGAAAGGAGATCCTTGGGTATTTTCCTTAGTTCTTGTAAGCAAGCAATAGAACAACAAAAGTAATCGGTAAGCTAGCTCTTCGGATGATATTGCCCCCTATAATCCTGGAAACATAATCCAGATCCATGTGTTTTTCTGGGATAGTCTTCATATCTATAAAACGGATAAGACCTCATGAGGCTACTGGGAATATAAAGTCACTTTCTGAAAGAAATTTGGCTTTCAAAACAGTGGCAATGGAGATTCTTCTACCCCAGTTGACTGGCCCATTCCTATGTTTCTGATGAGTCCTGTTCCAGAAAGCCCAGTAAAATATGAACTTCCAATAAACAAGGGATAGCTCTTCAGTTAAAAGTTTGTCCCAAATATTGCATGAGTCAAACTTAAAATTAAAAAATTCTACTGTTTATTTGAAATTTACATTTATTTACTATCTATTTATTTGTGTGTGGATGTGTGGAGATCAGAAGACTACTTATAGTAATCAATTTTCTTTTTTTTTTTTTCACCATGTGGATTCTAGGGATTAAATTCAAATAGGGTTGGCATCAAGTGCCCTTACCCACTAAGCCATCTTGCTAGCTCTTATTTGAAATTTAAATTTAATTGGACATCTTGGTTTGACTTCCTTACTCTAATTAAAGTAAGGTACATAGCCAGGTGTGGGGAGATTGAGGCAGGTGGATCTGTGTGACTTCAAGGCCAGTTTGATCTGGATAGTGAGTCCCAGGCCAGCAAAGCTAAACAGTGAGACCCTGTTTCAAAATAAGACAACCAAATATTCAACCAACTAGACCCCCTCCCCATAAAACCCCACCAATATATAGTGGATTTTGAATTTATAGCTATGTTGTTCTCAAAACCATCACCTCTCCCCAGGCATCTATGGTATTATTTACAAAGCATGGATCAGACCCTTTGAGAGAGGAAATGAAAACCTGCCTATATGACAGCAAGGAAGGAATTTGAACCCAGGTCTGCTAGACTCCAAAAGCCAGGCTCCCTCTCCTCAGAGGGCTGGCTGTGGGTACTTCAGTGAGCTGCTGGTGAGAAACCTAGGTCCCCCTCACTTGTGTGGGAACAAGGAGTCTGAAACCTTCAGTTCCCACAAAGTTCCTCTCAGGGTCACTGAAGCTGGGCTGCTCTGGTGCAGGCAAGTTGGAACAGACTGTTCCTATTAGAATGTTCTTTTCCGGGAGGAGATAACAGGATAATAGGTGTGTTACTTGCTTCCTGAGAAATGATGAGTGACAAAGACTCAGTGGAGATTAGAGTAATTCAGAACGAGTTAAGTCAATACCTGTGCTCCTTAGAGATCAATTTTTATTTTGAGGAGAGAAGAGGGAGAATAAAAGATATCTAAAATAAAATTCAGTGTTCCTCGCCTAAGCTCAACAAGCCTCGGTGCCTTTGGGAGGGTGACTCTGTGTGCTTAGGGAGAGCTAGGGCAGGCTAGGAGAGGGGAGAGGCAGACTGGGAGAGGGGAGAGGCAGGCTGGGAGAGGGGAGAGCATCTCTTTGCAACCAAGGACACGTGATTTAGGAGCAGGTGCTTCTCTGCACTGAGTTCTCTGGGCAGTTTCTAAGGGAAACCAGATTTGTGGACGATGTTTCAGAGATGTTTAACTTTCTTGAATAAGGTACCATCAGAAAATGAAACTGGTCATTTAGGCAATAGATGGTGTTTCCTCTCCAGGGATCAGAATGCATTACTCACTGGCTAAGTCAGTGGGGCAGCCCTCTCCTGGGAGAGTTGCTCCAGTGACTTACAATGGGGTCTTCTATGCCATGACAGTGATTACAAATTGGTGGTCATTGATCAATGATCTTTGCATCTGGGTCATTCAGGAAAGGTTCTGAGATACATATTTCTGGGCCTCATCCTTACAGATTCTGAACCCAGTAGGCCCTGCTTGGAGTCTAGGAATCTATGCTTCTTTTTTTTTTTTTTTTTTTTAGTCTTTTCGAGACAGGGTCTCTCTGTAGTCCCAGCTGTCCTGGAACTCTCTCTGTAGACCAGGCTGGCCTTGAACTCACAAAGATCCGCCTGCCTCTGCTGCTATAAAAACCATTCAGACCTGAGCAATGTGGTTTAGACCTACCATTCCAGCTACTCAGGAGGCTGAGTTGGGAGGATTGCAAGTTCAGGACCAGCCTGGGAAAGGTAGTAAAAACCCATATGAAAATAAAATAAAAATTGAAACGAAAAGAAGAGTACTGGGTTTGCAGCTTAGAGCACTTGTCTTCTATTTTTTTTTTTTTTTTTTTTTTTGTCTTTTCGAGACAGGGTTTCTCTGTAGTCCCAGCTGTCCTGGAACTCACGCTGTAGACCAAGCTGGCCTTGAACTCACAAAGATCCACCTGCCTCTGCCTCCCAAGTGCTAGGATTAAAGGCGTGCGCCACCACACCTGGCTTTTTTTCTTTTTTTCTTCTTTTTTATCTTATTTATTTATTTATGTATGTGTATGAATGTACTGTCTGCATGTAGGTTTGTGCACCCGTGTCATGCAAAGCCACAGAGGTCAGAAGAGGGTGTCAAATCCCCCGGAACAGGAGTTCTCCTGGAATTGGAGTTATGGACGGTTCTCAGCTGCCATGTGGGTGCTGGGGATCGAACCCGATCCTCTGCAAGAGCAGTAGGTGCTCTTAACTGCTAGGCCATCTCTCCAGCCCCAGAGCAAAATTCCAGTTCAGCTCAATATATTTGACTGTCTAGCTGATTAACAACTGAAGTTGCAGCCATGACAACCATGCCATGCTTTCTATGGAAAGGGAAGCATCGCCCTCAATGGCCATCTTTGTCACATAAGTGCATCCATGGCATGCAATGCTCATAGAGGTCAGAAGATGATGTTAGATCCCCCTGGAACTGGAGTTATGGATGGCTGTTAACTGCCTTGTGGGTGCTTGAAACTGAACTCAGGGTCCTCTACAAGAGCAGCAATGCTCTTAACTGCTGAGCCATCTCTCTAGCCCCCATAACTACATTCTTTTGACTCTCAAAAACATTACAATACATGCAGACCCAAAGAAGGCACCTAAGGAAGTTTAAGACACTGTGTTGTGGAAATTCATTTTGATGCTCTCTGCTCCTGGGAAGAGGTGAGGTGGAATGAGGATCCACTTGATGTCTGCCCTCCAGCACCATCTTTCTGGAGGCTTCAGGTCCGCTACTCAAACCCGGACACTTACTAGCTAGCTGTGTGTTAGAGGTCTTCTTTATCTTAAAGTCACCATATGGAAGCCATATGGAAGCCACACAGGTGTGTGCCACCATGCCCAGCTCTTTCCTCTTCTTGTTTATGTGATAGTCACATGGGAGTAAGCCCAGGCTATTCCAGTATTATATCATCTTGATTTAGCTCATTATATCTGTAACTACTCCATTTCTAAATAAGATCACTTTCTGGGGGTCCACAAAGAACACACAATTAAAGGGACACTTTTGAACTCAGTATAAAAAGAGTGACACAGTCTGAGTCCTTTATTTCACCTGTCCTCTTCTATTCAACATACTTACGTTGAAATTCATTCTTATTGTTGTGTAGACCAGCAGCTCTTCTTTTTTATTTCTGTGTAATATCCATTGCCTAGATATACCACAATATGTCTATACATGCACTTGCCAAAGGACATTCACTGCAAATGCACTTTGGGACTCTTACAAATGAAGCTGTTGTGAATAGTTATGGCAACACAGGTCTATATATATCATAGGTTTTCATTTTTCTCTGGTAACTTTATCATCTTAGCTCACACTTCTCTGATAGCCAAATACATCTTCTCACATCCCTGTGATGTCTACACAGCCTAGGTGAGGTGGGGCAAAGGGTGTCTATTCACAATTTAAGAGAGCTGTAGCCAGCATATCTTGATCTAAGGAGCAAACCTTTAACTTGGCCTATGAGGTAGACATGCTTATACAGCATGAAAGCATTCAATCAGCAAGAGAAATTGCAGGGTGACTGTTATTTATGAAAACCCGTGTGAAGGAGGGCGAACCCTTGCCACTGTCATTTCATTACAACCTTCCCTGGCTGCCATCGGAGTAGCAAATGATGCATTAGGTCAAACTGTAGGCTAGATGCATCCTTTAAGGTTTATTGCTATCTGTTCTCAAAGTAAATGACATAAAACCAACATGAGCATAGTGTAGGACAGGTATTATTAATGGTGTTTATTTTTCATTAGGAAGCCGGAAGAATTCCCTAATTGCTAGATTGCAGATTCCAGGAACTGCCTTATTTGTAAACAGTGGTTCACAAAAAAAAAGTCATTAACAGAATAAATAGCCAATTTACAGGGAACGATTGTGCTTTTAAAATGTATTTAATGCTTTAGAGAAGATCAGTGATATTTTACAAAGGCTTAGTTAGCATCTTGCCTACATTTAAGCCATGGAGCCTGGCTCCCTATACCCCACCCACAGATGCCCGTGGACCAGGCCTGCATTGCTAGGTTTTCATTTCCTTTTAAAATGTTAATTTCTTGGTTATAAATCTAACTCATCTTCATAATGGAAAGATTATCAAATACAGAAAGAAGTAGCAAAGTAGCATAATCTTATTATGCCCCACCTTACTTTATGATACAACTATTAGCATTTTTAGACTGCTTCCTCCTTCCTTATGCAAACAGTTTATAGTTGAACTTAAATTCTGGCTCATTGTGGAACTTGACTTTTCATCCTCAGCCCATCATTGGCAGTATACCTCATTACGTTATTACCAAGTTCTTTGTAAATACCACAATAGGTGAAAAGCATCTGGGTGTGTGGATGGCCTATCATTTTCTGAGTATCAGTCTTCTTTTGGGTATATAGATGGATTTGGATTGTTCCCCAGTATAAAAGATCTGCCCCCCAGTATCCCAGTGCAAAAACGTTTGTTGACTGTGTTTAGGATCATTTCCTTAGAATAGGCCCAAAATGGAAGCTTCTAGATTAAAAGGTCTACATTTTTTCTGAAGTTCTTGATAGAAATCTAGACATTTGTTTACTGCTGGGCATGGTGGCACACACCTTTAATCCCAGTACTGGGGAGGCAGAGGTAAGTGGTGGATCTCTGTGAGTTCAAGGACAGCCTGGTCTACATAGTGAGTTCCAGGCCAGCTGGGGCTACGAGGAGACCATGTCTCAATAAATAAATAAGTAAAGAAAGAAAGGGAGAGAACGAAAGAAAAGAAAAGAAAAGAAAGAAAGAAAGAAAGAAAGAAAGAAAGAAAGAAAGAAAGAAAGAAAGAAAAAGCAATTGCTCAGTTTCCTTTAGGGGCCGTCAAGAAACAAACCCAAAAGTCAGCTAAATGAGAACTTAACAGGATTCTGCTGGCACTTTTCGCTGTTGAGTGAGATCTGAAGTGGCATAAGTAGGAAAAAAAAGAAAATAGAAAAGAAATCAGATATTCTTGGCTTGGAATGCAGGCTGAAGGTCCTAAAATACAGTGTTGTCCAAGAGACAGCCAGGCCCAAATCTGGCTTAATGATGAAACTTTGAGGGCAAACTCTAAGTCGGAGAGATGACTGCCAAGGTGAAGGTGACCTTCCTAATAGAAATGACCTCCATGATGGAGATAGCCTAAGGTAGATATGACCTCTCTATGATGGATGAAGATGGTCTCTCTAATAGAGATGACATTTAGGTGGAGACAGTCTCTCTAACATAGAGCCTGTAACTTTAAGATAAAGAAGACCTCTAACACACAGCTAGCTAGTAAGTGTCCGGGTTTGAGTAGCGGACCTGAAGCCTCCAGAAAGATGGTGCTGGAGGGCAGACATCAAGTGGATCCTCATTCCACCTCACCTCTTCCCAGGAGCAGAGAGCATCAAAATGAATTTCCACAACACAGTGTCTTAAACTTCCTTAGGTGCCTTCTTTGGGTCTGCATGTATTGTAATGTTTTTGAGAGTCAAAAGAATGTAGTTATGGGGGCTGGAGAGATGGCTCAGCAGTTAAGAGCATTGCTGCTCTTGTAGAGGACCCTGAGTTCAGTTTCAAGCACCCACAAGGCAGTTAACAGCCATCCATAACTCCAGTTCCAGGGGGATCTAACATCATCTTCTGACCTCTATGAGCATTGCATGCCATGGATGCACTTATGTGCATGCAGACAATATACTCAAACTTATATAGAAATTAAAAATTATATAGTTATTATTTAAATGCACTCTTGCTTTAGTAGATGTGGCTAGGCATACAGCAGGTGCTTACTAAAGAAGTCTTTAAACTCCCTAGAACCAGGACAATGTCTATCTTGTTTTCTTCATCCTTAGTGTCTAGCACAGTTCTTATATAGAATAGTAAAACTTGCTTAGTGGAGCAGACTACATCAGGGAGCGGCTATCCAGGAAACAGTCAGATATACTCGGAGAACTTCCAAGAAGGGTAAGATTCCACCAAGTTTGACTGATTCCATCTTGTCTATTCTTTCCTACCTCTGGGACCCTTTCTGCTTCCTCTGATGGTTTTGAACAGGATGATGCTCACATGTCCCAACGTGAGCCTGCTGAGCCCACTAATGTGGGGTGTCTGCTCTCTAAGCACTCTGCTGATGAGGAAGCAGGGGTGCTGACGTGTGTCCTCCTCACACGGACATGCAGTGATCTTAACTGCTGAGCCATCTCTCCAGCCCCCATAACTACATCCTGTCTCTATCTGGATCTTCTGGTATCTCTTGGTGACTGCTCCAGTCCCCCGTGTCGACACTGATTTCTTTTCTTTGCTCTGGGGAGCTCCTGACTCCAAGGCACCATTGCCAGCAGGCTGATGTGTCACTAGCCACCACTGTCCCTGCTGTAGTGTTATCTTTGTATTCCCCATGGCAACAGGACAGTGCCCTGCATCCGTATTTCCTTTATCTTCTGTTGCCCTCTTATTATAAAGGTGGATGTTTCCATGCCACCCTTTTCTTAATTTTCTAATCTGAGCCTCTTCACATCTGAAAAACAAATTGGTGGAAAATGGTATGGATTCCAAATTCTAAGAGATAGTGCTGGCTTGGGTCCTAACTGATTCTCAAACTTAGTGTCCAAGTGAGTTTTTAGACCGTATATAGAAAAAAGGGTTGATTAATACTATGTCATAGATACCTACGATCTCAGCACTCAGGAGGTAGAGACAGGAGGATTAATATAAGTTTTAGAACAGCCTGGTTTGTGGGCTGGAGAGATGGCCTAGTGGTTAAGAGCGCTGACCGCTCTTACAGAGTACCCGGGTTCGATCCCCAGCACCCACATAGCGGCCGAGAACCGTCTGAGACTCCAATTCCAGGAGAACTCCAGTTCCAGGGGAATCTGAGACCCTCTTCTGACCTCCGCGGCATTGCACAACACGGGTGCACAGACTTGCATGCAGACAGTACATTTATACACATACAAAAATAAATAAAATAAAAAAATTAAAAAAATAATTAAAGAATAGCCTGGTTTGTATAGTGAATCCATGCTGGCTAGGTCTACACAGTGAGACCCTGTTTCAAAAAAATTAAGTAAAACAAAGCAACACTAAGTCAGAGCTAAAGATGTAGGCAGATGTAGCTAGGGCACGAGCTAAGCCCTGTGTCTGATCCTTGGCAGTGCAATAATAAATATTGATCTAAAAAAGCTCACAAACCCATATTAGTTGTCTATGTAGAAAGATCAGTTCCCAAGTATGACCAAGCTTCTCATGCCCCTGCATTAGTCAGGATAGGGTGGATACAGTTTAGTAGCAAATGACCCCCAAGCCACTGGCTTTAATGATACTGATTCATTTCTCTGCTCTCTGTCCACTATGAGTCAACAAAAGGTTCTGTTTCATGTGGTTACACAAGGACTCCGGTATCTAAGATCCTGTAACTGTCACTGGAATAGTGTAGTTGCTATGGCAGAGAAGACAGAATGGCCCACCCACTCATCTAGACCTTAGCCCAGAAGTGACATACTGGCCAGAACGGGGCAGAACTGGTGATGAAGATGGCTAGAAAGTGTGACAAAACAAAGTATTTGCTGATTCTGCCCTGTCCTTCACCAAGATTATGCTAGCTGTTAACTTTTTCCCTTCTATTCCTCCCTCCCTCCTTCCCTCCCTCCCTCCCTCCCTCCCTCCCTCCATCCTTCCCTCCCTCCTTCCCTCCCTCTTTCCCTCTTTTATTTTCTTTTCGACATTAGCTCATAAAGCCCAGGCTGTCCTCAGCTCCCTATGAAGCCAAGGATGACACTGAATTTATGAACCTCCTGCCTCTACTCCGTGAGTGACAGAGTCAATGGAATCTTTTTTTAATTAAAAAAGTTTTATGCGTGCGATCACTTTGCCTGAATGTATGTAAGTGTATCATGGGCACGCAAACCCACAGAAACCCTTATTTACATCCCAGATTCTCAGCTTCTTTTGGGATTTGACATTCACTTATGGAAGCAGAAACACAGTAGGAAGGATTTACATATCACATAAGGAAATTTGGCATCAAATCCTGAGGTCTGCAGTCTCATTTCTGCCTGACTGGACAGTTACATACCTGGGACCCCAGGGTTCTCACTGAGACAGCAGGGACATAATGCTATTCCCATCGAACACTATTTATTTATTTATTTATTTATTTATTTATTTATTTATTTAGAGACAGGGTTTGCAGACTGGGTTGGCCTTGGAGTCCCTGTGTGGCTGAAGATCCTTCTACCTCCATCTTCCAGGTGCTGGGATTACAGATCTGAGCCACAGTGCCCAACATTTTTGTGGTACTGTGGATTGAACCCAGGGCTTCATTTCCTGCATGTTAAGCAAGCTCTCTACCAACTGAACTACATCTCCAGTACCTCATTTGTGTTCGGTTTGTTTTTTGATGATCAGATGAGAAAAGTATATTTAAGATCCCACCAGCAAACAGCTGATCAAATCTCCTTACATGATCCCATGACCCAAGCCCACTGGGTTATGGTGGACATGACCTTCCACAGCTTCCCTATGAGGCCAGCACCCTCTCTCTTCCTCTAGGATGACTGGCATGTCCTTGACCATAACAAGTGGTAAGTTGATGGTGTTGATGATAATGGAAACTTGATCCACACCCTCTCCAGCTTCTTCCTATTCCCAATGTACAGCCACTTTCTTTTTGAATGAGATGGGAGCCACATGCAGTGCCCCCTGAATGAACAGGGGTAACTACACTGGGCAGTCTCCAGATACCACGAACCAGGTGTGGATGCTGGGGATCTGCCACTCCAAGTGAGAGTGGCATAGCTGCCTTCCTCTCTGATGAGCTGGGAGAAGCTGAGAGCGTGTGAGACTTCTCAAGCATCCAGCACTACATTATGTACCTTGTCTGTGCTTCTAGCTGGACAGGACCTTAAATGGTTTGTAAATTTGATGGTCTGTAAGGAGAGTGTTCAGAACAACTAGGTAAATCAGTACAGTGGAGAGAGTAGGCATTCTCTTTATTATTGAATATGCATAATGGCCTTCAGTGAGTAGAAGAGGTTCCCTAGGTGCACAGGGCCCAGTCAGAGCCATGCACTGTGGGGATATATATTATATATCTTGGGGAGCTCTCTGATACAGAGTTTCACCATGCCCAGACTGCTGAGTGGTTGTTTGTTTTTTTTGTTTTTTTTTTTCAGACATTGGTGAATCAAGTCGCCTGGCTTCTAACAAGCAAGGGAAACTTTAGTTACTGGATCAAGGGTTATTTGGTGGCACATGACACCAAGCTATGCTCAGAACTTGACCACAGGAAGGAGCAAGAGAGGCAGGACCTCCGTGCCAGGCACTGGGTAATGTGTTCTTCCTCACAACTCGTATTGAGTACACAGTAGTATCTCCGTTTACAGCTGAGGAAGCCACAGCTTTATAGTGTGAAGTAACTGCTTGGTTGGAGTATGTGCCCCCAAATTCCCGTATACGAGACTTGATTTCCGATAGTGTAGATAAGTGTGACCTTGCCCTCATGAACAGATAAATATGGCTCCTGTGAGAAGCGATTTGGTATCTCAAACAGGCGAGGTGCCTCCTTTCTGGCTATTGATCATGAGCATGCTTTTTGTCTTATACTTTTCGCTATGGAATTACTCAGCAAGATGATCCCAGCCCTGAGATCGTGTCCTTCCCAGTGTCAAGAATATTAAGAAACAAACCCCCTACTCTCTATAAACTATCCAGTCTGTGGCATTCTGTTACAGCACCGAATAGACTTGTGGTCATTACTATAATTACCTCCTGCAATAGCAACCTTTTGGGGCCATAGAGGCTTCATGGAGAGGTCTTCAAATGATAGCTAATGGGCCAAATCTGGCTTGTCGTGAGCCTAAGAGGCATGTTTTACATTTTTAATGGCCATGTAAGTGCCTGATCTTTTCTCCTGGTCTTCTGTGTGGCTGCTTAAAGATAAGCTGCTGGGCCCTGGCATGCACAGAAGCTGGAATTCACGATAGAGTAGTGGCTGTGGTTCATTCTATGAAACAGAAACAGACACAGGAGGCAGAGTGCTTGAGCACAGAGAAAGACACTGGGAGCAGGCCGAGGCCCTGGGTGAGGACAGCAGGCTCTGCAGGAGAGGAAGGAAGGCCTTAGGAGTGGAGAGGCACCTCAGTGACAGGGTCTGGGGTTGGGCAGGTAGACTCTGCCTGACCTTTCAGTCCCCAGGTGTGTGCAGCCATGTGACACCAGCTCTGCTGTTGTGGTTTTATGATAGCCAGGCATCACTTAAGGTCATCTGAGAGAGTCTGTTCTCCTACATCTAAGGAGTCAGCCAACACAAAAGATTAGAGCTGTCAGGATGTAGAGGAATTGGAACCTCTGTGCACTGTTGGTGAGAAAACCAAGCCATAGGGAAAACAATATGGGGATTCTTTAAATAATTAACAATAGAATTGCCAGATAGTCCAGCAGTCCACCTCCGGGTGTTTATCCTAAGGAACTGGAAGCAGGGTCATGAAGACACACTTGTACCCCAGTGTTCACTTGCTGTGAGCAAGGACTAGCATGGCTAAGTCCAAAATCCAGGACACAAATATTATAATGCAATCCGATTTTGTTAATTCCCACGCAGGTTTATTCTATAGTTCTAAAATCCCACTGCTGTCCTGGCCTGGCTTAGCTCCCCCAAGGCTGCTCTTGCAGGTGTCTTGCACGTCCTGTGTCTCACCCAGTGGGGGTCCCGGGGAGTGGGGTGTGAGCACTGACCATTACACTCCCTGGCTAAAGTAGGCAGCAGCCGGGCTTGGGGAGTGCACTTGGTCCCAGGTGCTAATCCCAGGCTTGTGCCTCTGTTTCCCAGTCACGGCCAGGTGGATGTCTTTCTATCTGAGTTCATGCCCAGTTTCTACAGACTTTTGAGATGGTACACATGGCAGGATGGGAGGGAGCTACACGGACACGTCCTCAGCACCGCTACAACACCCTGCAAACACCCCCTTCTTGGCTCCCAAACATTTTCCTTGTCCCTAAATACAACCCCACCCCCGCTGCATTAGCTGCTTTTCTTGTTGCTGTGATCGAACACCTGACAAAAGTGACGTAAGGTAGGGTTCGCACTGACTTATAGTTTGAGGTGCAGTGCACCATGGTGGGAAGTTGGGGAACAGGAGCCTGAGGCAGCTTGCCCCAAAGCATCCACAGTCAGGAAGCAGAGAGATGTAAACGGGAGACCACCCAGATTCAGGGAGAGGGCCTTCCTTCTTTGGCTAGAACCTTCTGAAAACCTCTGTAGAACCATTCCTAGAGGGCTGTTTCCATGAAGAGTCTCGAGCCAGCCAAGTCGGCCGTGCAGAAGACCCATTATGCCAGTGAAACCACCATGTTCATTTTCCCTTCCCCAAAGAACAGGGCATGTCCCCCAGCTCCAGTTTGGTTTCAGTCTGTGTAAATAATCCTATTTTGAATAGGCCATAGAAACAGAATCGTACAATACCTCCTTTTACTTATAACGTTTCATGGTTTACCCACATTGTGGTATATGTCAGTACTGTGTTACTCTCTATGGGGGAATGATATTCCATTACTTGGATTTACCACATTTTCTCCACCTTGCCAGCAGGTGATGGACATTTGGGTTATTCTTCCTCTTGTCTCTTGTGAATATGCTGCTGTGTGTCCATCTCTTGATGTTTAGAATCATGAAAATCACTGAGAGAAGCCCAGTGCCATCCACTAAGGACATACCAGCTTGTCGCAGCCTCATCCTGCGCAAGGCTCGTGCACAGAGTATTGCACTTCTGCGGTGACAAGTTTAAATGGTAATATGCCAGGAGAGAGTCTCTCTCTGTTGGCCTCTCTCAAAGCCATCTCTTAAAAGCCCACCCTGAGGTTGCTTAAGAAATGACTTGGTGAGCTAGGAGCAGTGGCTGAGGGAAGACAGGAGAGCACAGAGCCGAGAGTCGCTCATCCTACGCCCCTCGAAGACTGCTCCCAGCTCGCCAAGGTCAATCTCTAAAGATGACTTCTTCATGGCCACTGTGAAGGGGCTTCTGGCCCATATGGCCGAACTAAGGGCAGTTAAGGGAAGTCAGTCTGGAGCTGTGCCCTGCCCTGTAGAGTGCTGTGATGACCAAGGTTAAACACAAAATGACTGATTAAAAAAGAAAGACAGCACAGAGCAGAGGAACGGGGTTTGAGCCACATTGTTCTATTTTCTGCCCATAATTTCATGTTCTAAGAAAATAAACTGGACTTATGCAATTGTATTTGACCATGTTAAAAACAGGGTAAGGTGTCATGCCATGGACTATTGGGATATGAGATTGATCCCAGCACTGGGGAGGCATCTGTTAAAGGGAGGTTGGCTAGGTCTACATACTAAGTTCTATGTTATCAGGGTTACAGAGAAACACTGTCCCAAATAAACAACAACAACAACAAAAAACAATCAGAGAAGTTGAGGTCTTGAATGTCTCTAACTTTCATTTCTGAGTCAGAGGCAGGAAGATGTCAGGGTTTTATGGTAAGCCCGGGCTATGTCATGATTTTAAGAACAAAGAGTATCACAGAGCTTCTCCTTCCCATGCAAACTGGGCAGGGCTGTACCCCAAGGCCATATATTCACCTTGGGGGAATGGGATGGGGACAGCAGGTTGTCCCCACAGTCCCAGTAGCCCAGGAATTCCCTGTGTAGATCAGACAGGCCCTGATCTCGAAGAAATGTGCTTACTGCTTCCAGACTGCTGGGATGGAAGGTGTACACCTCCTCTCCTGGCCCCACATGTTTTAAATGGGGGAATTTACCTTTTGATATTGTTGGTATTTGTTTACTAATTTATTTATTCATTTATTAATGTTTTTGTCTTTTTGAGACATTGTCTCCCTGTCTTAAAACTTGTAGCAATTCCCCAGCCTCAGTCTTCTCTGCACAGGGAGAGACAGACCATGCTCAGTTTATTTTTTAAATTTTGATAGTGCAGAACTTATATTGCAAAACAATAGCAGTAGATGGGGCTGGAAAAATGCCTCAGTGGTTAGAAGCACTGGCTTCTCTTGCAGAGGACCCAAGTTTACCTCCTACTACCCACATGGCAGTTAACCAGTTCCATGGGATCAGGCACCCCTGTTTGACCTCCACAGGCATTGCGTGACATGGATGCACATACATACATTCAGATATAACACTCACATACATAAAATAATACAATTTTGTCTTTTTGAGAGAATGTCTTCCCGTAACCCCAGCTTCCCTGGAACTCACAATGTAGACCACACTGGCCTTGAACTCACGGGGATCCACCTGCCTCTGACTCCCATATCTGGCATACATGCACCACCATACATGGCATAAATAAAATATTTTAAAAACCCTGATGAAGAGCATCTCATGGATATGGACAATCTGGGAAATTTAGTGAGACCTTGACTCAAAATGAAAAGTACATAAAAAAAAAGACAAAAAACCTGTAAAGTTCAAACAGAGTTGAGGTTTGAGTCTATGGCTCAGGATTAAATTCTTTGCTTAGTATTTGGGGAGCCTTGGGTTACAAGTTTACAGTTATTAAATTTAAAACAACTACAAAAAACTAAAGAGAAAAATGCAATGCTGGAGTCTTAGTTCAGTGGTAGAGCACACTTAACAGTGAATCTGATTCCTAGTATTGGGGAATAGGAGAATTTTCTTTTTATTTGTCTTTTCAAGACAGGGTCTCCCTGTAGCCCCAGCTGTCCTGGAACTCACAAAGATCCACCTGCCTCTGCCTCCCAAGTGCTAGGATTAAAGGCATGCGCCACCATGCCTGGAAGGAGAATCTTCTTAAAGGAGGGGAACAAGGACAGCACATGTGCATTCATGGGTCATTGTTTTCTGTGCATGAGCGAGGCCCTTGTTCCATCCTCACTACCAAAAACTGAAAGGAAATTAAATAATGAAACAAAAAAATTACTCGGTAATTGAAGCAATAACTTGAGAGACCAAAATGTATATTTTCCTCCTCCATTCTGCACAGTGCCCATAACTCCTGGGGTACTTTTAGCTGTGCTTGGGAATAGGTGAGCACCTCTTCCCTCCTTCTTTTCTGCCACGTGAAGCATGGGAAGGGAAAGAGTCCCTACCCACTGGGAGTCATAAACAGAAAAGGAAGAAATGGCCTTTAAAAAATTCGCCAGGTATTTAACTCCAAGCACAAGAGCAGATAAAACCAAGCATCCCCGGTCCCAGGAGCCAGGCCCCCCTCCTTGCCCGCATCTGGTTCCGTATGTGTCTGTACACATAAGGCCAAGCTGCTTCTTCAAGCATCCTCCACAGAGCCTCTCCAGTGCCTTCCAGTTGCCTGTGCGAGAGATGTTTCTCCTGTAAACACCAGCTCTCTTAATTCTCCCCCTTCAAACAGATCTAAATGCCTTTCTTCTAATCAAAATAATTACACGGTTTAGCATTTCACGGAGATGGAGCCATCATTTCCAAGGCGTTTGAACAATGGCAAACATTTTCAACACAGCCCAGCTAATTTTTGTTTCTAGGATGATTTGTTTTGTTTGGGTTTTGGCTTGTTTGGGTTAGGCTGGTGTTTTGTTTTGTTTCTGTCTTATTTTTTGTTTTGAGACAGGGTCTCCCTGCAGTCCCAGCTGGCCTGGAACTCACTATTGGACCAGGCTAGAGATACCTGCCTTCCTCTGGAGTGCTGGAATTAAAGGGATGTGCTATCATGCCCTGCTCCAGGACAAATTTTGAAGGGAGCAGATGGTGCAACTCCATCCCTGCCTCACCCACTCTCCTTTCTGTGGCTACGGCCACAGGAAATTTGCCTGTAAAGGGAACAGGCGATTTCTTTTACCTGTGATACAATAAACTGAGTGTGTTTGTGCAAGCGACAAAGCAGTGGTCGAGGAGGCTGGCTGTGTTTCTGCCCTGTCGCAGATGAGTACAGAGGCAGAGCCATCCTTGTTGTTAGCATCACAGTTGAAGAGAAAGAACAGGTTGGCATCTTCCCATGCAGCAAAGCGCTTTCACGACCAGAAGTTCCATGGCCTAGAGCGGGTTGTCTAAGCAGGTACTTTACAGAGTCTAATTTGACATAGCATATTTTAAAAAAGGAGAAAAATGAAATTTTGCCAGGCTCCCTCTACTAAAGGCCATTTGGAAGAACTCGAAAGCTTAACGATGCCCCCAAAGGTTTTGGAGGAGAAAAAGTACCAGCGTCAGCAAGTGTGGAGAGGATGGGGATAGAGACTTCACTGCTGCTGTCTGTCCCCTGCAGAGACCTCTGCAGTGGTGACTCATGTCCAGCCTCCTGGGGCAATTCCAGGAATGACGCTTCTGACAAATTTTCTGTACATGTACATGGGGAACACAGATTGACGTCAGGTGTCTTCCTTAGTAGCTCTCTATTTTTTTCTCTTTTAATTTCCTTATGTGCTGTGTGTGTGTGTGTGTATGTGTGTATGTGTGTGTGTGTAAGTAGTACATGCATGTTAGTGTCCAGTTGGGAGCACCATGCAAACCATGCAGAGTTCAAGGGTGTCGGATGAATCCTATCCATCTGTCTTACTATCTTGAGAAGGGGCTCTCACAGTGGGAAGTTTTTCTACTGGGCTAGCTGGCCATCAAGTTCCTGGGATCAGCCTGTCTCTACCTACACCCAACGCTAGGGTTACAGGCATGCATAGCCATGCCACTTTGTATGTGGGTGTGCTAGGGATTCGAACCTGAGTCCTCATACTTAGTGAGTGTTTTTACCCACTGAACCACCTGCCCAAGCTCTTCCACCTTGTTTTGAGATGAGCTATCACTGAATCTAGAACTCAGTGAAACGGGCTGGCTGGCCAGCCAAGCCCAGGGGATTCTTCTGATTCTTCTGTCCCTGCCTTCCCAGCACTGGGGTTACAGATGTGGGCTACCTGATCTCTGCACCCCCATGTGAGTGCTGAATATCTGAATAATTCTTGGGTGGCAAGCCCTTTACCCACTGAGCTGTCTCCCCAGCCTCTGCTTCATGATTTTAAAGCACAGCCTGCAAGTTGGTATTTAATCTTAACTCCAGCCCCTTGCAAAAGGAGCCTCTGGCCGCCCTTATTTGTTGAGTCCCCGGATAAGTGTGAGACAGGGGACTTGAATGGGCTTCCTCAGAGGCTCTGGGTTACTCAGGGCTCCTGGGTCTTGGGAGGGTCCTCTCCTTGGGAAGGTATGAGGACCACCCCATAGCAGAGATGCACACATGGAAAAGGCCTAGAGACAGGGGCACTCTGGTAGCTACTCTCAGTGAGCAAGTGAGTGAAGAACAAAACCGGAAGGAGACAAGGTGACACTGCGCGAGGCTGACATTTGGGCTCCACGGGGCACCTAGAGGGGATTGGCACCCAGAACCAGGTTGCCTCTCATCGACAGATGTTTCCTCACTGGCCCCAGAAGACAAATGTAGCCACAGAGCCATAAATATCACGAGTAGGGAGAAGATGGACAGGGAGAAGTCATTAGCAGTGACAAACAGTCTCCGTAGTAGTTGAGCAGGCTCTCCTCAGAGCGATTGCTAGAGTTAAAGGTGATGAGGAGGGGAGAGTGTGGTGCGGGGCACTGAGCTGACGGCAGAAGTGGAGGTGCCCTGCTCTCCTGTCGACACCCACCCACCGCACCCCGGGGAAGCTGCCCCTTTCCTGTTGGCATATTTGCTTCCAAGGCCTGGGAGGGAACAGCTGGGCAGCCAAAGAATTGGTTCTACTTCTGCATCTCCAAACAGACTGACTGGAAAGCTGTAACGTTTTCTTGAGAAATACTGTCTCAATTAGCTGCCTTTATTATCTCACAGTGCTGCGTTTTATTTTATTCTTTCCCCGGCAAACCACAGCAAACAGTTTGAGCACGGCCAACAACATTCTGCATGCTTCGGCTCCACTTCCATCTCCCTTCCATACTGTCATAAATATAAAGGAAAGAGGGGAAGTTTCTGTCATCATCAGATCCTAAGTCTTCTCTGCCATTTTGTCGGGAGGGAAAATAGAAAGGAAGAAATTAAGACCACTTGGTTGTTGCTTCATCAACCCCAAACATGAAAATATCAGCCAGTATGTTTTTGAAAATTGAAAATAAAATTATGGAGAAAATGCTTTATTTGATTCTCTGTTTATGGGAAATTTATTTTATTTGACTTTTTTATTTGTAATATCAACCACGGAGCAGAGCACAGTTTCCAAGGTGTTCCCTTACGGTTTCATTCTTTTAAATTATTAATGCTGAGCTGTTGATATATTGTCAGCCTTGTGCATACAGTCTATGAAAATGAGTTTTACAGTAGGTTGGAATTTATAACAAAGCTTGACATACGCAGCTAATTCACCTACACAGTCCTGTCAGTTTTAGGTTCATAAATAATTGATACTCAGGGCTTGAAGTTCAGCTCCTGTTAGTCCTTCAGCTGTTAAATTCCCGCAGTATAATGGATGAATATTTGTTTATAATTTCTGTACATGGTCGGGATGTCAGCTCCCTAGCTTCATTTGCATACGTAGATTGAGATGTTGGAAGTGTAATGAGCGTGTGAAGATGACGAATTGTTTGCCGGGATGCCGGTGCGGTTCTGTAAATGTTTGATTAGTTTTGAATGGATTACTGGTAGATTATCTGGTTCAGAGGTTAACGTGAACAGCTCTTTGCTCCCAGAGCTTTTGTGATCCCTTGCTGACAGATTTTAAAATTCATACCGTGAGATCAGAGCTGCAAAAGCAAGGGGGTGTTCTCTGCAACAGATGTTTAGTAATTAAGCATACGGTTTCCCTGTTTGGAGGGCTGGAGGAATTTCAAACTACCATGGTTTGTTCAGACGAAGAAACTCAAGCTCTAAAGGAAATAGTCTTACTGGGAACCTATTTGTGTGTGGCTCAGCTTTCTGGTGATAGTGACCAGACAGGAGAGGGGATGAGGGAGCATGGGAAAGGAGCTGAGGCGGTGGAGAAGGAGTGAGGGCAAGAGCAGGCCACTTCTTGTGATGTCTCCAACTTGGAAATTATGAACTTGGTCTTCCAATCATCGTTAAAGAAGCATCTGAGCTGGAGACCAGCAGATAAATATGTAACCCCAGAAGGTAGAGTCCCCAGAAGGCAAGCACCCCTCCCCCAATGGAAAGGAAGGGTTCCCGAAGGTAGAACCCCCAGAAGGTAGGGCTCTCAGTAAGTAAAGCTTCCAGGAGACAAGATCCCTAGAAGATAGGGTCCCAGAAGGTAAGGCTCCCCAGAATGCAGGCCTATTTGGAGGCCTTCGAGGGAGGTAGGCCCTTAGGAATCCTGACGAAATCGCTTCTATTCAGAGTCTTTTTGCTAACACAGACTGATCAGTAGTTGATGTCAGAAAGCAGGAATCTGAGAAGGGATCAACTTGTTACACTTAGCACAGCAAATATGTTTGTGTGTACACACATGGATACATATGTATGTATGTGCGTTGACCCAAAGAGAGGAAGGTGGAATGAGAGTCTTGGATCTGATCCTGCTGTCCTCCTCGTGCTGGGAGGAGGAGGAGCCTGGGGCCTGGGCTGGATCCTCCTGCCGGCTTAGACCCATATTCTATGCAGAAGTTGCACAGACCGCCTGCCTGGCCCCCAGCCGCTGTGCCGGGCTCAGCTCCTCTGGCCTCCGCCGGCTCACTCGGACCTCCACCCTTGGATGCTGCTCTTCTCCCGGCTGCCCCAGCGCCACTCGGAAAATAGAGGCAACGGGCCTTAATGAAAAGATTCGATGCTTGCAGCTAAACAGAGCTGAGTTCCAGCGCTCTCTTGAACTATATTTTTCCAGTCCTGCATTCAGTTCCTTAGCTTGTCTGGCAATCATGTTAGTGATTATATGGGTAATGAAACACGTGCTCTTTTTGTCTGAGCCTCTGATTAATCTGCCTTCTCTTTAGCCTTGATTTATGGCGCTCAACTCTGGAGGTGAATGCCGGCCCATCAGCTCTGTAGCTTATTACAGACGCAGGGGCTGCTAAATGCCTTGGAGGCTTGAATTGTTTCTTGACAGCTAGGCTTCTTGCTACATTCCCTCCAATCTGTTTTGGTTCCTGGTGTGACCTTTCATACAGTAAAATACATTAGTTGAATAGCACAGTCTCATTAAAAGAGTGAATTAACCGAAGAGTCTTTTTAACTAAATGACAGCCGAAGGACTCAGTGCTAATAGCCACGAGCAGTTGGAAACTTAACTCATGAATCAGCCCTGTTAATACTGCCTCATGCCTGAAGCATCTAGGGTACCACGCTCTCTGCCGGCTCTCGTAAGAAGAAAAGCTCATTACTTTCCTCCTGATGGGAGAGAAAGAGTGAGCGAGCAATAATAAAGCTTGAATTTTTCAATACTGTTAAAAATGGGGCTGACAGATTGCCGACAATAGGAGCAACGGGCCCAGACTGCGTCCGGAGCCGCTGAATTAGCAATACCATATATCATACAATCTAATTAAATCAACCCGGAGAATGAAATTAGTTTTCTGTGAGTGAAATGGCCTCTGAAAGAGCTCTATTAAATGAACTGGAGAGCATTAATTAAATAATTCACAGTGAGGGATTTTGCATTTATACAAAAATTGTGCACTTAATTGTCCGTGCTGTATTACAGATCTGGCCTTATGTTAACAATGTGTCGAAAGCACACATTTGGAACATATCAGGAGTGGTTTAACACAAACGCAGCTTGGAAAGTTTTATGGGTTGGGCCAAGGAACCTGGGGAAACACATCCACAAACACCTGGACCTAATTCTCAGCCTGAGAAGATTTGTTCCGCCAGGAAGGTTGGTTTCCACAGACCCCTAGAGGGCTTTCGACTGTGCATTATAATATGATCAGAAATGACCCTGCAGTTTGGACTGGTGATGTCTCGGAGTGTCCTGGCTTGACCTCTGGGGATCTCTGGTTAATTTGGAATCTGGCAGTTATCTGGTCTATTTTGGTATCTGTAGGTACTCGTCTGAGAGAATCAATTTCCTTTAATTTTTTTTTTCTCCTGAATGTATTAGGCAGTTATCTGAACTTACTCATGTAAACCCAAGCATATTGGATGCACCGAAGGTAAAAGTGAATTTAGATACAATATGTCAGAGAAATCAGACACCATCCTTCTTTAGAGTCCTGAATTTCTGGGTTGAAAGAGACCATAAAAGTCATTTCATTCAAACATTCTCCTCCGTGGGGAATGTCTGAATTGCCTCTATAATATTCCTGTTCAGTATAGGCTGTGTGTTTCACTCTGGCTTCAGGAAGCCCCTTCTGATCTGGGGCAGCCTGGCCAGCATAGTGTGTAGGGGGCCAGGACCCAGGCTTTGCCATAAATTCCTGGGTTCGAAAACCAGCCCCTTGGTTGAGAGACTGTGCCCCCTCTGCTATGATTCCTTCATCTACTGAAATGAGGATAATTCTAACACGCAGTAATACATAACGTTGGTAACTAAGTTACTGCATGATTATAGAGGGAGTTTCCTCTGAGTGTGGGAGAGAGAGAGAGAGAATGCAAGCAACACTTAAACAGTATTTGATACATGCATGCTAAATAATGTATCTTTTTTATTCAGCCTTTCCTTTTTCATTCCTATTTTGATAGTTTTGGACCAATAATTGTTTGATTTTTACAAATCTAGTTTGAGACATGTTCCTTGTCTTTCCTCATTTTTTTTCTCATTGATTAAGGATATGGTGATTGAAAAAAAAATGAACTTTAGGGTGATTGTTTTGAATTTTGGAGTTTTCAAAGTTGTATGCCTTTTCCTACTTTCAAATTAGTCAGAATTTGAAAGTAGGCAAGAACACACATCTGTCAGTGTCTGCGGGTCTGAGGTGCTGCATTGAACAAGACAGACTGAAATCTCTAGCTCTATGGGAAAGTCTTTGTAATATCATTAAATATGCTATATGTCTTTTAGACGTCCTTAAAACTATGAAAATCTTAAAAACCAAGAAAAGAAAAGAAATTCCTGTGGAATATGAGAGGAAAAAGGAAATAGAGCTGAACATGTAGCTCAACTGGTAGAATGCCTGGCATGTGCCATGTCCTGGGTTCCATGCCCAGTGCCATAAAACTGGGCATGGTAGTGCTGGTCTGTGATTCAAGCAATGGGGTGGGGGAGGATTCAAAGTTCAAGGTCATTGTCAACTACTTATTGAGTTCCAGGCCGACCTGGGCTACATGAGACCCTGCCTGAAAAGAAAGGCCAAAAGGAAGGAATAAAGAAACTAGATATAGTTGTCTCTTGATAAGTTTGGGGGGTTCTGACACTCCCATTCCCTCCCCAGCTGCTTAGAGAACTCAATATTAATAGCAAAGAATTCTCACTTACCTTTCCTTGCATTTAAAATGATCTCTAGATCACTCTGGATAACATCTAATGCAATGTGAATGTTCTATAAATAGCTGTCCACCATATTGCTCAAGGAGTAACAGCAAGATAAAAATGGCTGGACAGATTTAGTACAAATGCAGCTTCTTCTGAATATCTCCTATCAGGTCAGTTGAATTTGTGGTTGTGGAACCCAAGGATAGAGGTATTGACTATATAAAGTATTAGAAATGATAATACCACCTTGCAGAGATCTAAGCAAACCTTGGGATGTACTCCCTTTGAGGCCTGTGGTGGCTGATCCTGGGTGCCAACTTGACTGGATCTGGGTTTTACTGATATGAGAGAGACTTTCTCCAATGGATCATTAGAAGATGGGAGACCCACCCTCAGTGTGGGTGTTCCCTTCTGACGGCAGCCCATATAAAAGGCTACGGCAGAAGGGAGGTTTGCTTTTTGTCACTTGGCTTCTCCCTCACTGGTGATTCTTCCTGCTTCTGTGACCAACTTCTTCACACTCCAACATACCAGTTCTGTTTCTTTAAAGAACCCTGACTAATATGAGGCCTGTGCTTTGTATCTGGGTTTTCTTACTCCTGACCTGTCCACACCAGTGGTCCATGAAGCTGTTGCTTTAGTTTTCCAGAACTAGCGGCCGTGGATGGTTTTGGTTTATTGTGTCAGCTCAAGACACCATCAGCAGCATCTTAAAAATGTAGACATCGCCATAACAGCCTCACGTCTACTTTACGAAATTATAAATCATTTGTCTATATTTCTAAAAGATTTACTTTAGCAATCCTGTTTTTATTGCCCCCGTCCATCAAAGTCCTAAAGCTAAAGAGATATCTTAAGAATAAGCATAACCTGGAGCTGGAGAGATGTCTCAGCAGTTAAGAACACTTGTTGCTCTTGCAGAGAACCCAAGTTCAATTCCCAGCACCCATGTTGGGTGGCAGCAACCACCTGTAAATCCAGCTCCAGAGGATCCAGAGCCATCTTCTGGTCTCCTTAAGCACTGCACCAGTCACAGGCACATATACACACACAAGCTCATACTCACATATACATATTAAAAATAGAAATGAAATATTTCAAAAATAATCACAGCCTTGTATTATCTTAAAATAAAAGAACACTTTTCAATAGGATACATCTCTGCTGGGTAGTTCAGTCTGGGGGAAGGGGTTCCTGCAAACACTGACATTTTTTTTAAGGTTTTTTTGTTGTTGTTGTTGTTGTTTTTGAGACAGGGTCTCCCTGTAGCCCCAGCTGGCCTAGAACTAGCCCTGTAGACCAGACTGGCCTTGAACTCACAGAGATCTGCCTGCCTCTGCCTCTCAAGTGCTGGGCTTAAAGATGTGCACCACCATACCTGGCTTAAAGATGGTTCTTAGCCTCTATGTGGGTGCTGGGAATCGAACCCGGGTCCTCTGGAAGAGCAGTCAGTGCTCTTAACCTCTGAGCCATCTCTCCAGCCCCACACTGACATTTTGAGCCCCCAAAATGTTCACAGACCTTGTTATTCTAAATGACACAAATAGGAATCTCAGGCCATCAAATGGCTCTTATTTTTTAAATTTTTATTATTTTTATTTTATGTGTATAAGTGTATTGCTTGCAGTTAAGTAGGTGCATCCATGTTGTGCAGTGGCCACAGAGGTGAGAAGAGGGCATTGGATCCTCTGGAACTGGAGTTACAGATGTTGTTAGCTGCCATGTTGGTGCTGGGAATCTAACCCAGGTCCTCTGCAAGAGCAGTCAGTGCTCTTAATCACCAAACCATCTCTCCAGCCCTAGATGGATCCTCTTAAAGGAAAAATTTGTAGCAATTGTCCAACAGGGAAAAGGGGGGCGGGAATCAACCAAAAGGCAATAGAGAAGGATGGAATCTGCTCAGGTGGAAACTGAAAGCAAAATGGGTAGGTATGAGACACCCTGGGTGGTTTGCAGGACCTGCAGAGTCTGGAAAAAAGAAGACAGGGCACATTGGGGGTATCATTATGGCTGGAATGTGGAGCCCTTTATACAAGAGTGTCAGATAAAAATTAGCATTGCTATGGGATGCTGGTATGTGCTTCTTCAACTGTCACGGTCCTGGGATTGAGTGAGTTGCATCCTTAGCATTTATTTAGGTTACAAAGCTACATACATTTCATGCATAGAATTGGACAAGAGGTCCTGAATGGAGGCACAAGGTACACAGATAGGAGCACCGGGTCTCAAAGAGTAGGCTCATGGGAACCTGGAAGGAGATGGATGCATGTTGAGTAGAGGAACCAACGTGTGTTGATGATGAACTCTGGTAAGAGAAGAACCATGCCAATAGCTGACAAGAATTGACCTCCCACATCACCCAAGCCAGAACTTCACATGTGTTTGTTCTTTAAAATGCACTGTGTGAGTTCAGAGAAGCAAAGTAGCCTTTCAGCTTGGGAGGATTAGGGTGACAGAGAAACTGAAAGCTATTGATTGATTACAGAATGTGTGGCACTTCCATGACAAAGCATGATGTAACCTCTGCCTTCAGTGAGCAGGGAAGCCTCTCCTCACTCAGTTGCTTACAGAAGCCTCTCCTCAGCCAAGGTAGACAAAGTAGCAAGGCGGGGAGAGGCTTCGTAAGCAACCAAGTGAGAGGTCAGCACAGGATCTAGAATTACCAAAGAGAAATCTCTGGGCAGTTCTATGAGGGAATTTTTAGATTGAGTTTGTTGCGTTTGCACAACCCACCCTAAACGTGGGCACCACCATCCCAGGGACTGGGGTCCTGGGCTGAACGAAAAGGAGAAGATAAAAAACAATAAAAGGAGATGTGGATCTGAGCGCCAGCATTGGTTCCCTGCCTTCCTGCTGTGGATGCAGTGTGACTGGCCGCTTCAAACTTCGGCCATATGACTTCGCTGCTGTGGTGTGCTGTAAGTTCAAACTGAACGGAAAGAAACCTTTCCATCCTTGAGTTGCTTTTGTCAGGTATTTTGTCACAGCAATGAGAAAGTAAGCAATATGTATTGCTTCTGAGAATCAGGGGCTCTGAGTCCCCTCTTGCCTGCATCAGGAAGGAGGAAAGTGCAGTGCTGACCTCAAGCCTCTGGGGGACACCCTGCTTTTAGGCCCTGACTCCCACGTCCAGGCCCAGCCCCAGGGCCAGGCTGTGCTCCAGAGGTGGAGACGGGGTGCTCTGGTGGTCTTGGCAGGCGGTTCCTACCCAGCACTAGTGAGGCATCTGATAAGGGATGGTTTCACTCGGGTGGGTCCCAAAGTTCCCTCCATGGGTAGGTGGGAGGGAGGCATGCAGTCACAGATGACAGGGTGAGAGGTAGCATATCGGTAAAGGCTCCTGTCTTGCATCTCTCAATGGGGTACATAGCCCCAGGGTTACACCCACCCCTGTGGGTAGCTCTCCTGGTCCCAAGGTTACACTCGCAGAAGTAGACATGTCACTGACTTATCAGGTAAAGGGAAGACACACAAGTTCTGTGTCCATAGTAAGAGCACACATGACTGCAAGAAAAAAAGTGTTTTCAAGTTGTAGGTAGACCTTCCTGACTTTGCAAGCCAGTGGCCTTTGGGCACTGTCAGAAGTTCTGGGCTCCTAAGAGAAAATGTTGTGCTTGCTCTTTCTTCCCATGCAGAGCTCTTCTTATCCAGCCCTCATCCTGGCATAAGGCTGCAGGGTGGGTAGGGAAGCAGGCTAGTCAGTCGCACCATGGCCTTTAATACTGGCCATATTTAGTCTATTCATAAAGGCCTGTCTCACACCAGAGAGTTCTTTCCATAATCGAGACAATTGTGTTTGAGCTCCCCTCTGTAATGAGTCATCTGTCTCCTTTTCAGGTGATCAGAGAAATTCCAGTGCTTTTCCATTCATTGGGCTGGAAGAGGAGCCTTTCTCTGGTTCTTGTTCTTTTCTAGATGTTTGGTCACCACCAGGCAGTTCTGGTGACCCCAGAAGAACGTCTCCAGACAGAGCGGCTTCCTGATCAGGACCTCCCTGGGCTCCTGGGTGGCAGTAGCAGAGCTTGGTGACCAGGAATTATAGAGTTGCTATCATGCAGATGTGGGGTCCCTGTGGATGAGCAGGATGTGCAGCAGAGAACTGGTCCCAGGAGGCCTCCAGAGGAGGGAAGTACTTGAACTGATGCAAGATTATTGGCTCTGCTGTAGCCCAAGTTCAAACCCCAGTTTCTCCTTCCAAGGTTCTTCCCACAGCCTGCCTAGCCCTTCGCTCAGGGTGGGGCCTGAGACCCTGTCAGGTCCTGACTGACTGGGAAGCTGGTAATCGGGATCTGTGTGCAGTGTCTCAACTGTCCCCGTGACACTGGGAACTTGTGGGTTCCTTGTTTTCAGAACAGTCATTGGCAGCTCAGGGAAGTAGAATTGCTCTTCTGAATTCTCATAGCTGGAAAGTGACACCAGCCTGTGCCTGTAGGCTTGCCTGGGCTGTAGACTGAATGACTTCTCACAGTTCACCTGCTGGTCTAATCCCAGTGCCTTAGTGCTTGGAGAGGGGCCTTTGCGAGGTACCTGGGTCCTGAGCTGGGAGGTCTCACACATAAGATTTAGTGCCTTATAAGAAGGGATATGGGGCTAGAGAGATGGCTCAGCCGTTAAGAGCACCAGCCGTTCTTGCAAAAGGCCTGCATTTGAATCTCAGTACCCACATGGCAGCTAACAACCATCTGCAATTCCAGTTCCAGAGATCTGACGCCCTCTTCCGACCTCCACAGACATTGCACAACATGGGTGACCTTCCATACACACAGGTAAAACAAAATAAGAAAAGGAGAAGAGAGTCTCTCTCTGTCTCTGTCTCTGTCTGTATCTGTCTCTGTCTCTGTCTCTCTCTCTCTCTCTCTCTCTCTCTCTCTCTCTCTCTCACACACACACACATACAGTCTGAGAACACACAGAGAAGACAGCCATCTGCAAACCAGGAAACCAGGAAACAAGCTCTAACCAGACATCAGCCTTCCATTCCCATCTGTGAGGGAATGTTTGTTCCTGAAACAGCCCAGTCTATGGTATATTTGTTACAGCATTCTGGACTGACTGATACACTTTCTGCTGTCGTTTTTCTGAGGGCTCTGTTGGTGTGCCCCCCTTTCTGCCACAGTTCCTCTTACTCTCCTCAGCTTCCAGATGGGCCACCATCATGGTCTTCTGCTATGCTCACAGCACCTCCAAAAACCAGAACTGGAAAGCTCCAGAGGTCACAGCGCTCTTTAAGTGCTCGATTCCCCTCTGCCCCGGTGAACCAAGTCGTACAGGCTCCCCAGGGGGTGGTATCGCCCTCGGGGGTTGACTCAGCTCGCTTCTTTGGCATCTCCTGTCACTGTGCGTCTCCTTCAACATCCCTGGAGGCAAGTTCATGGAGCCTAATTCATTCTGCCTGATTTCCTTACTTAATCCTCGGAGGCTCTGTCTGCTCAGGTTGCCTGAAGGAACAAGAAAAGGTTCCTCTTCCATACAGCCTCGTTTTTAGGCACTCTTTTTCCTGCAAATTTCTGTGGTTGAGTGGGTGACCCTTCTGCTTTGTGTGGTATTGGCCAGGAAGGCTGCAATGTCCAGAATGGACTTACTGCCACGGCTAGTTGAGAGCTGCTGACCAGGCACCCCAGCCCACTCTCTGTGTCTGGGTTCACCTACATCGTGGTAACTGAGCTCCAAGAACACACAGATCAACCAGCAAAGGAGACACCACACAGACAGCTTTTGTTTGGAAGACCTATCCTGATGCAAGGAGAGGAGAAACACACCACTTCCTCCCCAGATTTCTTCTCCTGTCATGCACCAGGCTCTGGCGGGGTCCATCTCCTTCTTGCCCTGGCAATGGCTCCTCCACATGGGATCATGTGGTCTAAAAGACCCACACAAAAGTTTACAGGGATGCTAAGGTTAGGTAACTGTACCAGCCAGTCCTGCTCAAAGGGGGCTGGTGTGAGCACCCAATGAGTGCTCCCGCCTGTGCTCTTGCAGATAGATGCAAGGTGACAAGAGGGTCACCTTTGGGTCTCTGATACTGATTTGGCAAACTTGTACCAACATGAATCTATGATGCAAAACTTACATCACATATTCTATGGTACTAAAACATAAACTATCACCTTTCACTTCTGGATTATTTAATGCAATGGGAAATTCCCAATCTTCATCTATTTGAGTTTAACAACATTGTAAAGCTAATATACGCAGTCAATGGATCAGCAAGTCATCTCTTGAGTAAAAATTGATGCAGAAGACATCTACCTTGGGGGCGTAAAATGCCACCAGATTATCTACAAAGCTGCCCAGGTGCCCAGGTGTTCAGGCTCTGAAGATTGTTCAGACACTTTCCAGAATAAGAAGGTCACCATGGTATACTTGAATTTAACATGTCAGATCCCAGTGGTCTGTGTCCACAGCACTGATTTTCTTCATGAAACGAGACTTGGGTTATGGAGGTAGTCCTGTGTTATCCCAAACCACCACTTTCCCCTACTGGCAAAGATACATGAAGGGCAGACACTTGGTCAAGGCCTGGTAGTGATTTCGTGGCAGAGCCAGGGGTTCTCTGGGCCTTCGTAGTCAGCCATCATCCTGGGTGCTCACCCTCCATTCTGCTCTGCTCCCGGGTGCTTACTGTGTTCCAGGCACTGTCCCAGACATGAGGACCACAGAGAACATCCACGCTCTGTGACCTGACAGTGTTGAGTCTCTCTGTGCTACACGCAGAGACCAACCTTGTGGGGGCTGTACCTCCTGCAAACTTTCCCAGAAGGGACTTGTGTGCCTGGCATCACTTCCAAGACCTCGAGGGCTCCTGAGTGTGGAATGGGGTCTGGTGCAGCTGGCTGCTATGGTTCCAGCAAGGTTAGCTGTGCACAGGACTAGGTTGGGTGAGGCACAGTCTGTGACTTGGACCAACATCTTGAGAAGGCTGGAAATCAAAATTGATATGTGTAAAATTAGGCTGTCGAGTGAACCCTGAACCACAAATAATTGCAATCTGAGTCCAGGTTGCTGTGACTATTCGGGACAGTGCAGGCAACAGGCACCATCCTCAGAGCACTGTCTAAATTCTCATCTCACCCGTGACACTTTCTGGCTGCTGAAATGACACCACCATTCCCAAGGATTTGATGTTTTATCCTTTCTCTTCTCCATTCTTTGCCTAACATATACCCATTCGTGGTCAGCTATTTTGGAAAAAGGAACTCCATAATAATTGTGTTTTAGAAATTGGAACAAGAAAGTAGCAGATGCAAGTTTAGTGAATATTGAGTTTTAAACTTGTCTGGCTGTGATTTGTGGCCATGTCACGGCAAATATTTTTCAATGTCACCGCCTTAGCCAGTGCTGTCACTAAGGCAGTCAGCTGGGGAATAGAGGGCCCAGCACTCTGATCTCAATATTAATGGGAGCTGTTGAAAGTGGCGAAGGTGATAAAGTATTGTTTAGTTATTGGTGCCATACTTTGGCTGCAGGACATTATTATAAAGCGCAGTCTGTTTTTGTCAGATTTCAATCATGGCTTCAATAACAGGTTTAGAAACTTGCAGTAGAGGAGTCCACAGAACAATGATTCCCCCCCACCCCCTTAAACTAAAAGAGTTGAGATTGCAATCTGAAAATATAGGGTTTGAAATTTGGATTTTACTTTATTAATTATATTTTGGTCTCCCTATTATTTGAAGAAGTGACATCTTGCCTGCACCCCAGACAGTCAGACACTTAGATGTGGCTTTAAGGGGTTGGAAAATTGAGATAATCCCCCCCACACACACACACCCTCTCTCTGCAAGGCATGAAGCGTGTTCAGCTAGGGCGGTCTTCAGCCATCCTTTCTCCCACCTCCCTGAGCCATTCCAGGAAGAGAGAGTTATGCAAAGTGTATCATACTTTAAAAAATAATATCCTGTTTTGCAAAATTGCATTTCATTCAGGAAATAACAGGATTTCCCAGCTTGGCCCTAACCCCGAGACGGTGAATGGATGCTTAGGCAGAGAGCTGCCCCTATCATTAATAGTGCCTGGGTTTAAACTTATAATTAAAATAACCTTTAAAATTCAATTTTTATAGATGTAGGAGATAACTTGATTTGAAACCCTTCAATGCACACATTTTATGTAGCACTCACCCAAATCCAATGGTACCATAGAAAAACGGGGACATAAAACTAGATGATGAGAGTTTATATAGCTTTTAAATATCAAGCTGTCAGGCTTTGTGCTGGCAGAAATATTGTAATTGGACAAGAGTAAAGAACGAGTTTGTATTAGCATTGAGGGGATCTGAGTGAATTCAGACCAAGCAGAAACCCCTTTAAAAGAAAAACGTCAGAAAAACCCAAGGTCCAAACAGCGTGACCTCCCTTTCAGGGGAGATCCGCTTGATAAAACAGACACAACCCCAATAAAACACGAACAATAGGAAAAAGTAAATAGAAATCATATTAAGCAGTGGCGATATTGCCTGAATTGAAACAAAAATTAGGTATAATAGTCTCCTCGCGTTTTAATATGGTCCCCAATCAGATCACAATGTGAAGCATATCATGGTGTCTCTAAACACTGTTTATCGGCTTGCAATCTCCCTGCCTCATAGACAACTTGCATTATTTGAGCTTTGTGGGTATTTTTTTCTTAAAAGAAACTCATAAATATTTAATGTCCATGATGGAGGCTGGGGGTGGGGGAGGGGAGGTATATGTAGGAACACTGAGATCTTTCCCTGTGTCACAGGCTCCACCATTGTCTGGAGATGGGGCCTGGCCCATGGTGTGAGGCTCTGGTACCAGGTGAAGTATGTCTCACCAGGACCTGGAGCCCAGAGCCCGTGAGCCACCCTGGTGCCAGGGTCTCAGGGAGGACCCCAGACGTATGGGCAATTTGGCAGGTGCACCCACACCCAAACCTTGGCAGAAGTAGCCACGAGTGACATTTTCCCATGGCCCTCTTGGAGCATAGATGCCACCAAGGAAAAATACAGGTAAAATAGGTCACATCAAGCAGGTACTATGCTACTCTGCACGTCCACAGCCTGTGAGAATCACTGTCCCAGAGCAAGTCACGGCACATGGTAATCGCCCCTTCTCATCTTTTCTAGTGCTCAACTAACCTGCATCCATTTCTCTTTTTTTAATTTTAAAATTAACTATTTATTTATTTATTTATTTATTTATTTATTTATTCATGGCACCAGTGTATTCATATATATGTGCTCTGTGCTAGTGAAAGTCAGAGGGCAGCTTGAGGGAGTTGCGTCTCTCTTTCCACCAGGTGGGTCCTAGGGATCCAGTTTGGGTCGTTAGGCCTAGTGGCAGGCACCTCTACGGGCTGAGCCATCTCAGTGTCACATGCACCCATTTTTTAGAAACCTCTGATGCTCCAGGTACTGTGATCCTCAGGCATTGGCTTCTGCCACCTTTAAGGGTTTTTTTTTTTTTTTTTAGGGAGTTGGTCTAGACTTCTGTTTTGTTAGAACTTGGATTTCCTCTAGGATCGGGGCTGTGTGCATTGAGTGTGGAGTCTGGCCAGGTCTGGAAGCCCAGTCATGACAGGAAGTGACAATGGGGACAACCTGGTCAAGCCAGAGTGGCTGGGGGGTTACAGATGGTGGTTCTGTAGGCAGGCTGGCATCAACTCCCTTGGCTGGGCAAGGGGGTCCTGGAGCCTTGTGACTCCTGTGAGACAGCCATCCTGGCTTTGAGTATTAGCCCTGCCACTGATGAATTGACTCTGGGCAAAACACTTGATCTTTTTGAGTCTCTGCACCTTTGTCTGCAAAGGAGACATGGTCACTAGCACCTTATGGGAGTTCAGTGTCACAGGTAGATAAGGACCTCACACAGTGGGGACCCCAGGTCTGTAGCCCACCCAGCTGTCTTCATACTGCACAGAGCATTCCCTGCTGTATCCTTGATACCTCTTACCACACTCCTCCTCTGTTAGAGGCAGCTCCTCACCCTTGCAGCCGTGAGGTCAAGTGTTAGCTGTGAGCTGGGCGGGCCCCTGCAGTAGGATTCCTGCAGGGAAGCAAGCAGACATGGTCTGCCCGAACACCTACAGGGAGAGCCACACTGCTTGTAGGAAGCCAGCCAGTACAGGTAGGGTGAGTACACAGCAGTTCAACAGATGGCCTCCTGTGGCTTAGGGTCAGAGCAGCATTGGCAACTGAATACCGGAGTGGATCAACTCCAGCTAGAGACTGGGGAGGTTACAGACAGGACTGGAGTCTGGGAAAACCCTGTTCCCATGGAGGCTCATGATGTTGCTGGGATGTGATTCAGAGTCCTGAAGGGGATTGCGGTCAGGGAGGAAAGAGATAGAGAGGGGTACAGAGACAAATGAAGGGAGAGGAGGAGGGAAGGAGACCCAGAGACAAAGACAGGAGAGGGACAGAGAAGGGGGGGGGGAGAAAGGCCCCAAGAGACAGAGACAGAGGGAGAAACCGAAGAACAGTGAGAGGGAGAGGGGTAAGGAAGGGAAAGAAGAGATAAAGAGAGGACCTAGAGAGACGACAGGGCTGATGGTCTCTGAGAGGAGCAGACACTCCCCCTTCCATGCCAAACAATGTCAGACACAACAAGTTAGGCATTTTCATGGATCACCTGGAGCCTTCAAAAGTCTGGAAAATCCTCCTTCCAATGGGTCAAGATTATCTGACAATACAGGCGGCTTTCTGACAGGGAGAGGGTAACTTTCTAGTCATATTCCATAACCATGTACACCAGGAAGAAAAGATGTAATCCCTGAGCTAAGATACGTGATGGGCCCACTGACTCAAAGAGAGCAAGGGCTGGTGGCGGGGTGCTGCCATGCTGTATGTGTGTGCACATGTTTGCAGGTCTGCATGTGTGTGGGGGGAATGGGGTGGGGAAAAGCTGTCCCCCAAGCCTGCTGTTGGCCACCTGCCCCCAGCTCAGTCTCTCTTCTGGTGTTACAGAAGTGCAGAAGCAGACCCAGAGACCTCGTGTCCTTGTGGGGAGCAGAGGGGCCCTCTACAGGGGTATGGACTTCTGAATTCTGAGATCACAACTTCACAACACCTCTTGGAACCAAATAAAGGACACATGGTAGCACTGGTAGAGCCTTGTCTCATGGCAAACATGGTCAACAACTTTCTTTACTTTTGTGCCCCCCTCCTGCCTTGTGAAGCTGCTCCATGTGATGCTAAACTCTCATCCCAGAAAATTCCCTGGTCTAACATACCAGCTGGGACAGAAGCCTGAGTTTCCTAGAGCACTGGGCCTAGAGCTCTGGACAAAGACAGTCTCACAAACAAGTCTCCTTCTCCCCCTCCCTTTGTCTCTTTGAAGAGCGTGAGTCCTGGTGGGGAACGGCCACTGTGCGGGGACCCGTCCTAGAGGTGCGACCTGCTGCCTAGCGGGATGAACTTACTTGAGGTGCCAAGGCTGAGAAGTACACCAGAGTCAACAGACCTTTCTCCTTTCCAATCTAACACCATTTTCTCCCACCAACTCAATCCCTTGTGATCAAGAACTGATCAGGCAAGCCTCTCATGCCCTAATGCCTTTCCTCCATGACAGTGGCTAGGGTGACAGAGTCGAGGAAGATGCCAGGCCGCATCTGGGCTCTGTGGGAGAAAGTGCGCAGTGATAGATTAGCAATGTCTGTGTGGCCTTGCCATCCCTCCCTCCTTAGTTATCCCACAAACATTCACAAGGCATCAACATCCCAGAGGCTGTTCCAGATACTGTGGAGGCTGACAAGAGACAGGCAGGTCACGCCCAGAAATGCGCAGCTGTGAGGGCCATCTCTCCTACATGAGCACACTAGGGACAGCCTGGGTGTCTCTTGATCAATGGAATTGTGGCCACGGACACGACCCGGACGGGTGTGAGTGACTTCTGTGTCCTTACTGAGTTAAGCAAATCATCCAAGTGGTCTACTTGCTCCTCAGTCTTGAATGCCACATGCCCTGGAGGATGCCCCAGCAGGAGAATCTCACCGGGAGAAGCTTCAGCCTGTCCAGGGCTGGCCAGCACACCGAGGAAGGCCATGAGATGAGAGCCCAGTTGTGGATCCTAGGAGAGGACAGGGAGCCGCCGACTTCACAGTTCCTGGGTGTGTGGAGAGGCTGTGCTCATAATGAGGCAGTGGCGTGTCCACTGTCACTGCTGTACTCGAGTCCCAGCTGGTTAGAAGTGATGGGGGGAGGGGAAGGGCAAGCAGGCTTTGTTTGCTATTTTGCCTGGGGGTAAAGCCAGCTCGAGCCCTTCTGCACCCTTCTTCTAGGGTCTTTAATCAACCCTCAGCAGCTCCTGATCCCAGACACTTTAGTTCACATTAGGGGCTCCATTTTGAGGAGGGATAGGCTGAGTCCCAGAGGTGTTTGCTCAAGCCACACAGTCAAGGAAGACTAAACATGGCCTCCTTGTCTATAGTGATATGGGGAACCAAGAGATTACTGACCAGATTTAAGACTTAACCAAGGGGCTCCATCCATTAGATTGTGCGGCCCAACCTTGTACTTAGACTTGAAGGTGGGGATGAAGCCGACAGAGGCTCTGGAGCCACTGAGCCCTCACCCTCTTGAGTGGTGAGATCGGGGGGTACTTGCTCGGTCAGTAGCTGGATTTTCATCCTGTCCTAACTGCCAGAGGACCCTGGCTAAAGGCCTGGACATGTATGCCTGTCTATCTCTTGGCCACCTCTTGTTTTTCTGCCCCTCAGGCCAGGCATTCAGAATGAGGAAGGCTTCTGCTCCAGGCAGCCAGGTGACAGGTGGACATGGAGGCTGGACTTGCTCACAGAGCTGACACACACTTCTGGCTTTCTGGGTGGCAGGTGATAGGGCTGGGCAAGGGGCTGGCTTACTGTTTGCTCCGGATGACTGCTGTTGGATCGCAAAGTGCCAGGTGGGGCCGATCCAACACCATGCATTCTTTCACTCTCTATTCACCAGTCACCAAACTGCTACTGTGCACCAGGGGGAGTAGCAATAGGGACTGGTATCAAACCATGGCCCGAGACAGAAGTGACGGAAGCAGGAGAGATGAGAGACAGGATGCTCGGACTGGAAACCACGCCCATGCCATCATCTTTGTCTTTCATCAAGGGAGACAGGAGAAGATGGGAAAGGAGGAGGATCCCCCAATCTGGACCAAATCAAACCCAGTGTAATTCTGACCTCGAATCCAGCTGACATATCAGTTCATTAGAACACAAAAAATACACCATCAAACAGACAGTCAAATTTCATGTAAAATAAGCTTCAGCATTAAAACGGTTCCTGGTGTTTTATGTGTGTGACTCAGCGGGCAGATATATTTCTTGCTACTAGAGCAAGACTGATTTGTGTGAAGGCTCTCATCACCAAATCACACCGAAGGTTGGGAGATAAAATGTCGCTTAGGATAATGTAATTGGCCTTAAGGTACAGGAGTTGAATTATTTTCGGTGATTTATAATCTGGAAATTAAAGACTCACTCATTTTCTAATTTAATTCCATCTTCAATGGAAAAATGTTCACTCTGATCTAAATTGGCGAGTAATGTTGCTAATTCAAATGCAGATGTAATTTCGATTCTGGTAGCAGTTTGCAGTGATTGACGGGTCTCCAAAGAATCGTTATGATCCTTGTCTCCCAATCTCACAAATTCCCTGGCAGTTGTGATAATAACTTGGGCTAATAGAAGAAGAAGGGGGAAAATCTCCACTGCCCTATGGGTTTGGGCCTTGTCTTTCATACAGTGAAAATTTCAATCTTATAATCTATTGCCTCAGAGAGACAGAATCTATGCTCCCTATCAGTTTTGGGGTGACACTTTGCAGTTTGAATTGTTGACTGCGTATTTCCTGTAAAACGTGAATGAACTCATCCTGGGATAAGCCATCCTGGCTAGTAGCTAATTTGGTGCAATTCATTGATAAGTCTCCCATCACCCAGGGACAGCGTGATGATTAGCCGTGAACACCCAGGCTTTGGCCTCCACCCCCACCAGCTGTTCCATGCTTTGCCCATGGTAATGTGTCTTCATCCAAGCAGACCTTAAGAAGCCAAGATGGAGAAATTATGAGGTCACTCCCACTGCTTGAGAAATGGCGGGGTCAGGGACGTGGCTGCCCCCACCATCCGTTTGCTGGGCAAGCAGGCAGTGGCTGGGCCGAGCTCTGGTATTCTGTGCACATGAGCTCTCCTGACCCAACCAGGAAGCTGCTCTGGAAGAAGGCAAAAAAGAATTGATTTATTTAGCCAATGGTTATGTTGGTTAAAGTAATCAATGAGACTTAAGAAACTGTCAGCTTCTCTCCAGTTTGGATAAGCCCATAAAGATTTGGGGCAAGTTGGTAGTGTTCCAACATCTGTAGGGTGAATGAAGGGCACAAAAGAAAGGCCACACAAGTGCTAGAGAGAAGCTGGCTGCATCTGCCCGCACCAGCCCTCACCTGCCAGCATGTTCTCTATACCAGGTTTTATAGAAGAATTGATCGATTCTTAACCTCTATCCATGCTGCAAAGATGTGGGTGTCCTGGCAGTGCAGCCTTCAAGAAATGGAGTTGACTGTCAACTTTGATTTGGGATAGGAATTAAATAAAAGGCTTTTTGGAAAGGATTTACTGCTATTTTCTGGTATTTTCAAAGTCAGATTGTTGGGGGTGTTCAGACACGTAGCAAAGGGTGCTCAACAGCATCTTCGTTCCCCTTTTATTTGGGGGTACACTGCTGGACTACATCTCCCAGCCTTCTATGGTGTTAGCTGTAGATGTATAATTGAGTTCTGACTCGAAAAATATGACCATATCTCACTTGCGGGCTGACTCCTGTGATCTCTCCCAACCCATCTGATTAAGGCACAGGACTAAGGGAGCTGAGAACTGACTCCAAACACCTCATAAAACTTCAGCTGACCTAGAAATATATTCCCACTCAGTTAAACCACTGAGATTTGGGAGTTGCTGTCTTAATAACTATTATCACCCAGGTATAAGCTGCACTGAGCACACAGGTACAAAGAATAGATTTATTAAACCCCATTTAGCCCTTCAAGCGTCTTCAGCAACAATGATCCTCCATTCTGGGATGTCACGCCCACCTCCTCACAGTTCGTGTTATTTGCTGGTCTGGCACTAAGTCATCTGGGAAGACTCAGCTGAGCATGGAAGGAATGCCCAACTCCCCTCCCGCCCATAGCAGAATGAGTCTCCTCTTCCGCAGACTGCTTTATCACAGCATGGGGGCTGTTCACCCCTCCGTGATCTTGCTTAGCCATCACTCTGCTGCAGCCTCATCTTCAATCCATGACACTTACTGTCATTGTCATGTTATTTCTCTCTAGCCATGACTCCCACCCCCAGCTACATCACAGACATGTCCACCACCCCTCATTCCTGCTGTGCTTGTGGAACAGTCACCAAGCTCCTGGCTAACATCTGCCTCAACCTACCCATGGAGAGTCCGTTTCCCTCTGATGCCAGGCGTTGGCTTGTCACCTCTGGGGCCTTCCTCTGACAGGCAGGAGGGTGATGCCGCAGACTGTCACTGTAGTCATAGTCCCTGCACTGGACAGCTCTCCTGGAACCCTCCTGACTGCTTGATGCCCACAGAAGTAATAGAACCTTGCTGTGCTCCTCTCTGGATGTATCCAGTTCCTTTCACACACACATAGGCAGCCATCGGGGAACCCGAGCTCTACAGGTTCGGCACAGCATGTTCAAATTTCCTTCTGTGCCTTTCATACTTTTTCTTTTAATTTCATCAAGTGCCCTCTGATCACCGGAGAGTAGGGAGAAAGGTCTACTTGTTCTTAGGCCATCATCTTGGCGGACTCCCCTTTCTACTGATAAGGCCGTCATCCCCTTGGTAAGTTTTGGCTCTGGAACTTCATGAAAACCTCATGGTCCATTTATTCAGCGCATTGTATCTGATCATGACCAGTTATTTAACACCAATGTGAACCATAGGCTGTAGTTAGTGCTCAGCATTCGTTTTCCCATTTGATCTTTGGTAACCAAGGTTATATTGTTGATACTGCTATTTTCATTTGGTATGAGAGGAACTGAGGCCTAGCAGGGTCAAGTTCAAGGTCACATGGATGATCAGCATCAAAGGCTCCATGGAGCCAAGCTGGTTCTATACACCTCCACCCGGCCAGCACTGTTGATGTGGTTCCTAGCCTGGAGACCCCCTGCAGGCAGGACCCGGGTCTGCACCAGCGTATCTTCCAGGAATCCTTGCCTCATTCCTGTCTTGTGGACGTTTCGGGGAACTGCCTGGATGGGGCCCTGTCAGCCCTTTTTTCAGTCCCAGAGCTCTGAATTATTAGTGCAGAGATTCAATCACTGAGACTTCTAGAAGAAAAACTCCAGAGCACAATAACAAATCCCTCACTAAATGCCCCTTACTCCTCTCAGACCCTGGGCCTTTGTCGACAGACCTGCTCAACCAGGACTGACTAACCTCCCTCCGGGGACCATTTCAGAAGACAGATGCCCACAAAAGATGGGGCAAGGCAAGGCTGTGCACCAAAATAAGACCATGAAAGTTTTCTAGTTTACTTATTAGCACAATATGTAATTGGATAGAAGGAGCAGGTTTCAAAAATTTGTCTTACCATAATGACTATAATTTTTTAAAGATTGAAAATGAATCTGACTAGAAAATACCATTAAACTACCAAGTTGCTTAAAATTTAAAGGGTAATTCACATATAATGCTTTTATTTAATAGCCCAATTTACAAAACGTCTAAAATTAATGCAGATCTTTTCAGGACAAAATCAGCCGTAACTGCACCAACTAATTTTTGCTCATTTGAACTGAATTATTAATAAGAGAGAAATATACCATATGTTCCCCAAAGAGCTGGATACATTTATTTCAAATAAAAGCACAGTGTTTGGTAGAATATAAGAGGTTTAAATGCTTTCAGAGAAATGGGTTACTTATATACAGATTTAATAGAGTATAAATCAAGCAATGTAATTAAGGACACAGCTGCTTCAGAACCCGAAGCTGGCAGCCTTGGCTGCTCACATTCCTCCATCACCTGCCAGATCCATCAGCAATCATTTGTTCTCAAGGAATAACATCAGCTTACCGATGAGTCTGTAGTCTACACTGTAGTGAAAAGGAATTTTCCAGCAGGTTGACATTAACTTCACTCACATCTATTGACTCCATCTATTTCTCTTCTTAAAACATATTTATTGAAGACACACTATGTGTCAGGAAGTGAACTAGTCTCTGGACAACATGAATTGGGAGCTTTTCTTCAGTCTCATTTTCATCTTTTTTTTTTCTCTTCCTTCCCTTCTTTCCCTCCCTCCCTCTCTTCCGCCCTTCCTTCCTTCCTCCTTCCTTTCCTTCCTTCTTTCCTTCTTTGCTACTTTCAATTATTTTAATTATTCCTCATCCTGCAAACTTAGGACTTGGGAGTTCGAGTTCAATGTGGCTGATCCTAGCTTGCTTTGTGTGGATGGATCAATGAATGTGACGTTGTGTTTAGGAGCAGAGGTACCTAGCTAAGGAGCTTTCAGCCTGAAGAACAGTTAGAAGATGGTAGTCCCTGCTTGCTTGCATTGTGGGAGACTGCATCTTAAGTCGATGGTCAGGAGCCCCCTCCCCCAGACAAGCAGTCAAAAGCAGAATAAACAGAGAGAGGCTGAAGCTGGGCCTCGGACCCTCAAGGCATCCCCAGTGTTGCACTGTAGGTTAGCCTCTGTCTTCATGTTGGGTTGGAGCACTTGAGTTTGACTTCTGATACAGCACAGACCTTTGGGATATCTTACTTGCTCCATCCAAAGGCTGCCAGTATGCTGCAGACAGCTCTGAGTGCTGCATTTGGTACCTAATATTCCCAGGGATTCTGCATGGAGGTTTTGTTTTCATTTTAAGTCTATGTGAATTTTTAAAATTTTTATTATTTGTTAAGGAGCGGCCTGTGTGGAGATCAGAGCAGAAGGTTATGGAGTCGGTTCTTTCGTGCCGCCTTTGTGTGGATTCTGGGGATTGAACTCCGGTCTCCAAGCTTTCTAGGCAAGCTCTTTATCTACTGAGCCATCTTGCCAGCCCTGCATAGAGATGTCTGTGCCTCCTTTGTGCACAGCAGTGCAGGCCAGTGGGTCCCCCTCCTGTGGGCCTCCCAGTGTGCTCAGCTTCTGCCGTTGCTTTCTTTTACTGATTCTGGGTTTCCCAGAAGGCCTTAGTGGGCAAAACCCATGTCAGGCTGATTGGCTATAGGTTTTGATGTCAGTTACAGCGTCATTCCTAGTAGCCAGAGAAAACAAATGGGTTGAATAAATGAACGTGGTTTCTGAATGGCTGACTTCTGGCGTACCTCCTGGCATGCCTTTTCTGACTCTGGAGGTAACTGTGGCTAGAGTGTGCACTTCAGGAGGATATGCTTATTATCTCCTAGCAGTGCTGCTGTGTGCCATGGAAATCAGGTGTGTGTGTGTGTGTGTGTGTGTGTGTGTGTGTGTGTGTGTTTCAACAGTGCCAGCAGCCGCAGTCAGAGCCCCCAAAAGCACTTGCATGCTAAATTGCATCTCAGAGTGAGGCCTTTGTTTTAATGGAAGCTGTGATTCAACTAGCTGGCTTCAGATGGAAATAGCAGCTCTCTCCATAATGGGTGAAGGGCACTTTCATTAATAGCACTTCTTGGATTTTAATGACAGTAGCTTTGGTTTCTGCCCATCTGATGAGGAGGAAGAATTGTTTGGGGATGTTGGGACATGCCAACCTGCCTGAGTCAGCCTGGGCATGGAGCAACTTAGAGGTGCGGGGCTTTGTGCATCTTCGAAACTTCCATCTGGGCCTCATTTACGTGTTGGGGTAAATGCTCTACCTTGGGTTGGGGGACCCTTGTACTGTCTCTCTCCTTAGGAGGCATAAGAGCAAAGTGCAGCTCTTCAGCCGTGGACAGATGATGCTTTCTCACGAGATGGCCGGGGCTGCAATGGAAAGCTTGCTTCTTTTTGCCCTTTTGGCTATTGGCATGACAACCTCTGTCTGCAAATGCTGGATTGGGCTGGCTCCCAGTGGCTAGCTTGGATGTGCCCAGTAAACTGCTTTGCCAACATGCAGTAATTCCTGTGGCTGATGTCCTTGGAGTAGCAGTGGCTGGGGCTGACAGGCAGGGGACAGAGCTGTCACTTTAGGCTAGCGCTGCTCCCAGGGTCCTCTAGGTTTTGTGTGGATGACTGAGGGCACAAGGGTGAAGGAGCGCTGGTAGCACCTGTGATCTCACTTACTCTGGAGACTGAGGCAGGGCTGCAAGTTCAAGGCTAGCCTGGGAACTTATCAAGACTTTGTCTCGAAATAAAAAGCAAAGACAGGCTGGGAATATAGTTCAGTGGTAGAATACTTAGTAATATGAGCAACACAAACAAGAACAAGCGTAGATAGTCTACAGGCTGGGGAGCAGTCAGGCTCACTGGCACAGGATGAGTACCATAGAAGCTATCATAAAAGCCGTGAGAATCTCTAGGACCGACCCACTAGGGTTTGGGTTGAGTGGGGGTAGGGCCAGTCAAACAGAGGTGGGCTTTAGAGTGAACTGTTGATGCTTCTTAGTGTCCTACCCCAGTTTATTGACGTGAGATTCCCTGATCTGTGTCCAGCTTTGGGTGGCCCAAAGGCCCCTTTTGGGTTTTCCTCCCTGAAACTTTGGCACCTGCCAACATCATTCATCCAAAGAGTAGAAGAGATGGTTTTACCAGAGCTGGGAGCCAAGAGGTTCTTTCTTCAGCCCCAGGGCAGGAGACGCACTTGCCAAAATTTCCCTGTCTCTGAGCTATCACTGAACTAGCGCCAGCCTTTATGGAGTGTGCAGAGGAAAAGACCTGCATTGGAGGGCAGGCTGTTCTCCATTCCTGCTGATGCACTGGAGGGCAGGCTGTTCTCCATTCCTGCTGATGCACTGGAGGGCAGGCTGTTCTCCATTTCTGCTGATGCACTGGAGGGCAGGCTGTTCTCCAGTCCTGCTGATGCACTGGAGGGCAGGCTCTTCTCCATTCCTGCTGATGCACTGGAGGGCAGGCTCTTCTCCATTCGTGCTCCTAACAGCCCTGTGCCTCTGCCCTGTGTTGAATAAAGATCCTGATTTGACTTTATTCCTTGTTTACCCCACACACCCTTTCACACCCTACTCAACTCACACCATAAGGTAATTGGGGTAAGTCCCAGGACTGGGAGGGTCTGTCCTCTGTGCCTCTCTCTCCCTAGTGCTCCTAGGTCACTGTAGGCCTGGCCTTTAACTCTACTCTGAACCCCCTCTGAAAGCCCCTGAATCTCCTGCTAGAGAAAATCCCCCATGACAGGATGGTGTGCCTGCTCCTTCTCTGTCCCTGGGGACCACAGCTAGCCCTTCCCTTGGAAACCCTCACCAGGGATCTGGGAAATGGGTTGAATGCCTTCCTGGCATCCCACCGCTACTTGGAAGTTGTTGGGGTGATTCCTTCCACATCAACTCCTCCTACTGTGGGGTTCACTGGAAGCCCCCACCGCTGTGTACCAAATAGGGTTCTGCAACTCCGGGGTGGGTCAAGCAGATAACTGAACTGCATATATGGGTGAGTGGGAGAGAGCACCCCTCTCACAGATGAGTTACTGTGGTGCCACCTGGAGGCCAGCCTCGATGGTCCTGTCCTCTGCCACCTGCTCTCTTCAAGATCTAAAGTGGACAGCTGACCTCAATCTGGACAACCAGTAGACAGAGCCACGGTTTAAAGTTAATGATCATCTAACTATGATCATCTGACTATTACCTGAAGCAAGAGAGACGGTGGTGGTCTCCAAATGCAGCCCCACCTTTGACCCATGAACTTTGATCCTGGCCTAAAGGTTAGCCAGTAGTCGTCAACCTGCACCCTGCTTGGTGCTTTGTCCTTAACAACCCAATTAATGTCTCCTTTTATAGCCTCATGGTTTAAGGGGCTGTGGAGGAAGACAGTAGAATACCCGGACTGCAGCCTGTGATTATGGCCCTGTGGTTCTAATGCACGAATTAAATATCTGTCTCTTCTAAAAGTCAGTGTGTGATTTATTGGAAAATTGGTGCAAACAGCCCTTGGGGGGTTGTGCTCCAAATCTGGTTTAAAAGAGTGGCTGCTGGCTATGAGTTTTTGATTTCCTCTATCCTATTGAATGTCATTAGCCCCCTTTCATGTAAAATAAATGTTTGAATCCAGCTCATGGAGGGCTTATTTATTCACCTCCTTCCCTTCACTACTCGCCGGCATTATTTCTTGGTTGATTCTCTTCTCTGGGAGAAGAGAGACTAAACTCTTCCCTTGGAGGCACGTAGCTGGGATCCAGACCATGTGGAGGTCCCTGTGCTTGCTCCCACTCTCCTCAGAAGCTGTAAGTCATGAATTTTGCTCCTGGTAATTCATGTTTAACTCCAGGATGGGAAGGAAGCTGGTGTTATTTTATTTGTGATTTGCTGTTATTTATTTGGGGAAGTGGCCTTTCCCTGGAAGGAGCCCGGTAAGCAGAAAGACATAAGAGGGGGAGGGGGCGGGGAGTGCAATCCATCCCATACGCCTGTGGGAAGAAAGCCACTGCCACCATTTTCAAACAAGGAAGCCAGTGTGTCATCATAAATCAGACCCTTATTAAAACATGCCATCTAAAGCTGCAGTGCGTAGGGCCTAGATTTTAACTTCACGTTGTTCGCCTAACCCTCCCCTCCCCTTCAAATGTTAAGAAGAGACCACAGAAGCCCAGGGATTTCAGGGGCTATTTAGGCATGGGGAACAGACCCTTGGAAGGAACTGTAGGCAGTGAGATCCCTGCCCCTTGGTGGATCAATCAAGCTTATTTCAATGGGAGGAAACTGGATGCATCTTGGGTTATCAGCTGACATCTTAGCATGTGTCAAAGAGCATAAGACCAATGTAGTTCTCATTTGTAAAGTGCAATAAATTTCTGTAAGCATGCTTTCTCTAAAGGTTGAAAAGCCTGCTATAGGACCTCAAGGACTTGAATCTGCCACCCCTGACACAATGTGCCAACTGCTTCCCTCCCTCCTTCTCTCCCCCCCCCCCATCTTTTCCAGCACTTGTCCTCTGGTGAGTAGTCTAGCCTTCAGGGAATCTTCTGCACACAGTAGGGGCTTAGCCAGTGCTAAGCCCTGAGAACAACACTCAGGACAGCTCCTGAGTCAGGCCCTCTAATATCCTTTTTCTTTTTTATATGGACTTGAAGGTGGAGTCCAACCTACATGGAGCCAAAAGACAATGTTTTGGAGTGGTCATGTGCATGAGTGTGGTTAGGGGGGATGAGAAGCAGCTGCTCCCGGCAGTGGGGTGCTCCCACCCGCACCCCCAAGTCCTACTCGGGTGCGTGTGTGCCTATTCCTTCTCATTGCTGAGACAAAATACTTGACAAAACCAACTTAAGGAAGGAAGGTATATGCCATCATGGTGGGGACATCATGGTGGGGACATCATGGTGGCAGGAGATGGAAGCAGTCAGTCGGTCGGTCACAGATACAGTCAGGAGGCAGAGTGGGAATGTTGGAGCTCAGCTCTCTGCTTCCTTTTGAAGTGGCCTGGCAGTTAGGATCTTCCCACCTCAATTAGCCAAATCTAAAAAAAATCCTTCCCCGGCAGTCCCAGAGCCTTGTCTCCTGTACAATTCTAGATCCTATCAAGTGGACAGTCAACCTATCCACTTGATAGGATCTAGCGAGTAGATCACTTCCCCACCTCAGGCTCCACTCCCCTGGGTACTACCCAGGTCCCCAGGCTCTGGGAAGGGAGGACTGAGAGTCTGAACCAAAGAGAGTCTGCTCCAGAGAGCCTGCTCGAGCCTGGGAAGGGCCATCCAGGGCAATCCCCACACCCCAGGTATTGACAGGGACTGTGCTGGTTAGTTTGTCAACTTGATATAATCAAGAATCATCTGGGGGGCTAGAGAGATGGCTCAGTGGTTAAGAGCACCGTATGCTCTTGCAGAGGATCCGGGTTCGATCCCCAGTACCCACATGGTGGCTGAAAACCATCTTTAACTACAGTTCCTGGGGAGTTTGATCCCCTCTTCAGACCTCTGAGGCATTGCACAACAGGGGTGCACAAACCTACATGCAGACAGTACATTCATACACATACGAAAATAAATTAAAAAAAAATTTTTTAAAAAGAACCATCTTTAACTCCAGTTCCAGGGGAATCCGACACCCTCTTCTGACCTCTGCAGCATTGCAGGACACAGGTGCACAAACCTACATGTAGACAGTACATTCATACACATAAAAAATAAAAAAAATAAAAAAAAAAGAATCATCTGGGCAGGGAGTGTGAGGAGAAGGGGACTGTAAGGATCACGTAGGCCCATGGGCATGTCTGTGGGGGTTGTCTTGGATATATTAAGCTGGGGAGAGTTGCCCACCATGGGCAGCAGCATTCCCTGAGTTTGGGTCCTGGACCGTATGGCAGTGAAGAGACAGAGCTGAGCACTAGCACGCGTGCACACAGTCTCTCTGACAATCTTGACGGCGTGGTTGTTTCCAGCTGCTGACTGTAACCTGGAGCTGTGAGTGAAAATAAACCCTTTTTCCCCTAAACTGCTTTTGTCAGGGAATTTTATCCCAGCAACAAAAACAAAACTAAGACAGGGAACACGCTCTGGCTGCCACGGTGGTGACCTGTTCAGCAGCACCTCGGTCTGCTTCTCCTCTACTCTCGCCCTCCCTAGGCAGGGATGGGCAAGCCCTCTCGAATCCGATATCATGGCAGGGTTGCCCTTTCAGAAACCCAAGCTAAGGACATAGAGTGATTTAAACACAGGAACATTGCAAATTGCATTGGGGCCTTGCCGTGCTCCAAAAGTTTGTGCTCCGCAAACCAGAGTGCTCGACCTTCGCTCCAATACAGTGAATTAACAGGTCAAGTAGGTGACAGAAGTGGGGACTTCACAAGAGAGGCCAGAGAGAGCTGTTTGTCTCTTCCACGTAGAGGACACACCTTTTAACCAGAGATCCCTCACTAACATTGAATCTTCTGGGATTTTGACCTTGAACCTCTGGCCTCCACACCTGTGCACAGTCCATTTCTGCCATCCACAAATTACCCAATCTGAGGTGTTTTGTGATAATAGCTTTGAATTGATGATTAAGGTTGTGTCACTTTGTTAGTTTTCAAAGCACTTTTCATTTTTTTTACATTACACCTATTTATTTATTTATTTATTTATTTATTTATTTATTTATTTGTGTGTGTGTGTGTGTTGTGAATTTGGGTACCACAGCACACATGTGGTCAGAAGACAACCTGCAGGAGTCAGTTCTCTCCTTCCCAGGGATGGAAGTTAAATGCTTTCTCAACCCACTGAGTCATCTCACCAGCCCTTCAAGGCATTTTCAAATATCTTATACTTAAGTTCTCCATATAATCTAAGCTGTATATTACCATGCTAATGTCTATATGTGTGCTTTATATGTTTCTATGAGTATGAAGTGGTGCAGGTGTCATTATTTCTCTCTGACAGATAAAGAAAACAAGGAACAGAGAGGTCAAGACCTTTTGTTTAAGTCACACAGCCACTGCACTTAGTTGCCTGAGCTTCTAGCCTTTCCAAGGCCTGCCTGCTCTGTTCTTTCCAAAGAGAGTGACCGGTCTGGCTTTGCTACTAGCACTTAAGATATGCTTCTTTTTCTCTGTCCATTCCATCCCCAGCTCTCTAAAGGAGGATCAGGGCCCAGCCATGACTGCGCATGTTTCACAGGTGGGCAATGGTAGGTCCTGGGTAGCTGGTCTGATCCTTGTGTGGCACAGCAGTTGGTATCCAAGGCAGCTAACATAGGGTTTGGTGTGGGGTGAACACTTGCTAAATATTTATAGAGTGAAAAGGGGCTCAGAGAGACTGAGACAATTCCCCAAATCACATACCCAGAATCGGGGGAGGTCTCACCCCCAAGCCCAGGAACTTTCTCTACACCATAAGGTCCAGCCTCCATCTGGGTTAGTTTTCTGTGGGCATGGAGCACAGTTCATGTAGCACTTGTGGACAAGTGAGACCCATTGAGGCCTTAAGTCCCAGAGTGCCCATCCCCTAGGAAAGTGGACTTCTGGTGGGCATGCATGGATGGCACTGCTCAAGCCACGAAGATGCACACGGCTGACTGCACAGCTGCTGCACCAGAGTGGCCTGTAGCCTATGCTGCCTCATTTTAACCTTCAGGATCATAGGCTATGCCCTGTACTGCGCTTGGGAGAGCTGCCACCACACCCCAAGAGCTCTTCCAGTGGATGGAGCTCCCCTGTCTCCAGGAGGGGTGTGTGGTGTTCCTTTGCAGGGGTTGGGAGGTATCTTCCAGATGAGGCCAGGGAAGTCAGTGGCAGCTGTAACCTGCCAGTTAAATACATCGTATTTAAGGTCATGGTAACTTGTACTGGCAGAATACTAAAGAAAAAAGGGAAGGCCTTGTGGTATAAAATAAAAATCGGCTCAGGTTTGTGACAATCAGAAAGGAGGAAGGAGAGGGATAGAGAGGGGGAGGGAGAGGGGAAAGGGACAGTGGAAGAGAGACTGCCCAAGGCTTCTGGCTCCAGGGACATGTGTAAAAGTGTTGCTATTCATCCAGATGGCCAGCTAGCTCTTCCATACATGAACATGTTCCAAGACCAAGGGACACACACTGACAGGCAAGCCTGGGTCTCTGCTTACAAGCTTATGGGAAGGAAAGGCAGAGGAGCATAAGGCAACCAAGTTCTGAATGAAAATCTCCTCCAGTCGTGGTGGTAAGCCCTGTAATCCTAGCACTCAGAGGTTGAGGTGAGAGGATTTCAAATTCAGGACCAGCCTGGGCTACATAGTGAGACCATCTCTTAAAAAACAAGGCAAAAGCTAGAGAGATGGCTCAGTGGTTAATATCTTGTACTGCTCTTGCTGAAGACCTAAGTTCCCTTCCCCCCATGTCCAGGCAGTTCACAAACTGTAACTCCAGCTCTACAGAATCCAGTGCCCTCTGCTGGACTCAGAGGGGTCTGCACCATGTGCACACACCCACATGTGTAGCTGTAATTAAAAATTAAAAACAACTCTTGGGCAATTGTTGTGGCACATGCCTTTAATCTCAGTACTCAGGAGGCAGAGACAGGCAGATCTCAGTTCAAGTCTAGCATTGTCTACATAGTGAGTTTCAGGGCAGCCAGTACTGACACCTATCTCAAAAACTACAACAAACAACAGGAAAAAAAAAAATACAGACCAGTAAAAGAAAAATAAAAAGGAAATGGAAAGAATGAATAAAAGGAAGGAAAGGAAAAAGGTGTTCAGAAAGAGGGTACACATTGTGAGACCCTTGGATCCTTCCTGGGGAACAGGATGCAGGGAGGGGTTCTAGAAGGGGGACTTGAAAGATGCTATAGGGAGGGAGGGGCCGGGAAAGCGAGGCCAGTGACAAGATGAGCAGAGGGGTGCATGATGCAACCCCTGTGATGGTCTCTAATACTGTCCCGTTTTAAAGGAGGAGCCTGTGTGGAGCCCTGTAACTTAAGCAGCCCCTGAACCCAGCTGGGAATAAGGAAACTCAGCAATGAGAACCCACGTGCGGGGCATCCAAGCCGGTTCTGCTTAGTCTTCAAGTTCAGTTGAATCGGGGCAGAGTCAGCCTTGCTGTCTGGTTAGTGGATGAGTCGCAGCTTCTTTCTTGTGTAAGTTCCAGGCCTGATTGGTGTGAATGGTGAGTGCTGCCTCAGCCTTCTCCAGGCAGTGCTGGACCGCCACGCTCTGAGGCGGAGGCCTCAGAGACCCACCTGGGCACTCATGGAGAGCTGCTGGTGTGACTGGATTCCCTTTTTGGAAAGGAAAGCAATAGTCCACTTGAACTTCACCCTGATCATGAGAGAAAGTCTTTGTAAGACATTAAACATGGAAACGACTTCTACTCACCAAGGTTTTCAACTACTGTCTGACTCGCACACTTTAATCAAAATAGTCCAGGTGTGCTATTTGAGAATCACCATTTATGTGTATTGTCTTATAAAGAATGACAACCAGACACAAATCCCAGGGTGGGGGGGTGGGGGGAGGAAGGAAGGATGGACAGGGAGGAAGGGGAGAAAGAAAGAAGGGAGAAAAACAAGACAGATGAAAAGAAAGGGAGGAGGGCTCAGCAAGTGAGAACACTCGGCATCAAACTGACAACCTGGGCTATGTCTCTGGAACTGACAACCTGGGCTATGTCTCTGGAACTGACAACCTGGGCTATGTCTCTGGAACTCACAGGGTAGACGGTGAGAGCTGATTCCCAGAACTGCTCCTCGGCCTCCACGTGTGTGGATGTGTGTGACCCCATCAATAAATAGATAATATTAAAATTTTTAATTTATTTTATGTATATGAGTGCATTGCCTGCATGTATATAAGTGTACCCATGTCATGCAATCCCCGCAGAGGTCAGAAGAGGGTGTTGGATCCCCTGGGACTGAAGTTTCTGACAACTGTTAGCTGCCATGTGGTTGCTGGGAGGGGAGCCCAGGTCCTCTAGAAGAGCAGCCAGTGCTATTAACTGTTGAGCCATCTCTCTGGCAAATAAATAAATAAATAAATAAATAGTTTTTATAAATAAAATTTGAAATGTTTTAAAAGGAAAAGTGATAAAGGAAGGAGGGACAGAAAGAGAGAAAAGGGAAGGAAAGAAAGAGGAAGGGAGGGAGGAAGGGAAGGGAAGGGAATGGAGGGAAGGAGGGGAAGGCAAAGAAGAGAGAGAACAAAAGGAAAGAGAAGGGAAGGGAGGAGAGAGAGAGAGAGAGAGAGAGAGAGAGAGAGAGAGAGAGAGAGCTACAAACTGGGCTGACAAGCTCCCAGGTGGCATCCAGCAGCAGACTGGTCACAGTGAGACCAGAGACTGATGTCTTTGTGCCTGGGCCAGAGCAGACAAAGTGACAGCCCCCCTCCCCCCTTCCCTCCCATCCTGGTACCCTCGGCTGAGTGCCAGGCATCAAGGACAACACCCTAGCCTCCTCGGCATGTTCTGGGTTTTGTTGGGCCTGGGTCACCACGTCAATGTTATTTAAATCTAGGGTTTTGAATTGAGCCTTATTAAATGCCTCCTCGACCACATGATACTTGGGCTAGGCCACCGTGAAGGGGCTGAGCAGATAAATTGTCATTGTAATGTTCACATTATCGCCAGGTTTGTTGAGGACAATAATTATGTAGCTTACAGTGTTTGGAAATATTGCCTAAATCTCCTCACCACGTGCTGTTTGTGATGGAAAACAATTAGACAAAAGGCCCTTTTGGTAAGCGGCCTGGGATTCATCGCTTGATGAATGGCCTTTCTCCTGGACCCAAAGCATTTGTTAGAAGTAAATTATATGCCATTTCAAATCTAAAAGGTCTGCCTCACCATGTTTATTGGGGTAAATTAACCCTTCTAAGGAGGGTAAACAGAAGGCCTTGATAATTATTTGCTTCTGTATAATTTGGGCTGAAAAGGATGTGGCCAAGAGGAAGACGGGGTGGGACCACCCCCAGCATTGCATTGTGCCCACTGCGCAGGAGGCCCAACAGGGAAATCTAATTTGATACTGATCTACATGCATCCTATCAAATCCTGGTAGGCTACCCTCCTACCAAGGCTGTTTGAAAAATTCTGCTTTTGAGTTGTAAATTTCAACCCAAGTCTTCTTGATTTGCTATTTGAGGGCTCCCTTGTATTGTTTTAAGGGGCTTCCTGGCAGAGGGGAAACCACTTCCCTGATTAGATGAGATTCCTGTTTTTATGAGAGACAAGGATAGCCTCTTCTCAGAACTATCATCAGCATATCCACCCATCTATCCATCCATACATCCATCCAACCATCCATATCTATCCATCCATCCATCCAACCATCCATCCATCCACCAACCACCCATCATCCATCCATCAACCACCTAACCATCATCCATCTCTCCATCATCCATCCACCATCATCCATCCATCTATCCATCTGCCCATAATCCACCTAACTAACCATATATATTATATATATCTATTATATATATATATCTATCTATCTGTCTATCCATCCACTCATCCATCTATTTATCAATCGATCCATCAAATCATCTGCCTACTCACTCATCCACTCACTCATCCACTATCCATCCATACATCCATCCATCCACCTAGCCACCTACCTATCCATCTTCCCATATAGCAATCCACTCTCCCGTGCATCTATCCATCCACTCACAACCCAGGAATACCTACTGAGTGGGTCTGTTGCATGCCAGCTCCCCAGACCCCACCAACACAAGCTCTTGATAAAATAAAGCTGAATTTATTGCTGAGGGTAGAAAGGAGGAAGACCACCTCTGGAGAGTTTCACTGGTGTCTCAAAGTGGAGACAACACTGAATCATTAGAAATGAAGTTTGCTTTGACGTCTTTCATTGTGGGAGGCATGGGAAGCTGGGTTAGGGCAGAATTTGAATCATGGTACATTGTCTAGGGTTGGCAGAAGTAGAGAGGTGAGGATTTGGGGGTGAAGGATTTGAGGGTGAAGGATTTGAAGTATCTTATGGTACAAACTCTATGAAAATTTTGACTTTGGGGAAGCTCCTTTCATGTACAACCAAGCCACTTACCTGTACAACAGGTAAAACCCAGTCAGGCTGATGAAAATCATGAGACGCAGAGGTCCAACTCACACATGGTTTTGTCTCTGTGTCCAAGCTGAATATGGAGTGGATTGATTTTTCTCTGCTCTCTGGGGCATCAGGCATAGCCGTGTCTTCCACAGAGCCATGCCCAAACAGTCATGACCCTGTGTCAGTGCTTATCCCAAGAGGAGGCATGGGTATTAATAAAGAACAGGAACTGGCAGGGCACCTGACCTCCTAGCGAGGTCCAGGAAGGGTCTCTATAGGAGGTGGGCTTGAGTAGCCAGCTCACAGTCAGAGGCATGAACTAGAGATGACATGTAGAGCACTGCAGGGGACCACACCAAAAGAAGCCTGTGAGTCCAGCTGTGTGGGATCAGGTGGGCCACTCTGCTGGGATTGAGTCCCGTGGCCTTGTCTTTGTCCCTTTGCACCACATCCTGCCAACAGCTGAAGGCAACCCTGGGGAATCATCATGATTTTACTCCTGTGAGTACCAGGCAGGGCTGTGCCCTGTACCTAGCCATACATTAGACCAGGAGGCAGAAGCCACTGACAGCCCTAGCAGCCCGCACCTAGCAGCCCGCACCTCGCAGCCTGAGCACCCCAGACTGGGAACAGCTCCTTGGCGCCTGTCCCAGGATGTCATCTGTGGTGAGAGGGGCCGAGGGGTGTCCAGGGTCAGGTTTCACTGGCCAAGCCCTGATAACATCTGGCTTTTGGGTCCCAGGCCAGTGACCTCTTAGGCTGCCTGGTGCCTGGCAGTCTGCAGGGAAAGTTGGGACTCTTGAGCTGGCCAGCATCCTCTGCTGATCCTGGGATGGGGACTTAGTTAAGCTTCCTGCCCTTCCCAACCTCCTGCCTCCACCCAAGCTTCCTCAGCATCCTCTCTCTGGGTTCTGCCTGGCTTACTTCTGAAGGAAAATTTCACACAACATCTCCATTGTGAGCAAGCCCACAGTGATGAACCTCTAAACCCTAGATGCCGAAGGTGAGGTGTGGCCATGTTACCGAGCAGTTTAGCTGTAGGAGCTGATTCATCTTTGGTGAATGGTAACAATTTCATTTAATAGAAGAGGTTAGACTCATTCCCAAGGACATTGCCAAGAGCTGGGAACATCATAGCTACTTGTCCCCTGCTGAGGGGCATTACAGTGGGGTTCGAATTGCTATGTCAGGCCTGGGGCTGCCTCTGACTCCTGTGTACCCTCAAGAGCTGCTGTCCTTCATTCAGCCTACGAATCCTCCTCTGTGAACTGTAGCATTGCCTGCATCTCCCGGAGGTCAGGCCAGTGAGCTCATGTCATAGAAAGCCGCAAGGATGGGAAACATGGCCAAGCTGGAAGGAGCAGGAGTCTCTTCCCCCTTCACTCTTCTCTCCTCCCCTTCCTTTCCTTTGCCTTCTCTTTCTTTTAAAAAGTTGAGTCTTGTTTTGTAGCACAGGCTAGCCCTCAAACTTCTGTTCCTCCTGCCTCTACCTTTCACATGCTAGGACTTTGAGCATGTGCCACCATGCCTGCCTACAAGTGGCTTATTTTTACAGACTGGGCACCTTGCCTCCATTCCCCATATCTGTCTTCTCCTGCAGCCTCCTTTAGCCCCCAGCCTCACTCCTCACTGGCTGCAACTTCCTCACTGTGGTCCTCTTCTCTTGGCTGTGATATTGAGCCCCACCACTTCTACATGTGGTGGACACAGCCCCCCTCTTCTGCTTTATCAGAGGCTGCTTTTTTTCCACCCAGGCTCCAAGGATGCTCCTGGTCCGAGTGTCTGATTCTTCCCAGTCTCCTTTCCTCTCTGAACACATTGGCTCTCAAAGTGTGACAGCTCCCCCCTCCCCCGCAACAAGCCAGCCGTGTCAGCACTGTTCAAAGACCCCTTGCAAAATAAGAGCCAAACAGAGGACTTGGACAGACACAGATGCAGGGGTCTGGGCATTGTTCTCAAAGATCTAACAGGGACAGGGCATCCATTGTCTTACTTATGGGCTGCGCTATGCTTAGTATCGAGAGTATCACAGGCCCCCTCAAAAGGCAAAGCCTCTGGGAGTGAAGGCTTGTCTAGGCCTCCTTGGGAAAGCTCCTTCCCTGCAGGTTTGAGCTGCACGGCCACAGGATTAGGTATGGGTCACAGCCAGGATCACAGGACAAAGATCAAATATCCACCAGGGTTGACACGGGGACTGTCGCTTCCCTAAGTAGCTCATCTTCTATTCTGAACCAAATCAAGGGAGGGACACTGTCTGGGAGTTGCTGAGACAGGATGGAGAGGCCAGGCCTAGATTGTAGGATATCCTTCTGTGCCCCCTCATTTGTGGACCTAATGACACTTTACCCAGATGAGATGGCCCCCAGAACACAGGAGTTCAGAGCCTCTAAAAGAAAGGCCCCATGGGTGATTCTGGTGCCTCCACAGCCTTGAGTCCCTGAGGTCCAGTGTGCCCCAGGGATTGTTTGCTGCCCTTCACTGTGATTCCTCCTGTGACAAGGGAGGAAGGGCTGTGTGTGTGTGTGTGTATGTGTGTGTGTGTGTGTGTAGTATATATATCATATAGACTATATTATATATATATATGTATATATATATATATTTTTTTTTTTTTGGTCTTTTTGAGGCAGGGTCCTCCCTGTAGCTCCAGCTGTCATAGAATTCACTATGTAGGCCAAGCTGGCCTTGGACTCACAAAGATCCACCTTAAAGATTTATTTTTATTTCGAATTATGTGTATGCATGTATCTGTATAGATGTGTGCATGGGAGTGCATTGCCTGTAGAGGCCAGAAGAGGGCATCAGAGCCCCTGGAGCTAGCATTATAGGCAGTTGTGAGCAGATCAGACACAGGAGCTAAGAACCAAACTCGGGTCTTGCACAGCAACAAGTACTTTTAGCTGCTGCGCCGTCTCTCTAGCCCCCTGTCTACAGTTTTTAATTAATGTGAAATTCACAAAACATAATATGAGCCAGTTAATTTTTATTTTATTAGTATTTTCTTATTTATTGCATGTGTGTGTGTGTGTGTGTGTGTGCATGTGAATGTGTGGGCCAGAGGTTAGCACCCTCTGCCTTCCACCATCGCTTTCTACCTTATATGTGGACACAGCATCTCTCACTGAACTCAGCTCTTCCATTGGCTAGACTGGCTGGCTAGTGAGCTCGAGGGGTCCTCCTGGCTCTGCCCCCCCCACCCTCACTGTGTTTCTAGTTATAGTACAGAGCTAACAAAGCTAAGTGTTCACATGAGTCTGGGGATGCCAACTCTGTCCTCATACATGCTCAGCAGGCACTTTTCCACCTCCCAGTGCAAATTAACTTAAAATGAATAATTTGGTGGCATTTAGTACATCAGAATATACTGTACCCTTGTCATCTCTAAAAACATGTTCATCACATTACATTAAAATCTGGTCCCCATTACAATTGTCCCTCTTTTATCCCTGATCTCCACACCTGCCTATTTGCTTTCTCTTTTTCTAGATTTACTTATTTTAGATATTTCAAGTACAGTCATGCAATTTATATCTGACTTCTTTTTTCTTTTTTTTGTCTTTTTGAGATGGGGTCTTCCCATAGCCCCAGCTGGCCTGGAACTCACTCTGTAGACCAGGCTGGCCTTGAACTCAGAGATCTGCCTGCCTCTGCCTCCTGAGTGCTAGGATTAAAGGTGTGCACCACCATGCTGGCTTAAAGACGGTTCTTAGCCGCCATGTGGGTGCTGGAAATAGAACCAGGGTCCTCTGCAAGAGCAGTCTGCGCTCTTAACCGCTAAGCCAAATCTCCAGCCCCTATGTCTGACTTCTTTTTTTTTTGCGGTTCTCAGCCTCAGCCTTTAACGGCTGCACTATCCCAACAGCCCAATGTCTGACTTCTTTAAGTACAAAGTCCATCCAGGCTGTAGCATGGGTTAGAACTTCATCTCTTTTGATGGCCAAATAACCCTCTGTTGTATAGCTAGACCATAATTTGTTTATCTGTTCATCTGTCCAAGGATGCTGGGTCACTTTCACTTTGGAAAATATCATTTTTGTTTTTGTTGATAGTGTGTGTGTATGTGTGTGTGTGTGTGCGTGCGCGCGGGCATGTGATGTGTTTGGAGGTGGTGTATGTGTGCAATGGGCATGTGTGTAGAGATCAGAGAACACGTCTATGGAGCTGATTCTCTGTCCACCTTTGTGTGGGTTGTGGGGACCGAACTCAGGCTGTCAGGCTTGCACAAGTACTCTACCCACTGAGCCATCTTGCTGGTCTGGGAAAATCTTTGTGTCATAGGTTAAGGAGATTTGGAGCTTGACATTCTTTCTCAAGGTCACTCAGCTGTAAGTGACCTTGAAGCAGAACTGAACATGGAACCCAGACTCTGCCTCTTCTGCTCTTATCCCCCCATCAGGAATAACAGCTGAGCGCAGAGTGAACTTTGTTCTCACACATTCCTGTCTAGGATCCGAGTGAGGCGCATCTTCTCAGGTCTGTTTCTAAATCCCACTTTTCACATAGAAAATGAGATCCTCCAAGAAGGTTGATCGCTAATTCAATACAACCTTACTATTACATTTCTTTTTTAGGAAAGTCGTTGTTGAGTTTTAAGTTACATGCAATAAAACTTGCCAGTTCTAAGGTTCAGTGTCACACATACACAATTGTTTGACCACTTCTACAACCATGTAAACTGCTTCCATCAGGTGAGGGGTCTCCCCTCTTCACCTCTGCATAGCAACCTCCAACTGTGGCCTGTGTTCTCTCATTTAGCACAGCACTTCAAAGCATACCTGGGTTTCAATTATCAGATTGCATTCTTCTTAGCTGAGTAGTATTCCCTGTTTGACCATGGCCAGCTTGTTTGTTCATTGCCTGGTTTGTGGACTCCTGTGTCTTTTCCCACATGGCTATTATGAACTAAAGCGCCTATGAGCACCTGTGTACAAGTTTTGTCTGGATCAAAGTAGAGCTGCTGGGTGGTGCGGCCCCTGTGTCATCTTAGTTCTTCTTGCAGAAGTGATTCTGTGGCTGGGATCCAAATGGGACTGTGTCATGGCCACCAAAGGACCATGGCCATCCTAGGACAAGAGGTCTGTGCTTTGTATATGGTGTAAGGCTCAACTGTCCCTACCTGGGGTGATCTTGTGGGGCTCAGAGGGTGGCCCTGGGGGCCTTCTGATGAAATAGGGAACTAGGAACCGAGGAGAAAGCTTGCATTTATAAGGCCCCCAATGTCAATATTCTGATTCACCATGAATATCTGTTCACTGTGGACACACTGATCAAGCATTAGACAGGCAACAGCTTCCTCAAATGGCTTCTTTCTTGACTCAGGTGAGGATCCTGCTAGAGCAAAGACTTCTGGGTCTTACAGCCTGACTGCAAGACAATTAAGCCTTCAGGTGGAGGCCTCTATCTGCTCAGTCAGTATTTCACTAGGCTGGGGAACCATGTTATCTTGAACTGCTAGGGAGGAAAAGGGAAATAAGCTAGGGAAATGCCCAGGCAAATGTCTGTGTGTTTGGAAACAGAGCCATTCTCTGCCAGGCCTTTCTGGTGGAGTCATTTGCATAGCCATCTGATAGCGGAGCCCAGCAGATAAAAACCCATCTGGGACCTTTGAATGAACAACAAACACTTACCTCTTTTAGTTTCTAAAGGTCGTTTGCATAAAAACCTGCAAGATTTGGGAGTGGGGTTCGGAGATAGGACAAGGGACAGGAAGTTTGCATGCTTCTGGGAAAGCAGAACTAAGTGGTTCAGGTTAGTCCTTATTGCTTCCTTGTCATTTGCAGAGTGCACAGGAGTTGGGGTGGGACCCAGAGCCTGATTCTAGGCCCGCTTCTAATTTCCCACTTGACCTCTCTAGACCTCAGTTTCTGCCTCTATAAAATGAGTGAGACAGAGGGAAGAAGTGGGTGATTGCAAGGATGGGGAGGGCTAACCTGGAGGGCAGAGAAGGAACAAGAAAGCAGGAAGCCTTCATCCTCCAGGGAGCCTATGGCTGCAGCACCCAAAGGAGCAGACTGCTCCAGCCAGTGGAGCTCTGTTAAGGCATGCCACACGAATCACCCTTCAAAGTCTGCCCAGGAAGAAGACAGTGTGGTATTTCACTGGCGTGAGACGGGGAGGGCAGGTGCCCTCAGACATCACCTCATGACTGCTCTGAAGAACAGTTTGGCCAAAACAATGCCATTCTAAACATATAAGTCCTGTCTTAGAATCTTCTAGAGAATTCTTGCACACATGTACAGGTTATTCATTCATTCAGAAGAGATTTCTTAGTGCTTACTATGTGCCAGGAATGGGAGAAACATCAGTGAACTTTTTTAAACAATATTTGATTTAGATTTTATGTGTATGAGTGTTTTGCCTGCATGTATACAGAGTACCAAGGAGGCCAGAAGAAGGCATCAGATCCTCTGGAACTGGAGTTACTGTTGTGAACTGCCATGTAGGTGCTGGGAACTAAACCCAGGTCCTCTACAAGAGCAGCCAGTGCTCTTAATTGTTGAGCCATCTCTTCAGGCCCAGACCAGTGAATTTTAAAACAGAGCTATGTTTTTGTCTTCTTGAAGCTTACATCTCAGTAACAAATACAAAGAGATGAAGTTCGGGCATTCCCATCCCTCATTCTTTTAAAGCAATCACATTTACTGAGCATGTGTTTTGTGTCACATACTTTCTTAGTAGATTAAGATACAACAACATAGATGAGGCCCCTCCTTCCCCTTCCTCCTTCCCTCCCTCCTTCCCTCCCTCCCTCCCTCCCTCCCTCCCTCCCTCCCTCCCTCCCTTCCTTCCTTCCTTCCTTCCTTCCTTCCTTCCTTCCTTCCTTCCTTCCTTCCTTCCCTTGCTCTTTTGCCCTTCTCTCCTTTCCTTCGTTTCTTCCTCCCATTTGTTTGCTTGTTTATTCTTTTTGGGAAATAGGATTTCACGCACCCCAGGCTGGCCTTGAACTTGATATATACAGCCAAAGAGAACCTTGAACTCCCGATCCTCCTGCCTCTACTTCCCAAGTGTTGAGATTATAGGTATGTGCCAACATGCCTAGATGACGACGATGATGATGATGACACTGATGGTAGTGGTAGTTTGTTCTTCCAAGACAGGGTCTCACTGTGTAGCCTAGGCTGGTTTTGGGTTTGAGGTGATCCTCCTGCTTCAGCTTCCAGAATGCTGGGATTATAGGTGTGAGTTATCACACCTGCCTCAAAGTCTCTACTTTCAAAGAACTCTCAGGCTAAAGGGAAGTCAGACAGGCCACAGACACCAGCTGGCTATACTTTAGAGAGGTCACTCTGGTATGAGGGACAGACATGGCATGGGGATGGAAGGCAGGGAGAGAAGGGAAAGGTTTGAGTTTTCATATCTTCCAATTCTGGCCTTCAGATCTAGACCTCTTTTGCTTACTCTCAGTGGGTGCTCTTGACCCCAGATATTGACAATGTAGGTAAAAGTCCTTAATGACCCTAGTTTAAGAGCTGCCTTCCCCCTGCTGGCCCTGCAGGGGGACTGCTTTCACTGGACACCATCTAGACTATAGGTCTGCCTCTGTGCTAGCATCTGGGTTTAAGATAGCAGCGAGGTCATATTATTCCCCCCTGCCCCCACCCTGAATGTTTGGACATGAATGCCACCGCCACATGTGTGAAGGTCAAAGGACAGCTTTATGTAGTTGGTTCTCTCCTACTCTTATGTGAGTTCTGGGGATTTAACCCAGGTCTCCAGGCTTGTAGGGCAAACCCTTTTACCCTCTGAGCCATCTTGCCACCCTCAGCAACGTCATTTTGATGTCACTGGACATAAATAAACAAGAAAACTTGGATGTGATTTTGGAGGTAAATATGTATTCACTAAATTTTTTTTCATGTGTCAAGTCAACATCTAAAAACAATGAAATTGGTCATTCCAAGAACAACCAGAGGCTCTCCCAGTCGGGAGGCAGCATTTCTCAGTGGAAAGAGCCCCAAGCAGAGTGAGGAGATTCACAGCCCGCTGGAAAGGTCTCTGGGACTCAGTTTCCCCACCAATGCTGGCATCCTTGACTCAGACCTGCTTCTTAGCAGAGCTCCTGAGAGAACTTGTTCCAAGCAGCAGGAAGAATGGGACGGGCCAGGCCGTGCAGAGGGAGGAATGTGGCAGGGTTCAGGGAGAAGGAGGGTTTCCAGCGGATGGATTCCTTGCCGTCCTTCGTGAAGGATCCCATCACACACAGCCCTTCAATGGACAGGTGTTTTGTAAGTGCTCTTGGCTACATCCTTGTATGGGCACGTGTCCTCCGGAAGAATCTGTTCCAGCCAGATTCTTAACACTGTTGTCTTGATTAAAAAAAAAAAAATCTCCGTCAGCCTCTATTCACAAGAGACCTCCCTCCTCTGGTCCCCTTCTTTGCCTTTAAGAAGTCTCATTGTGATTGGTTGTGCTCTTTGGGCACAATTAATTAAATCAATGGCCCACTCATAAATTTAAAAATACATTTCCCATGTCTTTAAATCTCTGAATCCCAGCTGGGAAACTGAGAGGCGTGAAATATACAGCCATCACGTCACAGCACAGAGATGGGGTCCTGGAGCTGTAACTCCATGATAGATGTCTTCCAGCCACAAGCCCACAGTGTGTTGTGCACTAGAGGTGTCAGGGAGGCCCAGGAGGAGGGGGCTTGGCCCCCAGGACTACCCTGTTCTCAGCCTAGGGATTGTTGTGTGAAGTAGAGGCTTAGACAACAATGTAGGACAGAGTCAGGACTTTTAGAAAGTTCATTTGATAGCTTTGCCTCTACTTGGATTTGGAAAGAAATGTTAAGACTAGAAGCAGCACCAGGGTGGGACTGTAGTCATCCTTCTGAGCAGGAAGAGGGTAAGAAAGTCAGCCTGCTACGGTGTCACTTCTTTGGCCTGAGGCTGGACTTCTGACCTGGGCTTTTCCTGAAGGCTTTACTGGCCCCGACACTGGGGATGTAGTGGGCCCTGGCAGGCTGGTCTCGGCCCCCAGATGGCTGGCAGATTAAAAGGGCTGTGTGCACAAGGCAGGTAAGATAGGGTGGGCTCAGGACAGGTGTGGGTATGGGTATCTGCCCTGCTAGATGCAGGATGGAGGTTTCCAGAATGGCACTCCCAAATAATGCCAGAACAGACTTATTCATAGGCGTTCCCCAGGCATGAGACAGAATAGAGAGTGAGCTTGGAGAAAGTGTCCATGGGGAAGAACGGAGCGGAGACAGCGTGGTCCAGAGAAAGAAAGTGTCCATGGGGAAGAACGGAGCGGAGACAGCGTGGTCCAGAGAAAGAAAGTGTCCATGGGGAAGAACGGAGCGGAGACAGTGTGGTCCAGAGAAAGAAAGTGTCCATGGGGAAGAACAGAGCGGAGACAGTGTGGTCCAGAGAAAGAAAGTGTCCATGGGGAAGAACGGAGCAGAGACAGTGTGGTCCAGAGAAAGTGTCCATGGGGAAGAATGGAGCAGAGACAGTGTGGTCCAGAGTCCAAGGGACTAGAAGCTGCTCAGTGTGACCCAGGTTGGGAGAGGATGGGCCAAACGCAGGGATTGGCTAGCAGAGCAGGCACTGGGTCCCCCAAAACAGGACAGCTAGGTGAGCTAAGATGGGGGGCAGCAATCCCGGGAAGGGCAGCAGCTCTGTCTGGAGCTGGTGTACAGCAAGTACCCTTTGCTGTGTTTTAGAAATTCTCTACAAATTTAATTTGAAATTTGAGTGAAGCTTCTCTGACTCCCCCTTTCCAGTATTCAATTCATCTTCATTTCTTATTTATGTAATTTTGGTTGGTATTCTCAGTGCACTGAGACTTGTATTTCAGAAAATACCATTTGTACCATGGCAAGTGGCTCTGTTTAGAATGCACAAAGGAGAGCCCCGTGTCTATGTCACGTACTCTAACAAACCCACAGATCTCCCTCTCCTGGTCTCTCGGGGGAAACAGAAGGAGCAGTGCCCATAAGCCTGCAGGGTGGTGGACATATCCGGATCCCGAACTCTCTCCATAAGCAGTCCAGAGGCCCCAGAGTGCCAGCAGAATCTCATTTATTCCGAGTCTTGCAGCTTCCTACCAGATCAGACTCAGGGATCTGAGGAATCCCAGACTGCCTACAAGTGAGAGAGAAGTGACGGTAGCCCTCTGCAGCTGTGGTGTCCCACAGTGGGGCGGGCTTCAATTAGCCTGCAACAGCAGCCTGTGCTGCTCCTCGGAAGGCCCTGCTGGAGCCTGAGCTCTTGTTACAGAGATGCAAGCCACTCTCGACCCCTGGCACTGTGGGCCCTGAACAGCACCGGTTGCCTCCTGCTGTGCTGGCTAGGAAATCTTTCTCTTAGTTTCTTTTAAAAAATTATTATTGTGTGTGTGAGTATAAGTGCACACGTGCCACAGTGCCGGGTGAGGGTCGGAGGATGACTTGTGCCAGTCAGTTCTCTCCTTCCAGGGTGCAACTTGGGGATTCCCCTTGGGTTGTGGCCTGGGAACTCTGCAAACTCACAGCAAAACCTTCAGTGTGCCCCGTTGCCAGTTGAAAAGGATTCTTCAAAATTGTTACTTTTAAACATTTTTTGGCAGTGGAATTTTAAGCTATTTTAGGAGAGTTAAAGGAGATCTGTACAGATTGATTGATAGATACATAGATACTGTCCCTATTTTTAAAAGCTGTGGAAAGAGGCTGGCAAGAGGAAGCAAGAGACGTGGGTCTGCTGCTTCTCCTGGCCTCAGTTTCCCCATGCTGTTGCCTTGTCCTTGCCATAGGTCATACATGGCTTCTGACCCTAGGTGTGTGAAAACTGTCTAAAAACCACTTTTGAAAACATTCTTGAATCTCCATCTATTTCAGCTTATGCTCGGTTCTCAGCATTAAAATAAACCCTGGCACCTCATTATGCACTGCATGAAGCAGAACCAGCTTTCATTTTTAAATCTGTCTCCTTCAAGCTCCAATGGACGCTTACTGTCTTTGCAAGGAATCACGTGACTTCTTGGGAAAACTGCATGTTCTAGAGACTTGGGTTTAATCCCAGCCAGGTGGGGTGCTGAGCCAAGTCGATGCTGTCATCGTCGTCCTCCTCCTCCTCCTCCTCCCTTCACCCAACAGCTCCTGTCTTTCCTGGGTAGATCTCTAGCAGGCAGGGACTCAGGGCCATTGAATCAGACCGGTGTGAGAGCTTTTTCTTCTCCTGGGCTCCTGGTTGTAAAGTTCATGAGGACTTGACAACATTCTTTGTTGGGTACTGAGGCCTGGTTTCTGCAATTCACTGCTAGCCATGTGCAAGTGTGTGTGTGTGTGTGTGTGTGTGTGTGTGTGAGAGAGAGAGAGAGAGAGAGAGAGAGAGAGAGACAGAGAGATTGCTCGATGTAGCCAGGCCCTGGGCTTCAAAACTCAAGGGATCCATCTACCTCTAGTGGAAAAGGGATATAACAGGTATTTGCTACCTTGTATTTCTCTCAACTCATTCTCATCACCTCCTCTCCCTCCCTCACTCCCCCCCTCCTCCTCCTCCCCCGCCCCCTCCTCGTCTTCCTGCCTCCCCTCCTCCTCCTTTCTTTCCCCCCTCCTCCTTCCCCTACCCTCCCCCTCCCTCCTCTTCCGCCCCTCCGTCCTCCCTCCCCCCCTCCTCCCCCTTCCTCCCCTCCTTTTTTCATCTTGTCTTCCCTTTGTGCGTTCTTCTTTTTTTCCTCTCTCTTCCTCCTCCTCTTCTTCTTCCCTACCTCTTCCTCTTTCTTTTGAGACAGGATCTGTAGCCTGGGCTGTACTTGAACTCCTTATGTAGCCAAAGATGACCTTGAACTTCTGCCCCTCCTGGCTCTGCCATCTCAGCTCTGGGATCATGACTGTCCACCATTGTACTAGGTCTGTGTGGTCCTGAGGGCTGAGCCAAGGAAGCACTCCAGCCATCATCTGCCCCAACCTTCACTCTCTATCAACTGGATTTTATTAAAGGCAGAAGGAATGTGTTTTCCTTATTCTGAACTTGGCTGGTCACATAAAGCTGGGCCTTTGAGTAGCTTCCTTGTGGTTTAGGTTTTTTTTTTGTTTTTTTTTTTTTTTGAGACAGGGTCTCCCTGTAGCCCCAGCTGTCCTGGAACTCACTCTGTAGACCAGGCTGGCCTTGAACTCACAAAGATCTGTCTGCCTCTGCCTCCCGAGTGCTAGGATTAAAGGCGTGCGCCACCACATTCCTCCTGACCCAATCTGCTGATGATGTAAGCAGGAATCCAACTTTGGTATGATGTCTGTGGACCATGCTGGCTTGGAGTCTGTAGGGGTGGATGGCAGAGATTCAGAGTCCCCCTTTTTCTGCTTTGGGCAGTGCCCTGTGATGTTATCTGGCAACCCTCCCTCTGCACCCCACACCATTCTCTGCAGGTTCTGATACTTGAACATTGATTCCCAAATGAAAAGCTCACAGAGCTGACTGGGTCCAGGCTGCTGAAGTATCTGTCTCTTTTGATTTGGCCTTTGGCAGAGTCCCAGGAGCAGGGTCCTTGATGGCACCTGGCCCTTTCTAGTCACCGACAAGGGAAACCTGAGAAAGCATTCTCAGAAATGGAACTAAATTGTCAGCGAATCTGTCCCCATCTGGAGAAGAGAGGAAGGTTTGGGGAGGCAACAAAGGCGCCTTTGATTTCCGTTAATTAACTGCTTTGGACTCCAAGGGCCTGGAGTAGCTTTCGTTTGACACACAAAGAATCCGGGGCGTGGAGGATACCCGTGCACAGGGTGTCTGCACTGGAAAGGGCCCCGTGTATTTACCTGTAGGGCAAGTCAATTAAAACTACAGAAAGGGGTGAGTCTGTGAGATTACCTGAGGAACAATGCGGCCAATTGTGGCTGGCTCCAGCCGTCCTCACGGAAGCAGATGTTAAACAAATATTTTGATGGCTCCAGTCAGCCCTGGTGTCAATCTCTCATTTTTTCCTCATTATCTCTAGGGATGGAAATTCTAAAATCTTCATCCATACCCCCCTTAGATGATCGATTCAGAAGACTGGATTAGAAATAGTTGCAGCAAGAATCACAGATGATTGACATAGAGACATTCTGGAAAAGGCTGCTCCCTGCCCCTCCTCTGAGGAGACTTCTATTACTCAGAAAGCTCTTGGGCTCTTTGAAAAACTCTGGAGAGCAGGGAAGGATGGAGAAAAACTTTGACAGTCTTGTCTAGAAGTAAGCTAGATACTGTTTTCCTAGGTATTTGGAAGATAACTATAAAATATGTGGGAAAAATTACATCAAGGAAAAGGAATTTAAGAAGTGTCTTGGGCTGTGCGTCCGCTCCTACTATATGTGAACGAGTGTGCGTGGAGAAGTTGCCATGTAGAAATGGTTTTGTGGCTGCCTGATGGAGTTCATTTGCCCGAGACACTACTCAGAGGTGGGCTACTTGACACATGGCTTCCCTCAATGATCCATTTACCTACAGACTGGTTCAAGTAGTTTTTGAGTATTATGCTGATTTCAGTGGGAAAAGAATAGAACATGGAATACTTTTTGAATACTGAAATCAAAACATTCAGAAGCAGACAGAACTCAGTGAGATTTTGGGATTCTGTTTGTTTTTTAAATTTTTTTAATTTATTTTTTATGTGTATGAATGTACTGTCTGCATGTAGTTTGTGAACCCGTGTCGTGCAATGCTGAGGAGGTCAGAAGAGGGTGTCGGATTCCCCTGGAACTGGAGTTCTGGAATTGGAGTTACAGATGGTTCTCAGCCCCCATGTGGGTGCTGGGGGTCGAAACCGGGTCCTCTGCAAGAGCAGTCGGCACTCTTAACCACTAGGTCATCTCTCCAGCCCTGGAATTCTGTTTGTTTTGATACATTAAAAATGCATTTTATTTTGTGTCATGTGGATAGTGAATGAGAGCAAAGGGGAGAGAGGGGGAGAGAGAGAGAGAGAGAGAGAACAACTTGTGGGAATCACTTTCGGCATGGCTCCTTCTGCCATGGGGGTCCTGGGGCTCAAACTCAGGCTAGGCAGCAAGTGCTTTTACCTGCTGGGCCATCTTGCTGCACCTGTTTTGGTATTTTGAGACAGAGTCTTGCTAGATAGATCAGCTGGTAAGTAACTCACAGTCTCCTGCTTCAGCCTCCTGGGATGCTGGGATTCTAGGTGTGTACCATTGTGTGCGGCAAACCTTAGGATTTGAACCCCCTATTAAAGTGGACTGTGGTCACTGCGATCTGACAAGAAGACACTTGAGGAAGGAAGGAGTTAGTTTGGCTCCTGTTTAGGGGGACTGCAGTCCATGATGGTAGGGAAGTCAGGGTAGTGGGCAGCTTTCCTGTACCTTGGTGAACAGAAAACAGAGAAGTCCCATCAGAAATGGGCCCAAGTATAACCCATAACATATCTCTTCCCCTAGAAACCCACCTGCCGAAGGTTGTACAACCTTCCTAAACAATGTCAGCAACTATCATCAGCCTGTCGGGGGATATTTTACATTTAAACCACAGCACTACTCTTTTTGAGACCTCTTCTTCCTTGATTGGGTCAGAGCCCCACAACCACACCTTGCTCACACGTGGGATCCCCAGGTCCACAGCTCTCACACGGTTCCCCAGGACCATGGCCTACTAACAGCATGCTCCCATACACCTTCACTGGGTAAACAAGGAAGGAACCAAGAAAAGCCAGGCTGTCCTGACTGTGATCCCAGGACCAGGCACAGCAGGGCAAAGCCTGCTCTGTGTCCACCTGAGGCCTCTACCAACACATTCCTGAGCAGCTCCGGTAAGAAATCTTCTTCCATGGTCAAAAGGCTCTGAGGGTCTCCTTGACTGCATTTATGATAGTATCGGTCAAACTGAGGCAGGTAACCAAATCCACATGGTAGACAGAGAATCATTCCATCTGAACATTTTCTGTTTCACATTTTTCAAATAGCCATTTGGCTCTGTGTAGACACAATGAAAGAATTACGACCTTTGGCCAACTTTACTGAACAAGGCAATAAAGCATAGTTGAAGTATATAGTGCCTTTTGATTTCGGGGGTGTGTGAACGTCATTGTAGCGTGAATTAGCTATGTCATGGGCATGGCTGGAGCTATGCCATTCTGTAGAGACTGTCTATAGGTGGCTCAGCCTGGGAGTCTTGGGTAGGGGTGGGATGGGAGCTGATGGAGACAGTGTTGTTCCTTTGCTTCAGGACTATTGAGGAAGAAATTGCACATCAGCTCATATAGGTCACTTGACACCCACCCACCCCCTGCCCCGCCAGCCTCAAATTTCTCCCTTATAAAATGTGGAGAATGAGGTTTCTTTAGGTCACAGCTACATGGGACAGTTAGGAAAAACACTTTAATATACTTTGCAGATTCCAGAGTTCCATGCAAATCTACCTCGGTGTCCTATTTATTAGTTTAAAGCAGCCCCACCCCGGAGGCCCAAGATATGTAACATAGATTGTCTATGTTTTATGGCCACATGAAAAGATAAATCTTGATATTTGTTTTAAGGGTCAATAATATAGCATCTGTCAGCCACATAATCATTATTTACATACAATTGCAGATTACTTTATGAGGCTAATGACTCTCGGGTAATTACTTTGTCATAGCAAGATATCCACACACTTATAGCCAACTGTGTGAATTATAGCCTTTTAATCTCACAATTACAGAACAGTGTGTGGCTACCAAAGAGACTGAGGGATAATTGCTAATTGCCAAACAGCTCACCGGGACTTTATTTATTTCCTACCATGACAGTTTAACGGCATGATGCAAAGCGAAGCTCATCATTTGGGCATGGTTTGCATATGTCCAAGGTGGGGTGTCACTCAAGGTACCTCAGACTTGTATTGCTGTGAATAGTCCTGCATGCCTCCCAATTGGAGGTGCACAGATGTAAATGGGAAGCCTTGTTTCTCAACTCCAAGCGACAGGGATGGTACACAGAACAGCCCTTGGGTTTCCTCTTGAATGAGTGTCAGCAAAGAGTCAGTGTAGAGGTCACACCCTAATGAAGAGTGTTTGGATCAATACAGGAAAGGGATCATTGGCTCACATTCACACCAATAAGCATTGATTCAGTCTCTTGTTAAGAGGAGGTCAGCATTGGGCCTTTGAGTTTGGATCTTGGTTCTATCATTTGTGAGCCGTGTAACCTGGGTCCAGCCAGGTCTCCTCTCTGAACTGCAGTTTCCCCAGGAAGTGATAATAATAGAACCTCCTTCAAGGGTTGTCTTGAGTCAGACTCAATGAGACAATGGAGTGCTTGGGCCACTGCCAGGCAAGGTGCCATTGGTATCCATCAAGGTGTTGTGGACCAGTGCCTTCTTCCACTGACCCCTGATGCTGCTGTTTCAGGAAACATCCTCGTTACACAGGACTTCTCCATTTGCTGCCAAAGTTCACCCTTATATGACCCTGCTCTGTTAGCTTGGAACTAGCCTAACACAGACAGGGGCTGGAATATGCCATTGACAAATCCTTCCCTCACATGGTGCAGTGCTTCCTCTAGTGAGAACTGGTCTTCTAGTTTATATGAGGGCACTAGATGTCACAGTTCTCATAGGATGTTCTTAGGAGCACTTCCCTTTCTAAACCTGGTGAGTGGGACTCATCTCACAGGGTCTTTGTGTGAAGGTTTTCTGTTCCCAAGCCTGGCCCTTCACAGGCTCCACTGATCTCTCACAACACTGTAGTTCACTTACAGTCATTGTCTTTCTTCCATAGCAATTCCCCCTTACTTATCAGAGGCTTCATTATTTCCAGCTTGTTCCACAGCCATTTTCTTCATTTCACATTCGTGAGCTACCCACCCTACACACAGCCTTTCTCACTGGATTCTGTACTGGGGAACTCAGATCTACCTAAATAATACTGCGTAATGGTTTAGAATGAAGTGTTTCCCAAAGGCTTGCATATTGAAAGCTCGGACCCTGGCTGGTGGTACTGTTGGATCCTGAGTCCATTCAGTTCAGTGGCTTGGTCCCTTGATTCAGTCATAATTTGGTGGCATTAGTGGGAGGTGGTAGAAACTAAGAGGTAGGGTAGGGTTGGAGGAAGTAGTTCCTGAGGGTATGCATTTAAGGGTATATCTTCTTGCTCTGCTTTCTGTCCCCTGTGAGGTGAGCAGCTTTGCTCCACTGTGAATACCCTGCTGTGGTGTTCAGCCTCAGTAAAATCCCAGGGCAATGGGGCCACGTGATCTTGGACTGACACCTCTGAAACCTTGAGCCTTTCTTCTTTTTAAGTTGTTCATCTCGGGTACTTTTTGTTTGTTGTTTTTGTTGTTTTTTTTTGTTGTTTACAGTGAAAGAAGGTCAGGGAGGTATACAGCAACGGCCCTGAAACTCAATGATGAGAATTTGGCTTTCTACTCTGGCCTTCAAAGTCCCAGCCCGACTGGAAGTTTCTTTGAAGAATGCCAATATGTCTGCATCTGTCCATCTAAAACCTTCCTACTTGCTTTCTTCATGCCTAAAGAACAGCTCCAGGTGGCTGAGAATTTCTGATAGCATGGCTTCCTGAGAAGGACTTATAGATTCTTGGCTTAGAAACAGTTCCAGGTATGGGGCATGGCCTCGCAAGCCTTTAGTCCCAGCACTCAGGAGGTTGAAGCAGGAGGATCCTGAGTTTGAAGTCGTTTCGGCTACATACAGATTTCAAAATGTGAGGCCGGCCTTTATTACCTGGGATCCCTGTTGTAGGGAGGGAGGGAGGGAGGGAGGAAGGAAGGGAGGGAGGGAGGGAGGGAGGGAGGGAGGGAGGGAGGGAGGAAGGAAGGAAGGAAGGAAGGAAGGAAGGAAGGAAAAATGGAGGGGAGGCAGAAAGAGACTGTGGAGAAAGAGAGAGATAGAGAAGAGAGAGAGACAGAGAGAGAAAAGAAAAAGAAAGGGCAGGATAAAAGACCCTAAGGGAAATTATATTGCCTAATTGATATTTCTATTACTGTTCAGAATTTTAGTTCTCCTCAAAGTATAGTCCCAAAAGGTTTTTGATCTGCAGAAAAGAGACATGGGCAGCAACAGGAAAGGAAGACCGTGCTCCAGAAAATGTCAGTGACCTGATTCAAAGTAAGGGCTCATGCCACGGGCTCTGAGAGTATGCAGGCCATTTCCGTGGCCATCAGCGAAACACTTCTTCCCCTGACCCCGTAATTCTGCCCATTCACAGGTGTAGGGGACACAGCTGGAAGCACAAAGCTTTGGACAAATGGAACCGGAGTGCATTCCACAGGTTTGTCCTTTTAGCATGAATGCATGGTGAGTGGCTGCATTCGGTTCCTCTTTCTAATGACATCAAAGCCAAGGGCAGAGGTAGCAGAGCGTCAAAGCAAAAAAGGCCAAAGTGTATCCGTGCACAACTTGAAAACTTGGAGAATGAGCAATATTCCTTTCTTTTTTCTGATAATAAAAAAAAGAAGCCTGTTTATTCCAGGTAGGAGTCTTGAACTCCCTTAACTAATAGACTGCCACTTTCTAAATAGTCAGATTCACAGTTAATTCAGAACCACCAACTATAGGGCCTGAACCCAGTGGTCTCTTGGTCAGTGTGTCTGCTGAAGGGGAGAGGTATGGGGCCACAGCCCTGGACCCTTGACCCTCCTGGGTCTGCATTCCTGGACTTCTACTGTGACATGGTTTTGGGACAGTTGCAGCTATGCAAAGCCTCAGTCTCACAGAGACATGCTGGGAATGTGTGGAGACACAGGAGACACAATCTGGAAGGTTCCGCTTCTCCCTAACCTTCCTCCTTTCTCTTCCCCACTCCTTCCTTCCCTTCCTACCTTCCTTCCTCCCCACCTTCCCTTCTTTGGGTTACTTTCTCCAAAAGGTGGAGGCATGGGGGAGAAGCTGGGTGTGTGTAGTGTGTATGTGTGTATATGTGTATGTGTATATGTGTGTAGTGTGTATATGTGTATGTGTGTACGTGTATATGTGTGTAGTGTGTATGTGTGTGTAGTGTATATGTGTGTATATGTGTATGTGTATATGTGTGTAGTGTGCATGTGTGTAGTGTGTATGTGTGTATATGTGTATGTGTGTAGTGTATATGTGTGTATGTGTATATGTGTGTGTAGTGTGTATGTGTGTGTATGTGTATATGTGTGTAGTGTGCATGTGTGTAGTGTGTATGTGTGTAGTGTGTATGTGTGTGTATATGTGTGTATGTGTATGTGTATGTGTATATGTGTGTAGTGTACATGTGTGTAATGTGTATGTGTATATGTGTGTAATGTATATGTGTATATGTGTGTAATGTGTATGTGTATGTGTATATGTGTGTAGTGTGCATGTGTGTAGTGTGTATGTATGTGTATATGTGTGTATGTGTATGTGTATATGTGTGTGTAGTGTGCATGTGTGTATGTGTGTGTGTGTGAGTGGGTGGGTGTTGGTTCTTTCTGCTCCATTCTCTTATGAGTATGCAGCTCCGGGGACATCCTTGACTGGACATCTCCTCTTGTTCACAGATCAGCATTTCAAAGATAGGCCAGCAATGGCACAGCCCCTCTACCACTGAATGCCAACCAGTGCAAGGGCCGACCTGCCTTTAATTCATACCTTATACGTGACTTCAGGTAAAAATATGAGCCTGAAGAATGGCCTTGGGGACAGGGGATGTGGCCTTCATTTCCAGAATTCCTAAGTTGAATGCCATAATTAATGTACCATTATTAATACCTGGCACTGCCCCAGCCTGGGCCAAGATTTACATGCAGGTCTCAGGGGGCCCATGCATCTCAGCAGAACTCCAGTATCAGGGCTGTAGCTCACGAGTCCTCAGTGTTCCCAGAATGTCCGTGCCTGGAACCTGGAGGCTGGGGCTGGGAAGGGTCTGACTCAGCCATTCTGGGGCTGTCTCTACTGGCCTTGGAAAATACCTGGCTCCAACAAATTCAATATATGGGGGGACCATACACCTCATTTCCCAGCTCAGAGTCCACATCTGTGAGTTTGTACCTGCAGGGCCCGGTGGTGGCTAATACCCCAGGCCCTAGAATCAGGCAGGTGTGATAGGTCCCACTCCATTGCTTTATCAGAATGAATTAATCAGCTGATTTTAAAAAGTCTTGCTCTATATCCCAGACTGGCCTTGAACCCATGATCTTTCTGCTTCTCTCTCGTGAGGATTATAGGGATATACCACACCACCTGTCCAGCCCTCTGTTGCTTTTAGTCTGTGCCACTGTGGCTATATTCTGAGCCTTAGTGTCTTTATTTGTGAAACGCAATACAAGCTGCACTACCTCACCTGGTTGCTTTGTGGATTGAATAAGAAAACATAAAGTGCCTTGGTCAAGTCTCACAAAGACTGGAGCTCCCCCCGCATCGTCCTCTCCATCTTTTAATGGCTCACATTCACCTACCCTTCCTGGATTCACCCTCTCCCACCCTTTGAAGCTGTTCTGCTTTGTCCGGATGAGCAGCTCTGACCTTCTGCCCACAGGAACCAAAGAGTGTCCCTAACTTGTCCTGGTCCCTCAGCACACTGGGGACCAATCAGCTCTCTCTTTTACACCTCACCCAGCATCTACTCCTTCCCCTCCTCTAGCTCTGAGCACCTCATCTTTTGACACAGTTCTCCTCCCTGGTCTCCCACTGGAGGGCTTGCTGTGCACGGCCTGCTGTCCAAGGCCCACCGCCTCTGCTGAGTTGTCCTTTCCACCGTGACTCTTTCTACATCCCATTTGCTAAAGGGACTCACAGGTAACCTTTAGGAGGAGACCTGGACTCTCTCCCCCACACCATTCTTGGTGTGACTCAGTTGGCCTCCCAGTCTCCAGGCCAGCTTCCTGTGACATATGGAGGACATATTCACATTCCACACATCTGTGCAGCTGTCCTGGGTGCTGCAAGGCCCACATGTCCAGGAGGCTTGATGCACCCTTCCTTCTTTCTTTCCTGCCAGCCCTTTGGGACTCTGAAGAAAGTGGCCTGTGGAAGCCTAGGACTGAGTCTACACCTCCTGGGGGTGTTAAGCAGACAGGAAGCCATTCAGTTTAATTTTTCAAACCTAGAACTGTGGCTGAGTGCTTTCTCTGCTGGGAGGAAGGAGTATCTTAGAGTGGGGGAGGGGAAGGAAGAGAGAGCAGGATCGATTTGGCTGATAAAGAAGAGGCTTAGCCACAAGGTGGACAAAGAGTAGAAGACAAAAAGAAAAGAGCCACTCATATTGGAATGAACTTCAGCCCAGGATCTGATCTTTGTTGGGGTTGGTGGCCCTAGTTGGTGACCAAGCCCCTACAGAATGTCATGCTGTAGTTCGAGGGGACACCAACTCCAGGAAAAACTAGGCCATTGCCCAAGCTTTGGGGTCCAGTTCCTTACACATCCGTTCGCATGTCTGCACTGGGAATGAGGCATCCAGCCGTAACAGCTTCCTACAGACGCCATGGTGTTTTGTTTGGTGGGGGGATGAATCTAGAGCTTCTTATGGGCTCTCCTTGCTCCGTCAGCCACAAAATAAATTAGACGGGTCAAACGTTGTAGATTTAATCTCACTGTGAACTGAAAACATAGTAGCTCTCCTTGCCATCGGAGAATCTGCAAGCGCTGGGTGACCCCCCGGTGAACCGGAGGGGCTGGGGCGGCTGGCAGGTGCAGCTGGAGCCTACTCAATGTGACATTCACCGCGATCCTTTGTGCCCTTCTGAGAACTGCTGAGGAGCGTTTGGAACCGAATACTCTAGGGCTTTCCCTCGCCAGCTCACAATTACCTGTGCAAGGTAGAAAAAAAAAAAGGAGAAATTGAAAGAAAGGGAGGAGGACGAGGAGGAGGAGGAAGAAGAGGAGGAGGAGGAGGAGGAAGAGGAGGAGGAGGAGGAGGAACTGAGAGGAGTTCAGATTTCTCATCGGTGGTGTTGAGGGTGTTCTAGTTAAAGGCAGAGACTGGCAAAGAAACCATTGGGAGAGAAACAGCATTTAAAGGAAGTAGAGTACTTTCTATTTCTTGGCAACGTAGAAAACTGCCTGCCTGCCTGCCTGCCCAGTGGGCTTGGAGGTCAGGGAGAAAGGGGGACCTCAGATGTGGGTAGTTGTGGCGTGTAGACAGAGGCCTGGTGAGTCTGGTGGATTTGGAACTCTTCATCTGTCAGCCGACCCTGGGAACTGAAGGCAACCTTCTCCCACTCTGGAGAGCCCCTCTGCAAAGTGACCCTTGGGAGGTGCCACGCCTCAGGTCTCCCTGGCCTCGGCATTCTCTGAGAATGTCACTGAGAAATCAAAGCACAGGCATGAGCTGGCATATGACTGACTTTAATTCTCATTACAGAACGTTCCAGAGCTCTAGAGGTTCAAAGTCGGAGGTTATCTCAGCCTCCAGGGTGGTGCAAGGGCCAGGACACATGGGAGCTGCAGTGGTAAGAGAGAAGGGGTTTGGGAATCTTGAGTGCGTCGGGGCTCATGGAAGGCCAGGTTCTCCCAGCGTCTCTGGTTCAACCATGAGCACCTCTGTAAAGTTAACATCCAAGGTGGTGCCTGTATCACTGGGGGACTTGACAGGCTCGGGAAGAAGAGTCAGGGCAGAGGAGTGTCCCTGCTCGATACCTCTAACCAGATGCAGCCAGAAAGATGGGACTTGGGATCAACCTTAATTTAGATAAAGCATTATAGTCTGGCCGGATTCCCTAACAGGGATGAAGAAACAGCCTTCTAGTGTCCACAACAGCACAGGCTCCATGGTTACCTATCCAGAGAGAAGAAGAGGAAGAGGGTCCCGCCAGGGCTAGAGGAGGTGCCCTCGGTGACTGTGGGAGTGCGGTCAGGGCCTCGTTTACCAAGAGGGTTGGGCCTCACTGAAAGCAGGTGCTATGCTGGGCTTTGTGGGATACTGGGCTGCTTGGACTTTCTCTATCCCCAGCAGGGCTTGTGGGCATTAGCGATGCGGATAACTATGGGGGATTTTGGCAAATCGCTGAGCAAGGAACTCCTCCCCCAGCAGAGGCACAAGGCAACCTGATTAGTGGAGTAAGTGACAGTTGTTGCTTAGAGTCCCTCAGCACCAACCCAATCCACATGCCACCAACCAGGAGCCCAAAGGTCACATCTGTGTAGAGGTGATCCCTTCAAATGACCTAAGCCAACCCCTTCTTATCACCTGAGCCAGTGCCCACGCAGGCTCTGCCTCAGCCCTTTCTGGACACCAGCCCAACCTGGCCATTCTGGACTCTGTGGATACTAGGTTGCCTGCAGCTGTTCTCAAACCTCAAGAAAACTGTACCAGGGACCGGGCTGTTCTGAGACCCGGGTTCAGCCAGGTCCAGCCTCCTGCATCAGCCTCTTTCCCTTGGTATCCCAAGAGCAATGTATGAATTTGTTTCCCAGCAACCTTCCCACGTTCGGATTCAGACTGGTATTCTCTGAAACTTCCTGTCTCTCTGCTTCCTGGTCTTCATGAAATGAACAGGCTTGCTTTGCTGTGCACTCCATAACCACAGGATCAAGTGACCATGAACTGAGATCTCTGACACCATGAGCCAAAATGAACTTTTCTTTCTTTTAAGTTGATTGCTTCAGGCACTTTGTCATAGTAATATAAAACTAGCCAGCATAGTGGACTTGAGGAGGCCTGTTCAGGCAAGTTGCTGAGTCGTCTTAATGTTGCTCCAGTTCCCAGATGGTCCCTGACAGATGACGGGTCGCAGATTCTAGTGTCCCTCCAGAATCAGATTTTTCCAGCGAAGAAATGGACCTCTCTCTTGAACTACAGTGGCTGTTATTCAGCAGGCACAGGTAGAGTTTCACTTTGGCTCCAAAGCCCTGTGAAGCATTAAACCATCAATGATATACTCCTTTTCGACTTGGCGCTGTCTAAGCCATGGGCACAGACTCATTTTTGAGTGTCCCCTCTCTGCTCCCCAAAGTGTTCTGGAGGTGGTGGGTTGAAAGTGATCCCCGGATCTCAAGGGAAGTTGTCATAATTCAGTATCTTGCCCATTACTACCATGCCCACTTCACATCTTCAAAAAATTTTTAATCAAATTTTTGTGTATTTCACACAGAACATCTTAATCATCTTTATATCCATTCCCCATTGGCACCTCCCATAGACTCCTTCCCCCAACTGGATTTCACATATTCTGTTATTTGACATTCAGCACTCCACTGAAGAATAGTAGAAAGCATGCTCTTCAAAGGCTACAGCTTCCCTGAGCACAGGTAACACAATGAAGGGAAGAACTCGACCAGCCCTCCTAGGGAGATTTGGAGGCTTTGCCCTTGTCTAGGGAGGGGGAGAGGAACCCCCACAGAGGATCCGGGAGAGACACAGAGAGACACGGAGAGACATGGACGTGCTGGAGATTAGCCCTGCAGGACAGGGATGACAGGCCTCAGCATGGGACAGGCATGGAACATCTGCAGTTTCATGTCCCAGGGAGCATCTTGGTATGGTGGTTCTGACACAGTGACAGATGGGAAGCAGACATAGAATGAGAAGCACAGGGAATTGTGGAAGAGAGGATCCAACAGGGCATGGTGCAGTTGTGGGTGGTTCCATTTCAGGGTTGGGAAGTTGTTCTCTCCTTTCTTTTGGTAACAAGGCCACTACCTGAGGCTTAAAAAAAAAATATATATATATATATATATATATTTATTTTTATTTTTTGTGTATGAGTGTTTTGCCTGCATGTAAGTGCACCCAGGTCATGCAATGCCCTCAGAGGTCAGAAGAGGGCATCAGATCCCCTGGAATTGGAGTTACAGATGACTGTTATTAGCTGCCATGTGGGTGCTGGGAATCGAACCTGGGTCCTCTGCAAGAACATCCAATGCTATTAACTGCTGGGCCATGTCTCCAGCCCCCCACTTGAGATTTTGACAGTGACCAGCATTCTAATTGTAGGAGAATTAATTCATCCCTTTTGGTTAACTTCAAACTGGAGATGAGTCTACCTGGAATTCTATTAGGGAGTGGATGCTTCCTCTTCAACATTTTGGAATTTACAGTGTGTCAAGATATGACATCCAGGGGCTAGAGAGATGGCTCAGTGGTTAAAAGCACTGACTGCTCTTACAGAGGACCCAGGTTTGATTCTCAGCACCCACATGGCAGCTAAGAACCGTCTTTAACTCCAGTTCCAGGGGAACCTGACACCCTTTTCTGATCTCCAAAGCATTGCACGACATGGGTGTACCTACCTACATGCAGACAGTACACTCATACACATAAAAAAAAAAGATATGGGGCTGGAGAGATGGCCTAGCGGTTAAGAGCGCTGACCGCTCTTACAGAGGACCCGGGTTCAATCCCCAGCACCTACATGGCGGCTAAGAACTGTCTGTAACTCCAATTCCAGGAGAACTCCAGTTCCAGGGGAATCCAAGACCCTCTTCTGACCTCCGTGGCATTGCACGACACGGGTGCACAGACCTGCATGCAGACAGTACATTGATACACATACAGAAATAAATAAAAAAATAGATATGACATCCAAAGCAAGTTTGCCACTTCTCTCCATAAAGGAAGATAGTAAATAATTGTGGGCCATACAGTTTCTGGCTTTCTACTTACCACCATTATGGTTGCAAAGCAGCTACAGATGACATGTAAATGATTCACATAGCCACATTCCAATAAAACTTTATTTATAAAAACAGCCAGTGGTCTGGTTTTGGCCCACCTATATTTTGCTGACTGTTGGTGTAGACTGTAAACGACTTGGGATCCGGTCCTTTTTTTCTCAGGTCACCTTGCTTCTTGGCTCCCATGTGGGCTGTCATTTGTGAGGAAGGCTTGAGCCTGGCGAGACTGCCCAGGTTTGTCCTATCATGAAAGGGGATATCAGACATGAATGTGAGGTTTTGACTAGCACATTGTTCTGGCCTAAGATCACAGACCAAGAAGTAAAATATAGAGTTGAAATGGAAACAGATGCTCATGGATGCTGGACTATTTATTTAGTTATTTTAAATCTAGGGCATCACACATGCCAAACAAGAACTTTCCCAGTGAGCTCTGTCCTGAGCCTGGGGACACTGGATTTGAGGGCCCTTTTGAGAGGGCCTAGAGTTTCCATATCAAGGCCCAACACCCCCAGGTCTGACTTCTTATCATTTCACAAAGAGCCACTTGTCCAAAGTTCCTCTGGTGGCCACTGTTGACACTGCTGTCGCTCTGGAGTGAGTCTCTTTCCCTGATATGAGGGACAGTTTAAAACATGCTTAGAAATGCTGCTGTCAGTCTTCCTTTGAGAACAGCCTACCAGGACCCGATTAAGCAGGGCTGGTGGTGGGGCCAGTCCTTTTTGGACAACACTCAGTAAGTGGCAGGTGATCCTTCTGCTAATCCCCTTGCAGCCCCAAGAGGCTCATGGTAACAGATATCCCTGTGAATGCCACAGAGTCTGATTGAGTTACCTGAGGAGGCCAGGCCTTCTTCCTGTTCCTTCCCCAGTGGAATGTGTTCGGATAAAGACACCTTGACAGGCCGCTGTCTCCAGAGAGGCTGCTCTCCAAGGAGCCCACAATTTCCCCTAAGCTTCTGCAATATTACTTTTTGATTTTTCCCTGAAGCATTTCGCTGAATGCGGACCCCACAGGGGCTGCCAGCACACCTGGCTATCATTGTGGCCAGAGGGTGGTCTGGGGAGAAACCTCTGGGCTTAACTGCTTTCGTTGGTGGTTGAGCTATTGGGCCAGAGCAGCCTTGAATCCTGGGGGATTTCATTATCAAAATTCTTCCTTTTTGCCCCCAGGATTGAGGATGGCTTGTGGGTCCACCAAGTTTCAATGGGTCTACGCCAACTCGGATGCCAAATAGTTCAATTCAGTCATCTGTGAGTTTGTTTCTGGATGCAGAGTTCTATTGGGGACACAGAAGGCAGCCTTGCATTAACACAGAGGGCCTTGGGCTGGGTCCTTGAGCCCTGGCTGATGGCCTCTGAGTCACTCTCAGAGTGACCTTCACTCTGTCCCTCCTATTGGTTCATTGCAAAACAGCTTGGTGAAAAGATACCTTGGGTTTAAACTTGTGAGATTTTGCAAATAAAAAAACCCATAATGACTAGTTAGATCGATGTCCTATCTAGGGGCTAGAGAGATGGTTCAGTGGTTAAGAGCACTGACTGCTCTTGCAGAGGACCTGGGTTTGATTCCCAGTACCCACATGGGTGGCTAAGAGCCGTCTTAGGCCAGGCATGGTGGAGCACGCTTTTAATCCCAGCACTCGGAAGGCAGAGGCAGGTGGATCTCTGTGAGTTCAAGGCCAGCCTGGTCTACATATCGAGCTCCAGGCCAGCTGGAACTAAAGGGAAACCCTGTTTCAAAAAGAATGTCCTGGCCGGGCGTGGTGGCGCACGCCTTTAATCCTAGCCTTGACAAGCAGTGGATCTTTTAGTTCAAGGCCAGCCTTACAAAGGACTGATTCCAACAGGCTGGCTACGACCCTTTCTTAAAAGACCAAAAAAAAAAAAAAAAGAATGTCCTATCTCTACAGCGTTTGGATTACATTTATATTAAAGAAATTATCTATTCCTAATTTGAAATCCAAATAGTTTCTGAACCTATATTTTGATGTATTGTTTTTGTTTTATCATTTGAATTCTGTACTTTAATTAGCTTATAAAATAGAATTCCTTATGTCATTTCCATACATACTTATTTTTGATTGCCCCTCCTCTCCCCCCGACCCTGGCAACCAACTCCTCCTCTCTCCCCCTCATTTCTGCTCAAATATTTCTACTTATTTTTTAAAATAGGTTCTCTTTGTATAACCCACGTTGGCCCCAAACTTCAGATCCCCCTGCCTCAGCTCCTTAAGTGCTAGAATTTTAGGCATGTTCTCCCCCACGCCCAGGTTGAAGCTATATTTTGATACATGTGGTTTTGGCTTTGAGATCAGTGGCTCTTACTAGAGACAAATAGAAAATAAGTATGGAATATTTGGAAAACACTAGAAAGTTATCCTGCCTGATTTATACTTATTCCCAAACCCAGAAACTTAAAATATTGGTTCTTGGTAATGTCTGCTCTGGTGCCGAGTCACTGAAACTAGGTCAATGCTCAGTAAAGATCAGTTGAATGAATGAATGAGTGGTCCTCAGTACAATGTGCACACTCCTTTACATCCTACCTCTGAACTTTCTGCACCATAGGCTCCAGTTAAACAGCATTACTGGGTCTTGCTGGTACATACCTCATCCATTCCAGAATACTCTGCCTTAGTTGAGGTTGCCCTCGCTCAGCAGCTGTCCTAGATAGCTTTATGTTGCTGTGATAAAACACTGGCCGAAAAAAACAACTTGGGGAGGAAAGGCTTACAGGTTAAAGTGCATCATTGAGGGAAGCCGGGGCAGGAACTAAAGCAGCAACCACTGAGGAACGCTTTTCTGGCTTGTTTCTCCTGGACAGCCCAGCTACCTTGCTTCTTCAGCCCAGGCCCACACGTGCATTGGGCCGGGCCCTCCCACATAACTTAATGATCAAGAAAATTCCCCTGAGACATGCCCACAGCCAATATGATGGAGAAAATTCCTGGATTGAGATTCCCTCTTCTCAGAAGTCTCCAGTTTATATCAATTTGATAAAATTTACTAGCACAGATGTCCGCATGCCCTAAACACAGGCAGCACTACAGCACTGGGCAGAAGGTTGAGGCTTGGAGCCAGATGGCCCAGCGTTGATTTGGGTTATCGCCTTTAGTTCTGTCTTTCCATCGCCTGGGGTTAACAATAAAACTTGGTAAGGAAGGACCTCCCTCCATGGTATAAGACTGTAAATGATGTCCACCTGGCTATCCTGAAGGGACATGCTTGGGGCTGTGGAAAGGGAGGGGATCAGCGTCCAACAGGTGCCCCCCCCCCAAAACCCAGCTCTCTCCTTCCATATCCACAGGCCTCTAGAACCTTCCATTTTCTCATATGCCAAAAGGCCCCAGGGCTACTTCCTCTCAGGAATTATGGAGCAGGGCACGGGAGAGAGTTCAGCTGGTGCTGGGTCAGAAACCTGTGGGTCTGAGCACAGGCAAGAAGCTGGGTCTGTAGTCCAAAGAGCACGTGGGAAGCCCTGCCCAACACTGCAGAAAGCAAAAGCACTCAGCTGAGATGACCTAGGTAGGAGGTGCTGTCCTCCCCCAGACCCCACTTCCCAGGCTGGCTGGCGCTGGCTGGGAGGGCCTGGAGCAGGGAGGCTGGCACATTCTGCTCCCTGCCGTTCTCCTGCGCTCTGGATCTGATATATGGCGTGCACAGTCTCTGCCCCACCAGCTTTTCACCCCAAAGAATAAAGGTCATTCTGAGCTTCAGCGGTTTGAGCTAGTAAAGATTTTTATAAAAACTCACTGTCTTGATTTGTGTTCAAGTACTTTAAAGTTCACATATTTCTTGCTTGAACTTTGCTGGCTGTAGTCATTTCATCTGCAATCAGCCTGGATTGGTTCTGCTTATTCAGAGCCCATCAATTACAGAGAACCGGACTGCGGCACCCGCCGTCCGTTCAGAGGCTTTGCCCCAGGCGAGCCGATTTATCTGACATTTAATAAGGAGTTTTAGATTTTGCAGCTTATCAGAAGAGCACTGTGTGAGTGTGGGTGAGCCAGTGAATCCCAAATCAGCTGCTGCTCGGGACGCCTTTTCCCTCCCACCTGCAGCCTGGCTTCAAGTATGAGACCATTCTTCCTCCGTCCTTTTCTCTGTCTGAGCCTTCTTTCTTCTAATGTGATGCTGGGGTTAGTGTCCCGAAGTCAGGTCCATGTTTAAAGACTGACAGCAAGGTTGTGCACCCATGTGTGTGCATAGATGTGTATATATGCATGTGTGTATGTGTTTATGTATGTGTGTGCATAGATGTGTATATATACATGTGTGTTTATGTATGTGTGTGCATAGATGTGTATATACGCATGTGTGTATGTGTTTATGTATGTGTGTGCTTAGATGTGTATATATACATGTGTGTCTTTATGTATGTGTGTGCATAGATGTGTATATATGTATGTGTGTGCATAGATGTGTATATATATGCATGTGTGTATGTGCTTATGTATATGTGTGCTTAGATGTGTATATNTACATTTATACACATAAAATAATAAATAAAATAAAAAAAAATAAATTAAAAAATAGAAAATGATGAAACAGGACAAGGCAGCAATACATCGACTCATTTCACAGAGGCGCACGGGAGAGGGCTGGGTTGCTGGTTATGTCCTTGATTGTCCTGTGGTTCTGATTACTTTTAAATGAAGTTTTCCCTACCTTCCCAAGTTATTTAGTGTCAGGCACTCTTCTCTTTTGCAATTTTATGAGTCTGAGGTCTTGCCTTTTGCATACCTAATGATGAGCATCCATTCACTAAAGATGAGTACTTTTTTTTGGTCTTTTTGAGACAGGGTCTCCCTTTAGTCCCAGCTGGCCTGGAGCTCGATATGTAGACCAGGCTGGCCTTGAACTCACAGAGATCCGCCTGCCTCTGCCTCCCGAGTGCTGGGATTAAAGGTGTGCACTACCATGCCTGGCTCGGTTCTTTCTAAATATAGAACTATGACATTAAGTCTATTTCTTTTTTTTTAATTTTTTTAAAATTTATTTCTGTATGTGTATGAATGTACTGTCTGCATGCAGGTTTGTGCACCCATGTCGTGCAATGCTGCGGAGGTCAGAAGAGGGTGCCGGATTCCCCTGGAACTGGAGTTCTCCTGGAATTGGAGTTTCAGACAGTTCTCGGCCGCCATGTGGGTGCTGGGGATCGAACCCGGGTCCTCTGTAAGAGTGGTCAGTGCTCTTAACCGCTAGGCCATCTCTCCAGCCCCAAAGTCTATTTCTTATTAGAGTGAATTCCATTTTCTTGGGCATATTTGTATTAGGTTTCCATGCTTCTCATGGCAAAAATTTCACTAAATGAGCTGGGCATGGCAATGCAGGCCTTTAATCCCAGCAATCAGGAGGCAGATGCAGGCAAATCTCTATGCACAGAAAGTTCCAAGCCAGCCAGGAGACCCTGATCGATAACCCCAACCCACACAGAAAACCATTTTCACTAAATGTAGGAATGTTGGTTGACTGTGAGATTGTAGCTCAGGTTGTTCAGAACATGTTTTTGTTTTCAATTAATTTATTTATTATTTTTCATGTGTATGAGTGTACTGTCTGCATGTAGGTTGGTACACCCGTGTCATGCAATGCCACGGAGGTCAGAAGAGGGTGTCGGATTCCCCTGGAACTGGGGTAAAGATGGTTCTTAGCTGCCATATGGGTGCTGGGAATCGAACCCGGGTCCTCTGCAAGAGAAGTCGGTGCTCTTAACCGCTGAGTCATCTCTCCAGCCCTATGGTTTTGTTTTTAAAGAAGTGAACCCTTTGTTGCCTTCATCACCTAATTTCTAGATTTTTGTATGTGTGACCTAAAGCCATCTCCAGGTTGGTGTCATTATCCTCCTCCTCTCCAGATATGTCCCTCTGCCTCCAGATGCAGTGCTTAGAGGAGGAGAGTCTCAGCCTTGTCCCTGAAGCTCTCATCAGTGTCGTTGAGACAGACTGGAATTCTGCTGGTGGAAGCCTGTGACCCCTCTCCATGTTGAAGTTCAGAGACCAAGCTCTGTACCTCCTCCTCCATAGTCTCAGGAAAGGCCAAGGTTGGCGCAGAGCCCTGTGGAGACTTTCCCATGGAGTGTCAGGTCTGTGGAGACAGCTGTGGCCTGCACAAGCCCATGGGCTCCAAACAGTCCATGCCAATGGTCCCAAGGATGACTGCCCATGTCTCCTTTCCCAGGGTCTTCTAACTGAGTGGACAGCTACCACTTGTAACAGGTTCCTTCTCTCTCCTCCCAACTACTGAATCCTGAAATTCCATCTCAAGAAGATCCAAAGCAATGCATCTGTTTATCTCTGTCCTTAGTGCATAGCTCGTCACTTTAGCCGGTCTCCCTGCCCCAGTTTCTGCTAGGCAGAATCCATCATCTACTTTAGCAAGAGAGGGATTTTTTTTTTAAATGGCCAATCCAGTCTTGCCCATTTGTCAGATTAAGAGCCCGGAGTGGCTGCCAGTGCTCTTGGAATGGCCACAGTCAGTCCTTCTCCCTTTTCACCAGCTGCTTCTCCTCTCTCCTCCTAGGCTGTGCTTCTCCCACACTCGCTCCCCCCCTTTCCAATCCTGGGACCTTGGACTTCTCCTAGTACTCCAGAACACAGCTTGAGCCTACACTGCCTCCCTTGATTCTGCTGTGCCCTCTGCCTAGCATCTCAAGGTTCTCAATCCCGAGCTCTACCTACAAGAGAATCCTCTCCTCCCTCCCTCACATCTCAATCCTCTCTTTCATGTCCACAAGCAACCTGCTCTGCCTTTAACACAGCAGCACAGCCCTGTGTTGGAATGACCCGCTTCCCTGAATGCTCCCCCCTGGATGTCCCTGTGAAGGTGGGGCCTATAGTCTGGTACTCAGTTCTGCCACAGGACCTGGCACTGACTCTAGCATGTAGATAAAACTTTTGAAAATTTTGAAATTTTTGAAAATTTTGAAAATTGCTGAATTTTGACCAAGCCTCCCCCCCCACACACACTTTTTAAATGGATTTTTGCAAATTTGTACAATATATTTTTATTGTATTTAGATCTCCTCCCAATTTCATGTACTTTCTCTCCCTCTTTCTCTTCTCTCTCTCTCTCTCTCTCTCTCATATGTATGTGTGTGTGGGTATGGAGAGAGAGAGAGAGAGAGAGAGAGAGAGTCAAATAGAGTCAACTTTGTGTCTCCAAATCCCCTTGAGTGTGGATTCATCCATTGGAGCCTGGTTTACCTACCAAGAGTCACACTCTTTAAAAAAAAAAATCAACAAAAGATTAATTGCTTTTATTGTTTCCTTTTACATTTTTTACCGTGTGCTGTACATTTTATCCTAAACAGTCTTCAATCAGTTACATGGGGCTTTTTGATTAACTTTGATTCAGATTGCAAGTAAAGGAAGAGAAGCCCTTCAAGTGCTGGTCTTTGATGAATTCTGTAGCCAGGTAGGAGTGACTTTTACAGTATGGACGTAATTTGCAATAAAGACCTTTACCTAACATTGCAGCCAAAAAGTTTCTATTGAAATGTAAACAAGCTCACTTAGGCATGTGATCCTCTTGTGAAGAGTCACGCTCTTAAAAGAGACTGACTCTTTCCCTTCCGAGCAGCCATCACTTGTCAATAGTTCTTCAGGCTTGGGGAACCCACATCATACTGGGGTTTGGTCAGGCTTGAGCTTACATGGTACTGTGCACCCTGTCACCATTGCTGTGAATTCGTGAGTAACTGCTGAGCTGTCTGGAAAACTGTTGTGCCACCATGCCAGGTGTTTTAGTGATTTTCTTTTAATTTTTATTTATTTACTTATGAATGCACTGTCTGCATGTAGGTTGGTGCGCCCATGTCATGCAATGCCGCAGAGGTCATAAGAGGGCTTTGGATTCCCTGGAACTGGATTTAAAGATGGTTCTCAGCCACCATGTGGGTGCTGGGAATCGAACCCAGGTCCTCTGCAAGAGCAGTCAGCTCTCTTAACCACTAGGCCATCTCTCCAGCCCTCGGATAGGTATTTTAATCTACAATAATCACCACTTCACATGGCTCAAACTTTTGTCACTCCTTTTGTCAAATAAAAATATAAACTTAGGGCTGGAGAGATGGCCTAGCGGTTAAGAGCGCCGACCGCTCTTACAGAGGACCCGGGTTCGATCCCCAGCACCCACGTGGCGGCCGAGAACCGTCTGAGACTCCAACTCCAGGAGAACTCCAGTTCCAGGGGAATCTGAGACCCTCTTCTGACCTCCGCGGCATTGCACGACACGGGTGCACAGACTTGCATGCAGACAGTACATTCAAACACATACAGAAATAAATAAAAAATTAATAAAAAAAAAATTAAAAAAAAATATAAACTTAGTCTTTCATGGTTTTAACTAGAGTGTCTTTGATTATTAGCAAAGGTAAAGTCTTTTTAAACTGGTGTGGACATTTGAATGTCAAGGCTAGCCAGTTGTATGCGGTCCATTTGTTAAAGACAAATGGGATTATATTAAGATGGGAATGCAACACAATAAAAAAAAAATGCCTGGTTCCTTGACTGTAAGTTCTGAAGGGGGCAGCATGGGTGAGGCTGAAGCTGGGCACAGGCACGGGCACAGGCACGGGCATAGGCACGGGCGTGGGTCGGCTTGTCAGAGGAGAATCTCAAAGACAATTCAGCTGCTTACATGCTTACATTCGGCTGACAAGATTTTCGCATTACCTTTGCATATTTGCAGAGTGTCTTTCCTCTGGTAAAGATATGATTTGTAAATAAAATACTTTAGAAAGATATTTTTGATTTTCAGATCAAAGATTCCCAGTGGCCATGGGGGTCTCTGGGAGATTTCTGTGACTCCTGAAGGTAAGCAGGGAATTATCTAGCTTCTGACAGCATTTTGCCTTGTTCTCTTTGCAAGGAACAGGGATCACTGAAACAGGTTTTCTTGGTTGGAAGTTAGCAGGAGACTGCCATCTATAGACCCTTGACCCAATTACACACTGCTCAAGGAGCCGGACAAAGTCTTCTGGGTTTCTATCTAGTCTTCTGCGCTCAAGGCCCAGATTTTCTGCCAGGTTTTATAACAGTCTTTGTTTCTTAACTCAAAGTCATTTGGCTTATTCCGCAAGGGAATCGAAAGGCCTCCCCACACCTCTGCACTCAGAAGTGGGCTTCTCCAGCCTTTTCTTTCATAAGAAAGCCTTAAGGATCTTCTTTAAGGATCATCCCTAGACCTCAGGGAACATGTAGCTTCCTGTTTCATAGATGGAGAAACTGAGGTTCTCGGATGTCAGAGGACTTGCTGTGTAGTATCCGCCAGGCAGAGCTGGGACACATTCGAGGTACGTTGACCTCTTTTTGTTTTGTTTTTGTTGTTTCTGAGATAAGGCCTCCTCATAGCTCCAGTTGGCCAGGAACTCACAATGTGGACCAGGGTGGCCTCAGTCTCATAGAGATCCATCTGCTTCTACCTCCTAGGTACTGGATTAAATGCACATGCCACCATGCCTGGCTTATGTTGGCCTGCTTGGTATGTACCAGATATGCAATCCAGGGCTTGCACATTCAATACACATATAAACCACTGAGCTACATCCGAGCCCCATCCACCTCCGGATATAGGAAAATAAGACTCTCAGCAGAGAGAGTCAGGAGAAGGAAACTGAGTCCAGCCCCAGGTTGGTACGCTTCCCCTCAGAATTTCATTTCTTCATAAGAGGGACCCAAACCCCTTAGCCCTTTAGGCATAACAGCTGTGACTCCATAAGCAATGGAGCAGCAATAGGACTTACTATGTGGTCTGCTCTCATGAAACATTTCTTGAGTAATATTATGAAATAGCAATAAAGTTATGCATTTCTGATTTAAGTAAGTGGTACGATCTTAACAGAATGCATGATATAGAAACAGAGGGCATTGGGTGCTGTCAAGTTCAAACTCCAGTGTCCAGTCATAGCTGAAATGACTGATCCCTCCCACTCCCAGGCGCCGAGCCCATTGACAAAGGCCGGCTTGTTCTTTGGACTTCAAGCCTTGGTGACCTTCAGAGAGAGAGAGGTTCCAAGGGTAGCAGTCACCTGTAGCTCACCTAAGGATAACAAGTCAGGTGGCAGTACCCCACCATTCATGTGTTCTATCTGGTAACTGAGTCTTTTCCCTGATGAAAGGTGACCAAGATAAAACCCACTAAGGTGGGAAGGGCATTTGCACACGAAGCTGGACATCTCCAGGTGAAGCACAGGCTGGCCCTCATTACTCAAGGATAGCCCATCATGGCTACTCCTATGCTCAGAATCCTCCAAAAGCCAAGGTCCAGGGCAGGTGCAACACAGCCAATACAAAAACTGTAGGAAATAGACATCTCCATGTCTCAATGCTTCTTCCTAACTGATGGTCAGCCTATTCAGTACTTTCTGTGGCATGTTTACCAGATAACTTCAAGCCCAGGTATTTCTTTTTTTTTAATTTATTTATTTATACATTTTTTAATCAAATCTAGACCCGTGTCCCCCCCATCCCCCCACCCCTTGACTGTTTTGAGCAGAAGATCACTGTTTCAGTCAGTAAGCCCAGGTATTTCTAAGAATGATCCATTAACTAGAGCAGAGAGAGAGATGGGGTGAGAGGCAGGGTCTCTGGCTCTCCAAGTCCTCCCCACACCTCTGCACTCAGAAGTGGGGCTTCTCCAGCTTTTTCAACCCCATTCTTGAGTCTCTTCCTGCCTTCCTTCTCACAGAGCGAGCACCCTGGCAGGGTCTTCCTCCAGCCACTGTGGCTGTGTCACGGACCACCCATGCTCAACACAACACAAGTGTTGGTTTTCTTCAGGAATCTGTACTCTGGGTGGGGCTCAGCTCTCGTCTACTCTGCGGGACAAAGGCACAAGTGGCTAGAAGGAAAGCTGGGGACTAGAATAGTCTAGAGATTCACTTCCACATTCATTCATGGCTGTCTGTTACCCAGGCTGGGAAGACTCTACAATGAGAGGCAGAATAACCAGGGTTCACTAGGTATCTCATCTGTGTGTTTTGCTCATACACTGGCTCCTGAGCATGATGGCTTCTGGGTCACCAATGTCTCTTAAAAGTTTTTGTATTTATTTTTATTTTATGTGTATAAGTGATTTGCTTACATGTGTGTAAATGCACCATATGCATGCAATCCCTGAAGAGGCCAGAGAGGGCAGCAGATCCCTGAAACTGGAGTTACAGGTGGTTGTTAGCTGCCATGTGGGTGCTGGGAACCAAACCTGAGTTCTCTGCAAGAAGAGCCAGTGCTCTTAACCACAGAGCCATGTCTTCAGCCACTACCTTTTAAAAAAAAGCATTTTGGGGTGGGGGTGATCACCAATTAATATCACCTCAGGGATTCTGAAGTGGGAAACAACAGAAATTATCTTTACCAACTTGCCTTAGACATCACACAGATTCCCTCTGGAACATCCAATTCCTTGCGGTACTCTCAAAGTCCTGCCCAGGCTCCCGGGAGGTGACACAGGTTAGGGATGCTATTCTGGACTAACATGTAGTACCAAATCTAGAGCCTGCCACAGTCTTCTCCTCCCGGTCCCTGCCACATGCCTGTAATTGTGTCAGCCATTGCCATTCATTCTGTAATCCTTTCCAACACTCAAAAGTCAGTGAGTGTCATCATTCCCAACCACAGACGAGAAAGCCCAGGTTTAGAGAGGGTGAGGCAGGATGTACATTTGCTCCTCAAAGCCACTGGAATGACTGGCCAGCATAGTCTACTTGGTGGGCTCTGGGCCACTGAGAGAGCCTGTCTCTGATAAACCAAGGTAGACAGTGTCTGAGGAATGGCACCCAGGGTTGACCTCTACTTACACAGGCACACATGTGTACATACCTGTGTGCACAATGAACACACGTATAGACAACACCTTCCTGGAGATACATGGGCCCTTATGGATATCTTGGAGTGCCCCTTATTTTACAAGTGAGGAAACTAAACCTCAGAAAAGGGAAATGAGCTCCCTCATGTCACACAGCACTTGGGGGTAATGCTGCCTAGAACAGGGTGTTCTACTTGGGCCTGTCTGGAGACTCCTTGCTCTACCTTCTGAGTCAGAACTTTTTGTTGTTGTTGTTGCTGTTCCAGCTGCAATTAGTTGGCTGCAGCTCTGGATGTTTTCTAGACTCTTCTAGCACTTTCTGGGCCACCAAGGACGCTGGTGGCAATGGTGGCTTGGGACTTCCCTTTACTGCTCTGTTATAACATTCTCTGTATCTTACACTGTCACAGGTAGCACTTGCTGTGTGGGTGAAGTGCTTTGATTCCTGAGCTGGGGATCAGTATAGAATTCTCCAGTCCTGTCCTACCTATCCACAATGCTTAAACCCTGCTCACCTCAAGTCAGCCTGACCTTCCTCCCAGCATGCCTCACGTCCCAACTCCTTTCTCCTGGGCATCCATTTTTCTCTAGTCAAGTTTTCTCTCTATAAGCTAAGTGTGGCAACCAGCCTGAACCTTAAGAGTGTCTTGGACCTCCTGAATTCAGTGGCAACACAAGGTGGGCCTCATCCAGCCACTGTTTCTCTTTTGACGCACTATCTCATTGGTAATTCACGCAGTTTGATGGTGACATGGTTGCATAATGATGAACACACAAACTCTGTCCCACCATGACACACAGTAGCATCTAGTACCAGGTCCCTGGCACTCCCCCTGCCCCCCAAGCCAGCATTTCTCAAATCTGGACCTCAGACCACCTTGGTAGGCATGTAAGTCATCTAGGATGCTCCTCTGTCCTCCCTTCCTTTTTTCCTTCTTCTCTTCTCTCTTCTTTCTCTGTTTTTTTTTGGGGGAGGAGGGAGATATTTTTTGAAATGCAGATTCCTGGGCCAATTAGACCAATGTATCAGACATTCTGGGGATGGAACCTCGAAGTCAAGCATCAAGAACTGGACACTGTACTTGGGGAAGCTGGGGAGGGCACTTTGGCTGCAGCTGTACATCTCATGGAGAGGGTGATGAGCCATTTGTTGAAGAATGAATGAATGAATGAATGAATGAATGAATGATGCATCTTCAAACTTAACCATAAAAGCAGGTTGTTCCTTCTAGGGCCACTCCCCTGCCCTGTTCTCCAGGCAACACACCGGCTCTTGACCCGCACTAGCACACACAACTGGAGATGTCCCCCTCTTGCTTACACACTGTCTGTCACTTGTCCCGGAGGTTGGTTCTCCACGTCTTCTTGAACATGCTGCTGTTCTTAGCTTCCATTCAATGCCTATCTTTGGGGACACAGGGCAGAGGTGGGAAGCCTTAAGCTGACCCAGGTGACTTCGTCATTTTCCTCTTAAAACACTTGTCTGCAGTCAGCCATTGGACCTTAGAGCACCGTCCTGGGCTGCCTGGCCGAGGTGGCTTTAACCATTGCTTCTCCCATCCCTCCTCCTGGCTTCCTGGTGGGCTCCCAGATCTGGAGGGACCATTTTGCCTTGCTGTCCCACCCTCTGCCACAGCCTTTGTTACAGCCTACAACTTCCTTTTTCCTTTTCTTTGTTTTTTTTTTTTTCCCTTTCTTTCTATCTTGGGTTGATTTTCCAAAGTCCCACTATACTGCTGCTTATAACACAAATTACTCCAACGAAGTAGCCCCAGCCACCCCTGATCCCCTCTCCCATATCCCGCACTGCACCTCCCCCAGCCACCCCTGACCCCCTCTCCCATACTCCACACTGCACCTCACTGTCCCCCAGGCTCAGGCTCCAGCCCTATCCTGCTCACTCACTTGGATGGTTCTCATCTGCAAAGATTACTTAATCTCCCTGCTGGCTGCCAAGGCTTAGAGAAGGCCCAATTCTTTATGTCCCGTGTTGGGTTTAACGCCAGAGTGCCATAGATTTCTCAGTGCATTAACTTTACAACATCGTCCCCTCTAAAACTGAGCCAAATGGGCAGGCTTCGTCTCTGTTTTATGGAAACTCAGTCACTGTACAAGAAAAACTGGCTGTTTAAAAGCTAGTTAAACATCGTATAAATTATCCTTAGCTTTTGCCACTAAAGGCCTTCTGAGGACAGGGCACTGATGCCCCTTGACAACGCCCTTGCTTGTGATGGGATGGCGTTCGGCAAGATAAGCCCAACCCTACCTCAGTTCAGCAAGCTATCTAACAATATTTTCAGGTGAGCACAGGGGTTGTAATACCTGTAATAAAATCATCATCATCATCATCATCATCATCATCATCATCATCATGAATTTTGGAGGGTAAAGTTGAGATTGCCAGAAGTCTGAGGCTGGCCTGCACTACATAGAAAGTTCCAGGCCAGTCTGGCTGCAAAGTAAGATCCAAAACATGTCTTCCTGTGAGTCCTGGGAGTTGCATGTTTAATAACATGAAGCATGCCTGAATTTGTTCATTGATTTGCAACTTCAAATTTAGTAGGATATCCTTCCTTGAAGTCCTTGAAACATCTCCACTGATAAAGTACACACACACACACACACACACACACACACACATTGTTTTTTTGTTTTGTTTTGTTTGAGACAAGGTCTCAACAAGGTCTCAACAAGGTCCCCAGCTGGCCTGGAATTTACTATGTAGATGAGATTTACTTCTACCTCACAGAGATCTGCCTGCCTCTTAAGGTATGTGTACCAACATGCCCAACAAAAATTCTTAACCTTTTCAGGGAATCAACCTGTTAACAAGTGTAATTCATGTGCCACTGGTATCCTTGTCTTCTACCCAAACTGGCATTGTAGGGAGCATCTTAGACCTTACCATTTCAGCAGCAGTACTGGAACTCAATGGCAGGAAAAGCCACTTAAGCTGGGTGGCCCTGAAAGTGGGGTCCACCAGCCAGAGTCCTCTCCCGGGTTAGGCAGGGTGGCTCTACTAAACATGATGCCCAGGCTACCCCTTGACCACCTGGCCAAGCTTCTTTCTAATATTATTTCTTTCAGGCTAGTCTTTCCCAAGGAAGGGGTGCTGTACAGGAGGGAGATGTACTTGACCACACACCTTCTGTCCCTAAAGTGGGTTGCTCCTATGAGTGGTCTGAGCTGGGAAGACACCTGGATATAGCTTCCAAAGGGGACCTCATGGGTAGGATCCCCAAAGGCCAGACATATGCATAGGGTCACAGCAACCTGTACTGGGGCATATGCTTAAGATGTAAGGCAGGGAGATGGAGGGATGGCTCAGCAGTTAAGAATGCTGGCTGCTCTTGCAGAGGACTTGGGTTCAATTCCCAGCACCGACATGGCAGCTAACATCTGGCTGTAACTCCAGTTCCAGGGGATCTGATGTCTTCTTCTGACTTCCACAGGCACTGCACAGCACGGGTGCACCTACCTACATGCAGGCAATATATTCATGCACATAAAATAAAAATAATAAAGGGGCTGGAGAGATAGCCTAGCGGTTAAGAGCACTGACTGCTCTTGCAGAGGACCCGGGTTCGATCCCCAGCACCCACATGGCGGCCAAGAACCGTCTGTAACTCCAATTCCAGGAGAACTCCAGTTCCAGGGGAATCTGAGACCCTCTTCTGACCTCCGCGGCATTGCACGACATGGGTGAACAAACCTACATGCAGATAGTACATTCATACACATACAAAAATAAATAAAATTAAAAAAATAATAATAATAAAATATTTTTTAAAAAGATGTGAGGCGGGTGAAGGGTAAGCCTTTGGGCAAACGTTTGCAAGCTGGGCTATGGCTGAGCAGGCATCTATTTAGATGGACTCATGGCTTCCAGGAGTCCCCTGGAAGTTGACCCAAGAATCTTGTATAGAAGTTCCAGTGTCATGAGTGTCCTATCTTGCCATGTGAGGGGAACTAGTGACTTTCTTCTGTTCTTGATGAAAACTGATCTTCCCTGCAGTGATGAAGAACAAGAAGCCTGGGGCTGAGGAGATGGCTCAGCAGTTAAAAGCACTGGCTGCTCTTGCACAAGACCCTGGTTCAAATCCCAGCACCCACATGGCAACTAACAACAGTCTGTAAATCTAGTTCGAGGGATCTGATGCCCTATTCCGGCCTCTGCGGGCACTGCATGACACAGGTGCACTTACATGCAGGCATAACATTCATTCGCATTCGAAACAAAAAAGAACAAGAAACTGAGAAAAAGGAGACAGGAAAGGAGGCCTGGGAACTGAGAGGAAGGAAGGGCAGCAGAGAGTGGAGAAGAGAGGACCTTTCCCGGGGCTGGAGAGATGGCCTAGCGGTTAAGAGCACTGACTGCTCTTGCAGAGGACCCGGGTTCGATCCCCAGCACCCACATGGCGGCCAAGAACCATCTGAAACTCCAATTCCAGGAGAACTCCAGCTCCAGGGGAATCCGAGACCCTCTTCTGACCTCCGCGGCATTGCGCGACACGGGTGCTCAAACTTGCATGCAGACAGTACATTCATACACATACAGAAATAAATAAAATTAATAATAAAAAAATATTAAAAAAAAAAAAAGAGAGGACCTTTCCCAAAAGGTCATGCTGTGATCGTGTTGTATAAAAGAGACCTTGACCATGGGGTCCGGAGGGCTTGAGAACACACACTCCCTCCCCCAGGCCTCAGCTCATACCTTCTATAAGCGTTGTCAGAGGGTGGCTGGGCCTGGGCCTATATTTTTAATAGTCTCCATTTCCAGTGCTAGCACCTCGAGGAGAGATGAATAATGAAGAACACGCTTGGGGGGGCTGTGTTCTTCCAACTGCCGACTGGCTCCTGAAGACCTGATATTCCAGGAAACCACCAGCAGGGCCAGGATTCTCCCATAGTTCTCCACAGACATCCTCCATGCTGGCTTCAATCCCAACCTCAGTTCCTCAGGGCTAAGTGCCATGCCCTGGGGTTATCATTATAGCCAGCCAAGGTTCAGGTTTCCTGTGTCTCCCTGACCTCATGTTACCTAGACAGACCACCTGTCTTGCTTCACCTGGACAGGTGGACATTTTAAGGGCAGGTAGAAGCTCCATAGCTAGCTTTGCCCAATGGCTGGTGTAGGCCCAGACGCACAAAGCAACATGATTGACACCCAGCACACAGCAAAGATGGCGGCAGGGCATCCGGGGTTGACCAGACGGTCCTCAGAGGCCCTGCGTGGGATAGTCACATAGAAGCTGTCTCACTACCAGGAAGGGAGAAAAAAAATCTTCCACCCAGAGATCAAACAGTCAAGGGGACTGATCAAAAGCCTCTCATTGCCCTTTGAAATCCTTGGTGTTGGATTGGATCCGTGTATCGATTGCTTTTCCTTGCAAAATACCCACAAGATTCTCTCTTGTGAAGTCCCTAAATATTAAACCTCAACTGGCAGATTCCAGCCAAGGCTTAGAGTAACTGCTCCACCATGGAGCCTTTGAGTGAGGAATCAGTCAGGAATTCATAAAGTATTTATCTAGCTGCCAGAAGCGGCCCCGCCCTCCCTTTCTTGTATGTTAGAATTGATGCAAAGTTTCCGAGACAAGCCTGCGATTGCGGCTGTCACCAAACAATGCCATATTTCTTTTCTTCTCTTAAATTCTAGGGATCATTCCCCCGTAAGAAGGCAATTTGTCTGTCAGGCAGGCAAAACAGAGGCCGCTCCCTGCCCTCATTAAACTGACAGCACGGGTTATTAGTAGAAAACGGAGCCAGCCCGCCATGAAGTTAGCCACTGTTTTTTGTGGTGAGTGCCGGGGAGATATTTTCAGTAATTAATTTGATAAATATATTAATTATGAATTGAGTTGACAGTACAATCAGATTGTCAGCCTTCCAGACAGCCTCTTGTGATAAGTAGCTCAGTGATGAAGTGCTTGGATTTCAGGCCTGTCATCCTAAGGCAGTCCCTTATCACCCGTCTGCCCATTCACTCTGTAATTTCCTGCGCATTGTAATTAAATGGTGGCTTTCTGATTGGGAGTGACTCCTCCAACTTAATCTCTTTCTCTCTGGCATGTGGGGGAGGGGTACAAAAAAAAGCCCTTTGTTTCGGGGCATTTTTTACGTTAAGGAGCAGGTCCGTCTTTCTCTACTCCCTTAAATGAGCCCATGTGGGAAGGGTCCTGAGCCTGACTAGGAGGCAGAGCCTGCTGCCCTAGCCTGGCCCTGGCCTTGAAGCAGTGAGAGAGGCCTCAGGCTGGGGTGGGACAGTAGGGGTCACCTTGTATTGCTGCCACCTTGGGCAAGGTTACCATCCTCCGAGGGCCTGTTTTTTCCACTATAGAAAGGGTTGGTTAGAATAAAATAGTCACACAGGTTTTCCCCCCACCTCGTCCCCTAGGCCTGCAATTCTGAGTTACTGTGGTCAGAGCAGGCTGTGCCAACTCCTCTGGCCCAGAGTGCTGGAAAAGGGACGGAAGACGAGGGAAAGAGTAGTGAGCCAAGTGCCAGCTGTATTTCTCCAGGACAGGTCATTCAGGGAGTCCCTTGCCAGCACTTTTCCCCCCTTTTGATGAAATTAATTATGAACATTGCCCGGGGTCATTTGACTCCGGAGATACATGTCAAGATAAAATATTTCAGAAACACTTCTATTTAATAATTTAAGATGGTGGTTCACATTTGGGTGCAACGAAGGGAATTATTAGTAATTGCACATTTTAAAGAGGCAGGATGGTGAAGTCAGGAGACAATGGGGGCAAAGTCCCCCGGAAGTTCACCAGAGGGATTTGTTTGGTAAGAACCCCAAGGAACCATTGTGTGTCTCGCAGGGAACTCAGCTCATGGGTTCCTGACGCTGGACAGTGAAGGACTTAGACATTGGAGAAGGAAGTTCTCAACCTCCGACTCAGAGAAAGTCTGGGATTTGAGAAATCTGTCCCAGGTCCCACAGCTGAGTCACGAGCCCCAGGATGACCTTGACCTCTGAGGAAAGAAAGCAGCTTTGTACCAAGTAGGCCTGCGTTCCAAACTCAGCTGCCCTTTTCCCAATATGCCTCAGTCTTTTTGTCTGTCAAATGGGCTAGTAAAGTACCTACCCCATGAATGATGTGATGGTCAAATGCATTAACACAGGTCAGGTGCCCTCCAGAGCAGCTAGCACACAGCGAAAGCTGCGTGGTCAGCAGCTATTGCTGCTGCTAAGGGTAACTTCTCTCTCTCAGAAGATAGGTGATACGTAGGTAGTCTTTGTTTTACAGATGAGGAGCTTAAGGGAGACATGCTTGCTCATGTAGTTAGAAGCAGAGCTGGGGTTTGAACATGAGCAGTTGGGCTGCCCTGAGGGAGGGTGTGAGAGCAGCGCATGCTGGGAAGACAGAAAGGCTATGGTCCATTTCCTTTGGGGGAAGACAGTGTAGACATCAGCTGTGCCTGAGTTTGTTCTAAATGGAAGTTGCCTTCACCTCCTTCACGGTGTCTGGAGGAATGAATGATATATTCGCACTGGCCAACCAAAGGACTTTGGAATATGCCTGGAGTCATAGAACAGAAAGGGCAGCACGGCTGGTGAGTAGGGGATACATCCTCTAGGTGACCTTGGGCGAGTGCTCCTTCCCTGAGCCTCAGAGAAGTACTTGCCTTATAATCATAAGGGCCTGACCTTGGTTCCCAGGACCCACGTACAAGTCAGGCATGGTGGTACACACTTAGAACCCCAGTGCTGGGGAGACAGAGTTAGGAGGAGCCCTGGGACTCACTGACTCACCAGTGTAGCCTATCTGACAGGCTCCAGGCCAATGAGAAACCCTGTCTAAATAAATAAATAAATAAATAAATAAATAAATAAATAAATAAATAAAGGACAGACCTAAGGAATGACCACTGAGGTTGTCCTCTGGCCTTTACATACATGTGCATATGTACTACACACATAGGAATATGTACATACATGTATGTATACACATACATACATATATATACTATCCTCCTCAAAACTGAAGCAGTCTACAAAATATCCATGCACTGACTCTCCACATTTCCCAGAATCCTTTGCAGCTAGAATGGGGTTATTTGACTTGCTCTGGCCAATAGGCTACCAGAACCAGTGGCATATGACAGGTCCAAGATGAAGCACTTCTAGAACTGGTATGTCCCTCAAGATGCGCCCCCCCACCCCAGCAGGAACCTTGCCACAATATGTTTCAGATGGGAGAGGGCTGCCTGAGTCACCTGGGTGACCCAAAACCAAGAAGTAAAATATCACTAGCAGTGCCACTGAGTTTGGGGACGTCTCTGTGACCAAGCATTTTGTGAGTCCTGTGCCCTCTTTGTCCATTCTCCAGCCTTGCCTCTGGGCCTCTGCTCCGGCCATTTCCGGGATGCCTTTCCCTCCTTCTGTCTCTTTCACCCCAGCCTCTTCCATTTGGCTTCACAGAAGACATGCACAGCTTCTCAGATTCTTTTCTAGATCACTCCAGGAGAACATGCCTTCCATGTATCTTTTCCCTGGCCCTCTCTGACCCTCTTGTCATGTTCTAGTGTTCTCTCCTCATTTGTGAGGTTCTCCAGAGCAGAGTCTTGTCAAGTCCCTCTTTGTACCCTTAGGGCCCTGCCCAGTGCTGGGTGCTAGTCAAGTGCTTAGTTAATGTTTATTACATGTATGAATTTATTACTCTGCTCTCTGAGCTCTGCACAGTCCCTTGTCCCACGTTCATTGATGGCCAAGCATCTAGCTGGAGCTCCTGGGATCCCCCAACAAGGACACAAACAAAAACTATTTAATCCTTCTCTGCAACCAACTTACCCAATGCCACATATATTTTGAGGAAAGCCTTCTTCCAGGACTAAGTGGAAAGCACCTTGCCTCAGAGAGATGCTTGCATGGTACATGCCCAGGGTGTGTGGCCTCGGATGGATGGTGGAGGGACAAGGTTGGCTGCAGAGTCTGCTCTGGCCTAAGACAGTTGGGTCCTCTGCCCCCTTCCTGCTTCCTCTTTTGTCAAAGGAAAAGGCAGAACCTGGCTTGACCGTCATCCGTAAGGGAGCCACTGTGCTCTTGGCTGGGAGGTGGTACTTAAAGTCAGCGGTAGGGTACTATCCACTACAGTTTTTGCATGAAAAACATCCTAAATCAACTCTCCCTCCATATTGTGTGTTTGCCTTTCAATAGTGGCCCATCCGACACAGGGACACAGGGATCAGTAACCAAGCTAAATGGGCTCACTCAAAATAGCAGCTAATCTCTGTTTTTTTTTTTTTTTTTTTTTTAACAACAAATGCAGGCTTCTTTCCCCCCTAAAGTTCCAGATTGCTGTCGTCTTAACTTTACAAAGTGAGCTTAAGTAGCTGAGCATGGCCAGAGTTGAGGATTGTCCTTTGTCGGACCATTCTTGAGTCTATATTTTAACATGTTTCCATTATATTTCAAAGCATAAACATGATTGCTCTTCAGGGGGCGGAGAGTGAGAAGAAAGACGAGACTATTGTCTGTTATGCCACCCTCTGCCTCAGAAATGTTCTCATCAGTGCTTGCTGGGTGTCACTTACTAAATCTTGCATGACAAACTGTAAGCTCCTTTATTTTATGCCAGAAGTGACTGCTAAGTGGACACAAATTGATTCTGGAGAGGATGCTAAGTGATAATCCACCCGTTTCCCAGTAAAGAAAATATAGCTTTTTGAGGGAATTTTCAACTTGGGTTTGAACTCCCCTGATGCCTTTTTAGAATCCAAGTGGAAACTATGGTGCTTTTGTGTGCCTGTCAGATGTCTTTGGTTAATGCTGAGGGAGGAATGATAAATATGCAGAATGCTTTGATGTTAAGACCCCACGGGCCTCCGATGGGGCTGAGTAGAAGGCAGTTGACACTGTGGTTTTCATCCCTCCGCAGGGATCGAGCGGATGCTTGAAAATAAATGGCACCTGTGGAGAAAGTGCCTTGTCCCTGGTTATGTCATCCGAGCCTGTGTCCCCCATGTGGACTCAAGGGCCTTTGGGCTCAGAACTCCTCCTGGCAGGGAATGGAAGGCAGTCAGGGGATGAAAGGCAGTGACTGGCTTTGTTGTGTGCTGTCTGCCAGGGAATCTGCAGGTGAGCCCTGGCAGCAGTGGCCAAAGGATTCATGGTACATAGGGCTAATCTGCAGGCAAAGAAATAAAAGAAAAAACACTCTAGGGATGAATGGGTAACTCCACCTGGCTGTGCTGCCTGCCCCATGGTGCCTCGGTTTCCCCGGTTGTAAAATGAGGGCTCTGGTAGGGTGAATTCTAAGATATTATTGTTTGCTGATAAGTTATGAGGTATTCACAATGTTCCTTTTGTCTCAGCATGTACCCTCAAGGTCAATCTTCTTCTTGGTGTGATTGGTAAGGGTCAGAGTGATGCAGAGGGATGGGGGGCAGAGCGTTGGAGGAGTGCCTGAAAACCTTGCATCCCCAACTTGCTCCAGTAGGACTTTGAGGGGACCCATGTACTTTGGCCTTCATAGACTTTCTCTCCATTGAAAAACAAAACCTCTTTTAAAAAAATGGAGGCTGGCAAGATGGCTCGGCAGTTAAGAGCTCTTACAGAGGACCAGAATTAGGTTCTGATCACTACCTACATCAGGCGGCTCACAACAGTCTATAACCCCAGCTCCAGGAGATAGGACATCTTCTTCTGGCTTCCCCAGGCCACGGGTGAACACACATGTACATGTAAATAAAAATAAAACCATAATAAATAAATAAACAAACATTGAAAAACCCAAAACAACCACAGACCTGGCTAGGTTCTTATTGTACACCCATGAATATTGCATTTGTTTCTTTTCCTTCTGATTTTAAGAGAACTATGACTGCTTAAGAAGATATTTTCACAGATCATTAAAAAAGTGTCTAGTGGCTGGAGAGATGGCTCCGTTGGTAAAGTTCTTGCCACATCAGCATGAAGACTTTTAGTCCAGATTCCCAGTGCCTGTGTAAATAGCCAGGCATCGAAACACATGCCTGTAATCCTAGAGCTGGGCATACAGAGACAGGGTTTCCTGGGGCTTTCTGGTAGAACTGGTGAACTCCAGGTTCAGTGAGAAGCTCTGCCACCAAAGAGTAAGGAGAGTGGTGGAGGAGGACATGTGGTACCAACTTCTAGCCTCCACATATGTATTCGCATATGTGTATGCACATGCACACACAAATATCTACACATGAACCCCCCCCCACACACACATACATACACCCTGTATCTCATATGAATACGCGGGTTTTGCTCAATGACTCTTCGGGAAGCCACCAGAAACCACAAGTTGTCAGTCTGCCTTTGAACTTGCATCGTGATGGCCAAAATCTACCCAGTACTAGCCAGAGGGGCCAAATCGAATGGGGACTTGTGTCAAGCACTTATCTGGGAAAGTAGGTGGAAGCTGTCCTGATCTGGGGGGCCCAGTCCTGTGTAGACTGATACTTCACAGTGTGTGCTTTGGGATCAGAAACTTGTAGGTTCTCATCTCTGAAACCCTCCTCCTAACTCGATGAACTTGCTAGCCTGTTTGGCCTTGGTTTGTCAATCTATTAAATAAGTTTTGGTCTCCTAAGGCACATGGCACTTGAACGATGGGAATTATGCTGGAATGGGACATATATGATGACAGCAGGATTCCCCTTATCCAGGAAGTGCCCGTATTCACTGATTCCAAGGACTCCATAAATGTATTCATGTTTGGCAAACCATGTGGCCCAATTCCTGCTACAGGAATTACGAACCCAGTAACTGTCCCTCTGGGCCTGACACCAAAGATAAGACAAGGAACATTTGTGCTTTCCTTTCCCAGGCAAATCAACTGAACATGATTGTTTAGGGACAGAAGCTCTGAGGACCCTGATCAAATTCTTTCTGTTAGTTCACTGCCAGCCAAGTTTCTCTAAGTTGGCGGATCTCAGCCTTAAGACACACCCTGCAACTCAACCCTGAATCAAACTAACGAGGGTTTCTGAAAGCTTCTGTAATTTCATGTGGAAACGATATCTTAAATTAATATTTTCTTTAGTCCAAAAAGCCGCCTCGCCCTTGGCTGAATGCTTTTGCTATAGGGGGCCGGGCAGTGACCCCTGGCCAGGAGGCCTGGCAACATGGGGACAAAAGCCCACCCTATATATCAGTAACGAAAAATATCTCACCCAGAGGCATTAGTCCATCAAAAATGTTCTACAACAGTTGAGTACAAAAATCAATTCTGAAGGGCAGTATATCACAGCTCATAAATTATATGTGTCCAATTGAGAAAGCGAGGAGGAAAGAGCAGAAGGGAGGTGGAGGCTCTGGCTGTGAGATCTCCCACTCGAGGTGAGCCCCAGAGCCCAGGGCTGGGGCATGGGCCACGCTGTCTTCTGCCTGCCCTGTGCCAGAAGTAAAGCCAGGAAACGCATAAAGGGAAGCCAGAGGCAGGACTTAGACTTCACATATTGTAAGAATTCCTTCCTAGGAAGGCACAAATAACGATACACCTCCTTACATGGATCCAGTGACAAACTCAAGTACAATTCCACCAAATTCAACCTAGGGGATCAGTGAGTTTACCCAGATTTTATTTATTTATTTATTTATTTAGAAAGATTTTCCCCCATTTAGTAATCTGTCTCTTCCTGCTTCTGACAGTTTTCTTTGCTGTGCAGAAGCTTTTAATTTCCTATAATACAATTTATCAATTCCTTTTAAATTTTTATTTATGTATTTTTATTTTTTTAAATGATTCTACAATATAAGAGCACAGTTGTTTTCAGATCACATTAACGTTGCTCAGTTTGCCATACAATTAGGTAACTGGTGCTAGCACCCACAGATGAGGGATACCATTCATCGTTTGTTTTTCTGGGACTGTTACTTCACTCAGCATGATGTCCTCTAGCTCTATCCATTTACCTGCAAAGTTCATGATGTCATCTTTCTTTACTGCTGCATAGAACTCCATTGTGTAGATGTACCACATTTTCTCTATCTACTCGTCAGTTGAGGGGGATTTGGGTTGGTTACAGCTCTTTGCTATTGTCAAGAGGGCTGCAATAAACATGGCCATGCATGTATCTCTGCAGTAAGATGAGTCTTGTGGGTACATATCCAGGAATGGTATGGCTGGGTCAGGTGCTAAGCTCATTCTGAGTCTTCCAAGGATTCTCCACACTGCTTTCCATAGTGGCTGTATGAGTTTACATTCCCACCAGCAGTGGATGAGTGTTTCCCTTTCCCCACAACCTCTCCAGCACTTGATCCTAGCCAGTCTTATCAGAGTGAGATGATATCTTAAAGTGGTTTTAATTTGCATTTCCTTAATTATTAGTGACGTTAAATACTTTTAAAGATGTTTCTCAGCCATCTCTAATTCCTCACTTGTGAAGTCTCTGTTCAGCTCTTTGCTCCATCTTTTGAGTGATTCATTTGTTTTCTTCTTTGTTTTTTGAGTAGTTTGTATACTCTGGAAATCAATGCTTTGTCAGATGTTTCTGCTGTGAAGGTTTCCTCCCACTCTGTGGGCTTTCTCTTCACTCCAGCTTTCTTATAGAGCATGGGCACAAAGAAGCTGTACTGGGAAATCTCGCCTCATGTGGATGATGTGGATGATGTGGGTGATGTGGATGATGTGGGTGATGTGGATGGTGTGGATGGTGTGGATAGTGTGGGTGATGTGGGTGGTGTGGGTGATGTGGATGAGTGGGTGATGTGGATGATGTGGATGGTGTGAATGGTGTGGATGATGTGGATGATGTGGGTATGTGGATGACATGGATGGTGTGGATGATGTGGATGATGTGGGTGATGTGGATGATGAGGATGGTGTGGATGGTGTGGATGATGTGGGTGATGTGGGTGATGTGGGTGATGTGGATGGTGTGGATGACATGGGTGAGGTGGGTGATGTGGATGGTGTGCATGATGTGGATGGTACGGGTGATGTGGGTGAGGTGGGAAATGTGGGTGATGTGGATGATGTGGGTGATGTGGGTGATGTGGGTGATGTGGTGATGTGGATGATGTGGGTGATGTNGGTGTGGATGATGTGGGTGATGAGGGTGATGTGGGTGATGTGGATGATGTGGATGGTGTGGATGGTGTTGATGATGTGGGTGATGTGGAAGATGTGGGTGATGTGGATGAGTGGGTGATGTGGATGAGTGGGTGATATGGATGATGTGGATGAGTGAGTGATGTGGATGATGTGGGTGATGTGGATGATGTGGATGATGTGGGTGAGGTGGATGTTGTGGATGATGTGGGTGATGTGGATGATGTGGATGATGTAGGTGAGGTGGGTGATGTGGATGATGTGGATGATGCAGGTGATGTGGATGATGTGGATGATGTGGGTGATGTGGATGGTGTGGATGATGTGGGTGATGTGGATGATGTGGGTGATGTGGGCGATGTGAATGGTGTGGGCGATATGGGTGATGTGGATGTTGTGGGTATGTGGATGATGTGGATGGTGTGGATGATGTGGGTAATGTGGGTGATGTGGATGATGTGGATGGTATGGATGGTGTGGATGATGTGGGTGATGTGTGTGATGTGGATGGTGTGGATGATATGGGTGATGTGGATGATGTGGATGGTGTGGATGGTGTGGGTGATGTGGGTGATGTGAATGATATGGATGATGTTGGTGATGTGGATGGTGTGGATGATGTGGATGATGTGGCTGATGTGGGTGGTGTGGATGGTGTGGCTGATGTGGGTGGTGTGGATGATGTGGATGGTGTAGATGATGTTGGTGATGTGGATGATGTGAATGATGTGGATGGTGTGGGTGATGTGGGTGGTGTGGATGGTGTGGGTGATGTGGGTGGTGTGGATGGTGTGGATGGTATGGATGCTGTGGGTGATGTGGGTGATGCGGATGATGTAGATGATGGTTGCACACTTACACACAGCTTAGTGTTCCGATCCTGCTCAGCCTGGCCAACCTTGCCCTCTACCTTGACTCTAGGTGAGCATTAGAGAAGGAAGCTGAATGTCTTCTGTCCCCGCCTCAGGGTTTTTTTTCCCTCGGGACATTTTAACCATGATACATCACAGGCAGTGAAGATGTTGAGTGGTCACAGGTGGCTTCGCACATGGGGAACCACCATATGTGAATGAGTTGAGCTGAAGAAGTCTTTAACACATGTTCAAAATGTAACTTGGTTCCTCAGAGACTCATGGAAGTCCTCTCTCCTAACACAATGCTCTCTAAGCATCAGAAACACCTCGTTCTGATGTTCCATCCCATCAAAAGTGCTTTAATGTGGTTTCTGAATCCAAACTCTCAGAGGTCCCAACTACCAACTCATTCGCCCACCCTCAGAAGCCATGTCTGGAGGCCTAGTCCTACCACCCTCTTACCATCGCCTCCAACCTTTGGGCCCGCTGTTCCAGTGAGGACATCTGCACTAGTCCAGCTCAAGGTTACAGCCAAGCCTGGTGGAAGAAAGGTTCTCTTTGAAAGGCAGAGCACATATGGCCCTACTCCAACTTTCACCCAGCAGTGATGGACTGAGCCTTGGCCAAGGTTGGAACCTGCCAGGGCTCCCCAAGTCTTCTCTTGCTGCTCTCCCCTGGGGGGGGGGCACTGGGAACAGCTCTTAGCTCGTCCTCTCCAGAGGGTTAGGGAATCCCACCCACAACTGCCAGCATCTGTTCCGTCATCTTTTCAGGCAAAGGGAGACTTGTCACAGGAGAGGCTGCTTCCCCAAGGGGGTGGAGGGCCCCCACTTTCTTCTAAGTAGCTACCCTGTCTCTTGTTCAACGCTGACTAGGTGTTTACTAGAGCCCAGTGAGCAACTGAATATAATGTGACCCACTTCCTAGCTTGGAGATTCTCTTAATTAATTTCCAACCTACATGGTGACAAACTCTTGACTGGGTGGGGACTCTGCCTCATTTGGGGGTGGAAGGAAGAAATCAAAGGTAGGGACAGAAGACCCATCATGTACCCTCCTTCCAGTTCAGCTACCGCAGGTACCTGGCCTTGCCCAATTTATCCCAACCATATTGCCTGACACCTTCAACATGTGTGTCTCCCTTCAAGGGCCCTAGGTGAGCCAAGAGCTTGGCCTGCTTGTCTTCTCTGACTGGTGCTACTCTCTTCTCTACAGGCCTTGTAAAGCCTATCCAGTCAGCCAGGGAAGGCTTAGAATAGGCAGGCCCAGAAAGAGATGTCAAGGCCCAGGTGATCATGTTGTGCCCGACACTGGGGCTCCACAGAAGGCAAGGCCCACTTTTATCCCTAGGGGCCTCTGACTTCAGCAGAAGAACCTGATGGCTGAATATGTTAAGGTCTTACAGCGCACAGCTTTCCTGTGTGGCAGGCTTGCCTCCTATTTTAGTTCTTATTAACTTGTTCATTCAATATTTACTAAGTTCCATTACATGCCTGACTAGTCTCTAAGGAAGACACAGTGAGCACCAGAGTAACTGAACTGCCTTCTGGGTGCCTATGTCCCCTTTTCTCTTCCCACGGCCCACAGCCGTGTGCTGACACCCCATACCAAATGAGCATCCTCTGAGCCCAGTAAAGCCATCCCCTGGTCACATACAGGCTATGGTGGTTAATCTTGATTGTCCACTTAGCAGATCTAGAATCTCCTGGGAGACAATCCTCTGAGAATGTCTTTGAGAGAGTTTCTAGATTGATTTAACTGAGGAGAGGGGAACCTATCCTTAATGTGGGTGGGACCTTTCCATGGTTGAAGTCCTGGATGGAATACAGAAGAAACAGTGAATTGAGTAGCAGCACTCATCTTTCTCGATGCTCCCTAACCACAGGTCCGCTGTGACCAGCTGGCTCAAGCTCCTCGTACCATGACGTCCCTGCCATGATGGACTGTGCTCTCAAACTGTGAGCCAGAATAAACCCTTCCTTCCTTAAGTTACTTTGCCAGGTATCTTGTCACAGCAATAAGAAGAGTAACCACTATAGACACAGGCTGATTCCTTTGTCCTACCACACACACTTCCTTCCCTGGCAAAATCTGGATCATCCTTTGCTGAAGAGTCCATTCCCACATTACCATCCGGGACACCCCTGAGGAAGCATGCTCCTGATAGTACACACGATCAAATAACACCTCATCGTTCTTCCTTTAATCTTCACACAAAAGTTTGTTTAATATATGACAAGGAGTAACAGGCTGGACAGTAACAAGAGTACCTGTTCTGAAATTCTTTTAAAAATCATATAATTTTTATTTTATGTGTTTGAGCATATTTCCTGCATGCATGTAAGTGCACATGTGTCATGCAATGCCTGAAGAGGTCAGAGGAGGGCGTCAGATCCCATGAAACTGGAGTTATTAACAGCTGTTAGCCGCCATGTAGATGGTGGGAACCAAACCTGGGTCCTCTGCAAAAGCAGCCAGTGCTCCTAACTGCTGAGCAGTCTCTCTAGGTTCCTGTTCTGAGATTCTTTACTGATAAGCCCTCTTCCCCCGCGAGTCTGCAATGCCCAGGCTGCATCTTAAGTCATCTTTGCCCCCGACACTCACCATAGAACTGTGTACACATCCACATTACTGCTGAATTGAATATTCTGCTACATACCCGGAACTCTACCCTACCACCTCCTTCTCCTCTGTTGTGAGTCAAAGCCTGCGGGCTTCATACCTGTTGAAGAGCCTACTTCATATTCTCTTTCTCTTTCTCTGCTGTCAGAAATTCACAACTTTATTGAATTGAGTGCCACCTCCACCCCCACATGATCCTGGCATCTGCTAGAACCTTTCCCAAAGCTTTATGAATATCCAGACCCAGAAGACCTTGAAAACTCTTAATTGATTAAATGAAGGAGTGAGTGATTAAAGAATAAAATTAAGCTGAAACGGTTGACAAAGTAAAATTATGGCTCTGTCAGGTAATCATAGAGGGAGATTAATGTTCTCACATCTGCAAAGCCCCCAGGATTTCAGAAATGGATCAAGCCTTAGAAAGCCACAAAGTTCTTATTTTGATGGTTATGGGATCTAAAGTCTAGGGAAGCTGTACTATCCCCCAAACATACACAGTCACACTCATTTGTTCATTCATTGAACTTACATTTACTAGGAGTCTGCTAGGACCAGGTAGTCCTTGAGCTTGTGGGATATGCCAATGAGCAAAGCACACAAAAATTCAAGCCCTCCCAGGGCCCCTATTCTATCTAGCTGGGGAAAGTAGATGAAAGCAGTAAACATCATAAATTAGTAAACCACCCAGTGTGTGAGATGGTGATAAATGTAAGTGGGAAAGTAGACAAAAGAAGGGGCCCAGGGCTTGAAATGCTGTAATTTCAGCACCGTGGGTCGAGTAGACCACACATATTTCTCATTCTTTGAAAGTTTCATGAATTTGTACATTGTATGTGGATCATATGGAACCCCACTCCCTCCCCCAGTTCCCTCTAATATCCCACCCTAGCTCCCTCCCAACTTCCCATCCTCTCCTACCATTATTAACCACCATGAGGAGGGAGTGAGAGCACAGGTAGAGACCTTGCAGGTGTGTAATGAATGTCAAATTCAGTATATGTACTTGGCAGGCAGTGAGTTCTTGACAAGTGGTAGTTGCTCTGGAAGTCATTGTTTTACATTTCGAAGACCATTTCACACCATCGTCCACACCATCAGCACCATTCTCCACCACAGTGTCTTTATCTTGACATCATATGCCTCAGCCTTGTTACCATGGTCTACACTGACATGATCACCATCATTCTTAGTTCCAATGCTTCTACCTATAAAGACTTCCTTCATCCCTCTTTCCTTATGTTCCTTCTGGGTGGCTATCAGGGGTGGGGGGTAGTGTTGGAGAGAGTGAATTCACACCTGGGCCTTCAGTCCAGAAGACAATCTGTTGCTTCAGAATAGAGGACATTTTCTAGAAGTGGAAAGTCTGAGACTTTATCCTACTTAAAAATTGGTCTGCCACAGTTTTATGAGTGCTGGATGGAGGACAAGACTCAAGGACCAGAGAGAAAAGACAGTCTGTTATTCAGAGTGAAAGCAGTAAGCAGGGTGTTCACACTGACTCCAGTTCTCTGAGCCCTAATTCCCCCAACACATTGTAAAGTGGGCTGGGTTTTCCTGCTCAGGTAGGATAGGAGTTTAGGGTACCTGGAGGCTTTATCATGGAAAATAGACCCACTTCAACTTTGCCCTGCAGGTAGACATTCTCTCTCTCTCTTTTTTAATTTTATTTATTTATTTTCTATGTGTATGAATGTATTGTCTGCATGCAGGTTTGTGCACCCGTGTTGTGCAATGCCGCGGAGGTCAGAAGAGGGTCTTGAATTCCCCTGGAACTGGAGTTCTCCTGGAACTGGAGTTAAAGACGGTTCTCAGCCGCCATGTGGGTGCTAGGGATTGAACCCGGGTCCTCTGCAAGAGCAGTTGGTGCTCTTAACCGCTAGGCTATCTCTCCAGCCCCCAGACATTCTCTAATTATACTGGCCAGTCATTAAACCATTTGGCACCCAGAAAAGATCTTGATTGTCCAAGGCTCTTTCAGTACCTTCAGGGAAAAGAGTCTAGAACAAGTACAGTTGGGAACTCCTGCTTTTAAGAAAAGCACAAAAAGCCAAGGATCACTCTGTCAGAGACAGAAAAGAATTAGGTGGCAATTATTGTAGCATTGGTTAGTTTACAGCTTATCTCTTCAGAATTGTGTCACACAAAAGCCAAAACAAGGATTCTTGTTGTGTCTAGAAATCTCTTAGAAAAATCTCAAAATTGAATCCAAGGTATTAGTTTGTCCTTGATACTGTATGTGCTACTGAAGATGAAATAGTCATATAGATCCCAGAACAGACATAGCCTCAAAAAAAAAAACCCCAAAAAACCAAATAACCCAGAAACCCTAAGAAAATAGAAGTTCTATTTGTTGAAGAGTTAAACAACTCAATATTTTCCTCCATGTCTGTTACATGCCAAGCATGGCAGAGAGCTGACACTGCACTGCATGTGACATGGATTCTTCTTCCACGTGGGGGCCACAAACTCATAATTCAAACAAAATGCAGAATACGGAGAGGTGTAGAAGGAGGTATGCCAGGAGGCAGTGTGAGAGAGACGAATAGCATGAGACTGTCTTGGTGCATTTTCTGTTGCTACAACAAAATATCTGAACTTTGTTAACTTACAAAGAATAGACATTTATTTAGTTCATAGTTGTAGACATTGGAAAGTCCAAGAGCCCAGCCCCAGCCTCTGCTCAGCATCTGCTGAGGTCTCCTTGCTGAACCAGAAAGGGCAGAGGGAACCATGGTAAGAAATAATGCCAGCCGAACGTGGTGGCGCATGCCTTTAATCCTAGCACTCGGGAGGCAGAGGCGGGTGGATCTTTGTGAGTTCAAGGCCAGCCTGGTCTTCAGAGTGAGTTCCAGAACAGCTGGGGCTACAGGGAGACCCTGTCTCGAAAAGACCAATAAAATAAATAAATAATAATGTCGTGTGGAGGCCCGGCTCTCAGAATCTCATCTAATCCCAGCCCTAACTCCAAATATAAACACATGAATTTGGGGAACAGGCTTCTGAGCTATTCTTCTCATAGCAGAGATCCTGGATACAATCCTGAAAAGGTCAGGAGCGTTGGCACAGCCTTGAAGTAGTAGTAACAGGAACCAAGTTTGCCAGTTGCTCTGGATTCCAAAATGAGTCTAACTCTGTGACTCTGGCCAGTTTTGAAATCTCAACTTGTCCAGGGAGTCTTCTCATTTTGAAAAAGAAGACTTTTTAGCTCCCTTCCAGGAGCTTGTGAGGATCGATGGATAGAAGGTTCCCATGCTCAGCAAGCAATGAGATCAGGAAATGACAGCTAAGAAAATTGTGGGCCAGGATCTAAGAGTCCTTGCACAAAGCTCTTCAGATGTGTTACGGATCAGAGCTGGGCTGGGGGTAACTGAGCTGTGACGTTCTAGCAGCACTGGGCTGGGGGTAACTGAGCTGTGACGATCTAGGAGCACTGGGCTGGGGGTAACTGAGCTGTGACGATCTAGGAGCACTGGGCTGGGGGTAACTGGGCTGTGACGTTCTAGCAGCACAGAAAGCTCTGCTGCTGGGGTGATGCCTTGAGTCCTTCTGTACTGAGGTAAGGGAACTGGGTCTGTGTCATCTCATCAGCCAGGACCATGACTCAGCAAGTCTTTCAGAGGGCGGGTTTCCCCCTGTGGGCTCAGGACAGGGCCTCCCCACAGAAGAGGAAATGAGTCCTTTGACCCTGAAAGTGTAACTAGGTGGCTGACTACAGTGTCCACTCCAGAACATGGAGCTGGAGGGTGGGACCGATGCTGGATGCTATCACTTCCTCTGAGGCCTGAGCAAGACCACCCCAGTGGAGCCTTCCCCGTTAGCTGTGGGCTGGCTCTGGCTTCACTGGGCCTCACCTGAGTGCCTGCCAGCTCGCTGCAGTGCCTAACGATAGCCATCTGCCTTCCTCCTGCTTAGCTTTAGTCTTACGAGTGACTTTTCATTATCTTTAAGAAGATCAAGCACAGCAGAATGCCAAATGGCCAAGTGTGACTTCTCAGAGAGAGCGGGGTGGGGGGGGGTGTCCCTATAAACCCAAACAAATCACCTTAGTTTAATTACAGGGTCAAAGCAGAAACCTGTAGATTGAAGATGCTGTTCTGGGCCCAGCCTGGGCTGACCTAGGCTGAATTCCCCAAGTTCCTTTTCTGGAACTTCTGGGCAGTTTACGTGCTCCCGTTGAGTAGGCCTCTCCTAGCTACTCTGTTCATTGTGATGGGACCTCCGGCAGCTTCAGGGTTCAGCACTCGCCTGCCCGCGTACGCCATCTTCAAGGACACAAGGAAAGTCAGGCACTGCTATGAATAATTAAACAGAATTTCTAGTCTTCCTGGAGTTGTGCCATAGCACCTGGCCCCATTGGTGAAAGGACCAAGGAGACCTTTCTAGAAACAAAAATGAGCCTGTCGATACCTGTGACTTAAAAAAGTCTGAAGGATCTTAGGTCCCCACTCAGGCTGAACTGGGATGTTTGTGCCTTTGCCTTCCCAGAGCCACTGATGGATATTTAACAATGCAGCTGGAGGAGGACAGGGGCAGTTCTAATAAACCTAATGCTGACACTTGCTCTGGAGGGACAAAATTACCCTCTGAAGGGCTTTTGATTGTTCTTGCTGAAAAGTCATAAAGAACATGCAGAAGAAGAAGTGGTCCCCTGACTGTTGAAGCAGGCTCTTGACCCAAGGAGCAGTCAGCTTTCACAAAGAAGAATTCCTGTTCTTCAGTTCCCTCTGCCTCACAGGACACACACTCATCTTCGTTGGTGGATCAGAGGTAGCATGGCCAAGCACATGACCAGCCTCTACCTTCTGGCATGAAAGTTAGAGCGGGAGCCTCACCTCCTCTGAGATGGCTCCTTTTTTGGTCCCTAAACTTGGGCCCTGCAGGGGCACTGGGGACACTCCCCCAGAGTCTTGCCGGGAGAGAGTCCCAGTGGCTTTGTGTCCCCATTCTATTCCTCACCCTCTGGAGTCTGTCCAGGTTCCCTGCTGGGTTCCCAGCCCTCTAACATTCACAAAGACCCAGGCACTACATTCAGTACAGATAGCCGACGTCCTTCTGAAGGTACGTGTGCCTTTGCTCCAGGGTACGGAGCAGGGCGGGCGCCAGCTGGGCCAGGGGAGGCGATGACAGTGCAGGCTATCTGCAGATCTTGCTGCGGCTAAGGTTGCCTGGTTTGCAATTAGACGAAGGCCTGGAGGCTGCGAGATCATTTCCCTCAGCAGGTTATCATTTGGGCAGGATCAGAGGCTTGTCAGGCTCTGAGCTCTGCCTCTCTCTGTGCCCACCTGCTCTTTTCACACAGCCCTGGCATTTGTGCACCGAAGCTCAGACTGCCAGCTCCCTTGGTGGACCCATGTCACCTGTGGTCACCAAGCAAACTGTTGGTGCTCCACAGCGGTCCTTCCCTGGAGACGCCATCCCAGTGCTATGTGGACCCAGGGCTGTTTACCCACTTCCCATTACAAATCAGAGTTTGTGTTTGTACATGTGTCATATGATTACTGGCCACTGTTTCCTCCACTAGCATAAGAGCAGGCATATTTAAAGTGACATTAGCATTTTTGTTTGTTTGTTTGTTTGTTTGTTTGTTTGAGACAGGGTCTCCCTGCAGCCCTAGCTGTCCTGGAAGTCACAGAGATCTGCCTGCCTCTGCCTCCCATGTTCTGGGGACATTAGCATTTTTAATTGCATTTTTACTTATGTGGTGTGTGTGTGTATGTGTGTGTGTGTGCATTTTTACTTATGTGGTGTGTGTGTGCGTGCGTGTGTGTGTGTGTGTGTGTGTGTGTATGTGTGTGTGTGTATACATCCATGTGTCCATGCCATATGGAGCACATATGGAAGTCAGAGAACAACTTGGAGTCAGTTCTCTCTTCTATCAGGTGGGTGCCTGGGATTGAAGGCAGGTCATCAGTCTTCGCGGCAAAAGAATTTACCTGCTGAGCCATCTCCCTGACCCAAGAGAGGCCTTGTTCTGCTGTCTCCTCAACACCCAGCCCAGCATGGACAGGCTTTCCATAATGAGATGAGTGAATCAACACCTCCATGATGGACATGTGGCAGCCATTGGTCGCTTTTAACCTGAAGACTGTCACCTGCTATCATCATGAGGTGTGTGACCCCCTCAAAAGTTGCACCACAGTTCTGAGATCCTTCTCCCACCTGGCCAAGGTGGAGCGGATAGTACTTTTAACCAAGACTGCGGTGAATTAACTGAGATGAGGGCACATACTGGGAAACAGTGTTGTTACTGTTCTGTCCTTTGAGCCTCTTCTAGGCAGAGCAGGGGGTCACCTTCATTACGAAATCCCTTGATGTCCTTGTGGATTTGGGCCTCTCCAGTGCCCACGCTTCCCTTAAATGTCCCTAAGCCTGGCAGGTGGAGAAGAGGGACACCTTGCTCTTAGGGGTGTGCAGTGACAGTGGAGGGGAATACCCTGACTGGAAGCTAACCTGATACCGTGGAGCAATTTGCCTTGAACAGGACCCGAGTCAGCCACGAGGGGAGCTGCGGGGACAATCTTCCTCTTGGGAATATGGTACAGGGCTGCCCTCTCCTGCCCTGGGGATCAGGGTCCACACAGATGATCTCTGTAGCTCACAAAGTGCTCCAGGTGGATTTCAGTTTCAATGTGACAGGGCTGCAGGGAGGAGCCTCAGACAGGGAAGCACTCCTTTAAGAAATGTGACTCAGACACAGGGACATGGGGGCACAGGGGCATGGGTTTGGCTCCTCTGGTCTATTAATAAGCTGGTGCAGTTAAGAGTCTGCATTCGACTTCCGGGTTCTAATAGAGTTCAGAGGGGCAGAATACCACCTTGTAGCCACACAGCTGAGTAGCTATCAGTAGGGCTGCTGATCTCAAAGCTTTCTCTGAGCCTACTACCTTGATTTGGATTGAGTGGGAAATGACCCCATAGGCTTAAATGCACAAGTAGCTAAGGTCTAAGTTCAGGGAGGTTATGGAACCTTTAAAGATGGAACCTTGCTAGAGGAAGTTGTCCCTGGAGGTGGGCTTTGAGGCTTTGTAGCCTGGCCCTACTTCCTGTTCTTTCTCTCTGCTTCCTGTGTACAGATGAAATGTGACCCACCAGCTTCCTGCTCCTGCTGTGTGCCTTCCCCACTGCAATGGGCTCTATCCCCCTCAATGTGTGAGCCAGGACGAACCCTCTCTCTCTTACATTGCTTTTTGTCAGGGTGTTATCACACAGCAGAAAAGAAACCAGAACAAGGGGGACAAGCACTTTCTCTGTAGCTTATCTGGGAACTGGCTTTCCATGACTTCCGACTACATAGAGGGAGGGCTACTTGCACACACAGCATTCAGTCCCAGTATTCCAAACACCAGGGGGCAGAAGGGCTGAGAGTACAAAGATGGTCAAGTCTGCCTCCCAGTTAATAGGATGGTTGCTTACTAGAGAAACCTTATTTCAGTAGCATGATATCAGACCTTGAGGTCCCTACAATTCCTGTGGCACATCTGCTAGTTTAATGAATAATTACTGAGCACCTACTATGTGCTCTCCAGTGTGATAACCAACTATGAACAGGAAGGGAATGATGTCTGTCCTCATGGGACTTAGACACATTAAACACACAGAGAGACACACATGCACAGAGAGATATACATAGATGACACACAGACACACACACACCAGTGCCCGAGATTTCCCTGTGGGGCAGAGATTGGGCAGCTGAGTAGGATGGAACTGAAGGACAGGGCAGAGCTACCAGGCAGGACAGTGGATGACTAAATGGGAACTTTGCCTGAGTGCGTTTGGGCTGCTCTAGCAAAAACTGTAACACTAGCGCCTTATGAACAACAGAAATTCATTTCTCACCATTATGGACACTCAGAAGTCCAAGATCAAATGCCTGTTTCCAGTTCTTGGGAAAGCCCTGCTTCTTCATTCACAGTATCATTTTTGCTGCACTGTCATGTGATGGGAGGGGCAACGCAACTCTCCAGGGTCTTTTATAAGGACATTGAACCTTATAATGGCCCATCGCTGAAGCCTCTACCTTCATGACGTAAGCACTTCCTGTTATGGTTTCAGTATGCTTTGTCCAACCAAAATGTCTGCTGACACTTGGTCCTCAAGGGAGGTGGGAATCAGTGGGAGATGTTTAGGTCCCAGGTATGGATGACTTCCTGAATGCTTCTACTCCAGTTTGGGTCAGTTACTAGGAGAGCATGCTGTTATAAAGGTAATGCTCCCTTCTTGTTCAGCCTCTGACATAGGTTTCTGTCCATCTGTCCATTCTCTCTCTTCTTTTTACTACAAGATACAACATCAGGCCCTCATCAGTTGCTGGATCTTACATGTCCAACCTCCAAAATTATTAATCAAAATAAACTTCTTTTTCTTGTAAATGATCCCTGATTGTGTATCAGTCCCCAAGCTAAGAATGTCACTAGACAACAGTTGTGGCCTATGATGATTTCACTACTTAACCCACCTACCTGATATTTCTACCAATATATTTAAAAGTTGCCTTGAGTTATACCTTTTTAGGGTTCTATTCCTAATAGAAAGAACTTCCTAAATCTGTTAACATGTAGGGACCTGGAGTTTGGAGTATCACATATTCTCTTTGAGACAAAAGCAAGTCTTCATACGTGAAAAGATTCTGTTGATAGGGAAGAGCATGCAGTTGTTCTGGTTAAGGCGCACGGTGGTGTCTGCAGAGGATTTGGTTGGTGAGGATGTTGCCTCCTTCATCTGCTTCCTTTTCTTCTTTAACATGCTGTGTTGATTATTTTAACTTTAGATATAAATTCCTGTTATGTGTGTCATGTGAATGCTGTGTTGGACACAGAGGACAAAAGCAGAGAAATCTCAGATCCACACAATGGCCATCCACGAAGATTTGATATGATGCAGGGATTTCTCCCTTAGCAGTTTTGCCAATGATTTTCTTCTTCCGGAGACTTCTTTCCTGCCTACCCAGCCCCATCTACACCAGATCCCAGGAATGAGCCTCCTATCCCTATGGGGCATGAGACAATATTTGGCCTCCACATACATAGAGTATGATGCTAGACCAAAGGGTGTGTGTGTGTGTGTGTGTGTGTGTGTGTGTGTGTGTGTGTAAACTGGAGTTCCCAGAAGAAGTCACACTAGTGTTAAGGATTCTACAAGGTTGGCTGACTGATTAGTGCTTCTGTTATCATGGGGAGCTACAATGTTACAGGTTGGGAGACAAAAACGTATCTTGGGCTATCTTTGGCACCCTAAGTAGTCATTTTCTGCCGACCTCTGTGTGTGAACCAACATTCTTGTGACATTTAGGTAAATCCTTTTATGTTGTCAAACCTGGAAGGATTCAACAGAGTATCCAAAAATATACTCCAGGAAACAGATTCAGTTCAAACCCTGGCTGTAGCTTTCAGCCTCAGAGACTCGGATGCTGCAGGCATTCCTCCTTCCTCTGAGGGACCTACTCCCTCCTACTTACTCTTGGCTTTCCTCTTGTTGGTAAGCTTATATGGTGTATTTCTTCCAGAATCCAGTAAATCTACTTACCAATGGTCCCTCAGCCGCAGCTGTCACTGGTAACAACAGAGAGGAGCATTCATGGGGCCACAGCTTGGAGAGACATCTATTTGACCTTGGACCAGCAGGCTGAGAAATTTCATGGACACTCTGCAATGGGGCCCCAGGACACACAGAAGTTTGGGGATAGACTAGGACAGGTTATTTCTGGTGTACTCAGGTCAACACCCTACTCAGCATGAAGCAGGTCCAAGAACATTGACTTTCTGCCTTTGGCTCTCCCTTTAGCCCCAGCTGGCCTTGAACTCAGAGATCTGCCTGTCTCTGCCTCCTGAGTGCTATGCCACCATGCCCAGCCACATCTTCCTTCTTTAATAATGAACTTTGCAGTCTTGTTTCTATATATGCATATTATACAAACACACCCCTCTCTGAAGAAAGTACCTAACAACCTCAGAACCCCCTCAAACCCCATTACATCACGCAACATGTAACTTTCCTCCAAACAACAATGCAACTTTCTCTGTCTGAAACAGCAATCACATTTAGACATTTTCCATTCAAGTATATTCTTAATGTATCCTGATATGAAGAATAGGAAGAGTGATCCTACCTGAGTTGGTTTGAGGTACATGCACAGTAAAGCAAAACTGTCCTCAAGTAACCTTTTAGGGAGAATCCCCTATTGACCATCTTATGCGTAAGTTGGTGAATATGATTAAAATCAGATACATTATGGGAAAGGACATGTACAGTAGAAAAATAAACCTGCGATCTAGTCTAGCAATAAAAACAGAGATCTGCCTATTCTAGACCCCCAAAGAGCCAAACTCTTTTTTTTCTTGAACCCCATAAAAGGAAGCCACAGACATTAATTGGGGCCCTTGAAGACCCTCACGCATGTGGCCTACTGTCAATCTTGACAGTGTATCCCTCTCTCTAAGTTGTACTATCACTGTGCTCTAAATAAAGTTATCTTGCTATTTTTTCAAGTCTGCGCGAGGCCTTCAATTCTTTGCATAAGATGTAACTAAGACATGCATAAGAGTTAGCTGAGATTCCAACAACATCTAGGAACAGTTGAACTCCCATAAAATCAGCAGGGACTGTGGCCTTCAGCAGGGACTTTGACTAAGGGAAAAGGTCTTGGAAGAACAAGCCATTAATTTTCTGCCAGTAACCTTGACATCTTGTGGAGCCAACCATCCCCCCCCCCGCCCCCACAAGGGGCCCTTTTCTCTCCACCCCACACACATTTCTGTAGCTTACCTTCTGACATCGCCAACCACTACCTGCCATCCCAGCCCTCAATCCTGCTCCATCTTTCAGGAATTCTACAGGAATGGCAATGAGAGGAGGTTGGTTATGTGAGCAGGAAAACAAGGTAAAACCTAGTCCACCTACATGAGACCCAGAGAGAGTTAATAGTTAAATGGCTTAAAACACACACATACACACACACACACACACACACACACACACACACACACACCACAACACCACACCTGGGGCTGGGGCGATGTCTCAGTCCTTAAGAGAGCTGTCTGCTCTTACAGAGAATCTGGGTTTGGTTCCCAGCACTACATGCAGCTAACAATAGTCTCTAACTCCAATTCCAGGAAACCTGATGCCCTCTTCTGGCCTCTATGAGCATTGCACACACTTGGTGCACTTACATATATGTAGGCAAAACACCTGTATAAAATATATAAAAATAAAATAAAAGTAATAAAAAATAACATCATAGAAATAAACTATAATTGTACCAAACACTGATCAAAAAATTTAATTGGGGGATGGGTAAGTGGCTCAATAGTTTAAAGTGGTTGCAAAGCAAGCACAAGGACCTTGGTTTGAGTCCTAGGACCAGATACTTCTAATTCCAGTGGAAGAGGTAGAGATAGGCAAATCCCTGAGGCTCACAGCCAGCCTATCAGAATCAGGATCCCCAGGCCAGGGAGAGACCCTGTCTCAAAAATAGCATGACAGCTTCTGAGGAATAACACTCAAACATGTTGACCCTGGCTTACACACACACACACACACACACACACGCATACACACACACACAGAGGAATATGTATATATGCACATAAATTTGAGTTTAATTAGGAAACATTTCCAAGTTTCAATTTATGAAAAAGAAAAGAAAATACTGAGAAATTTAACTACAAAAAAGCAAAAACTTCCACAGAGGCAACAAAGCTAAACAAGACTGCATAAGGGAAAGATTGCCAGAATGTGACAATGTGGTTATGTTATGGTTTGGATAGAAAGTGCCCCCCCAAGGGCTGTAGGTGTTGAGGGCTGGGTCCCCAGGGGCTAGACCTCATCACTGTGATGCGATTAGCTGAGTAGATTAACCACTGATGGGTTCACAATCTGATCACAGTACTGGAAGGTGGTGGCGATGTTCAGAGGTGAGGTCTAGTTGGACTATGCAGGTCACTGGGGACGTGTTCTTGGGGCTGCATCTAGACCTTGGCCTTTTCCTCTGTCCCTCTTCGCTTCCATGCAGCTTGAGGTGAGAAGCTCTGTCCTGCCTCTGCCTTCCTCCAGATGTTCTGCTTTCCACATCCCAGAAACAAAGGAGGGAGTCCACCAAGGAGTGGCGTCTCTTGGCTGGGAGCCCAAGTGACTCTTCTATTAAATTTTTTTCTCTTTGTTATTTGTCACAGCATCTAAAGGTAATTGACATGGTTATTATATTTAATACATTATAAATCTTTTGAAATGGCTAAGAAATCATCATGTCCTTAACAGAGCTTTGAGAAGAAAATGATCAGATTTAAAGCATAAATACTACCCACCTTGAAAAAGGTATTTAGATTTATTGAAACAGTTGCAGAAATACAATTTAAAACATTAAGGAATTGTTTTGAGACAAGATCTCATCATGTAGCCCCGGCAAACCTGGAACTCCTTATGTAGAACAAGCTGGTCTCACACTCACAGAGATCGACCTGCTTCGACCTCCTGAATGCTAGTATTAAAGAGGTGTGCCGAGCTAAAACTCTCAATTTTAAATATTAACTCAATTTGTTGAATTTTATTTCTTTGAAGCCAGACAGGCATCTCTGTGAGATTGACGTTGTCTTGGTTTACATAGTGAGTGCTAAGCACCAGCTAGGGCTACAGGGAGAGCCTTAAAAAAATAAAGCAAGAAGGGAAAGAAAGAAAAAAAAAAGAGAAATCTATACTTTTTGCAAGGGTGAAGAGAAAAAAGGAAATTTCAAACTGATATTAACTGCACCAGCTTTTTCTTATGGAAAGGAGCAAAGCAATATCTGAAATACTTGTATCTCTTAGATCAGGAACTCCACTTCTGGGGATGTTTCCCAAGAAAGTAATATAGAATATAAAAGAAAAATTGTGATCAAAGATGTATACCCCAGTGTTACATACAAGAGAAAATAGAAAGGAAGCTGTAGAAATATTCAATTGGGGGACCATCTTAAAATACCTGTGGGAATAAGGCAGAATATATAACTGTAGAAGAAATATTTTAAAATCACATATTCAGACTTGATAGGTTATTAAGCTTATTATAAATCTGTTGGAGTTTTCCCTAAAAAGATGAATTGTAGTGGACATACCATAGCACACATGGGTTTCATAGCACACAGTTGAGGGGGTTTGAGAGACGGCTCAGCTGTGAAGAGCACTGGCTGCTCTTGCAGAGGACCAAGTTTGATTTCCAGCCTTGACATGGTGGCTAACACCCATCTGCAACTTTAGTTCCAGGGGACCCGACGCCCTCTTCTAACCTCCATGAGCATTGCATGACACTAGTGCAAGCAATACACTCTTACACATAAAATGAAAATAATAAATAAAATATTTTTTAAAATGCATAGTGTGTGAGGGGTGGTAAGTGTGGACACTTGTGAAAACACAGCACTGTGAGCACCTTCATCACCAGACCTCCTCCAGGTCTTCCGCCATCCCAAGACTCCATGAAACCTCCTGCCTGCTGAGTTACAGCTGTCTGTCATCACATGCTCATTTTCCTCCCTCCCTCCATCCCTCCTTCTGTCCCCCCTTCTTTCCTCCCTCCTCTCTCCTTCTGCCCTCGTTCCCTTCCCTCCTTTCCCTTTCTCTTTTCCTGCTTCTTTCTTTTCCTTCTTTCCTTTCTTTCTTCCTTCCTCCCTCTCTTTATTCTCCCCTCCATCCCTCCTTCCTTTCTTTTTCTCTGTTTTATTTTTTTGAAACAAGATCATTCTATGTAACTCAGGCTGGCCTTAAACTCTCAATCCTCCTACCTCAGGCTCCTAAGTGCTGGGATTATGTAGGTGTGTGCCCACCTTGCCCAAGTTACAACATCCATTTTCTAGACTTTTATTTGGAACCACAGAATGCATTCTTACGTTTCTGGCTTTTGGCTCATTTGTTTAGCAGAATCACCCACATTGTTGTATGTATCAACTGTTTAAGCTTTCTAATTGCTGAGTGTTCCATTATGTAGTACACCATAATTTTCTGATGCTTTCACATGGTGGTGAGCATTTGGCTTATTTCCCATGTTGCTATTACTAATAAAGGCCTTATTATTATTGAAATGCAAGGCTTTGTGAAGATGCATGATTATATTTTTCTTGGGTAAACATCTACGTGTGGACTGTGTGGGTCCCGAAGAAAGTATATGTGTTTTTTTACTTTCTTTTTTTTTTTTATTGATGCTCTGTGTATTTCATACATCATTTTCCAATTCAGTTCAGGGATATTTCCCTTTCCCTTACCCCCCCCACCCCACCCCACCCCATCCCAGATCATGCATTCTGCCATAACTGTCCTGCTTCTTTCTCTCAGATTTTTTCATTTTTTAGCAATAAGTGATAATTTATGAGTATGAGCATCCTTCATGTAAAACCAATTTGCAGGCTGTTGTGCCCAAACCCACACAGCCCATGGGTCCCACCATCCAGCGGGGGGAGGGGGCTTGTATGTTCAATCAAGTTGATCAAATGAGTGTCCAGACTATATTGCTGTAGTTTCACCATTCACCCCAATCACAGCCCTTACATTCTATCACACCCTCTCTTCCACAGATTGTTCCCTAGGCTTAGAAAAGGGGCACAGGTGGATGAGAAGCAAAACAGTCTACTTTCTCTGGAGCTGTTGTCTTGGACTCTGGTCAATTCTGGCTGTTTCCTTTCATGGGCTGACAGTTTGTCCAGGAATAACCTTTCGATCCTACTAATGAAGCACAAGCAATTAGATATATAGGTGTTTAAACAGTACTAATAGTTATGGTAGGTTACTTTGGTATAGACACAGATGTTTGGATGGTATGTTAATCCATGAATTACATTTTTTCTGTTAAATATGACAGGGTCTTACTGTGGCTTATAACATCTCCTAACCATTAGAGGATGTAAGCTTGTGGCATTAGCCATGGGTTATTCCTCCAAGGAGAGAGCCAATAGCCAATTAGATTTGGGATATACAGGCATATGGCTGCCACTGCTGTACAGTATTTCCAGACAGGTGAGGTGTAGCTGGTGCTTATGGAGGAGTCTTGCTTGACTCAAGGAGACCCATATTTGCTTTATTGGTTTGGTGGCCTTTGGTAACACTCTCTGGTATTCCAGAGGCCATCTGTACACTTGCATGTGTGGTCTCAATACATCTTTCCCATGTTAATGTCAGGTCTTCTACAGCAGGCCTTATCGCCTCTCTTCTTGCAGGTATCCCAGTTTAGAGGCAAGGAGCCTTTACCTTTTGTGGGGGTTTGGATCCCCTGGCCAACATCTCCTTGGTAGAATAATCCATTGCTGATGTCAGAGCTCCTGTATTAATATATTTTGCTTAAGTGCATAGCTTAAGGAGACTTTAGTATTATATTTGATTCTGAATAGAGAATAATCCTTTTCACAGTTCCTATGTCTATTAGTCAGTTAAAGAAGGCAGTTTTACTGGTTTTATAAGAGATTACCTCTATAGGGGCTGGAGAGATGGCCTAGCGGTTAAGAGCGCCGACCGCTCTTACAGATGACCCGGGTTCGATCCCCAGCACCCACATGGCGGCTGAGAACCGTCTGAAGCTCCAGTTCCAGGAGAACTCCAGTTCCAGGGGAATCCGAGACCCTCTTCTGACCTCCGCGGCGTTGCACGACACGGGTGCACAGACTTGCATGCAGACAGTACATTCATACACATACAGAAATAAATAAAATTAATAAAAAAAAATAAATAAAAAAAGAGATTACCTCTATAATAGTTGTCTCCAATTTACAGTTGGAGAACAACTCATCATCATCATATTTCTCCTTGTTCTATGGGGGGAGGTAAGAAAGTCTCTTGTATTAAAACCTTTGTGGCACCTAGAAGGTAAGTTTCATTAGGACTCATTATAAATAGTTGTTACAAGTAGGATGGATCCACAGAGGGGTTTGATGTTTGTAGCAATCTGAGGCTTTTCTTCCTTTCAACGTTCAGACGGACCAACCTATCTGTTGGCACTACTCAATGAAAAGCTGTATCTTTTCTTTCTCAGCCGTTAAGTTGGTGACATTTTGACCTGTTGGAACATACAAATCTTTTCCTATAGTTAGTTTTAAGATTTGAATTGCAAGGTTTTTGACAAAAAAGGAGAAAGTATTTTTAAAGAAACTGCTGTGCTCTTTCCCAAAGTTCGCCATTCTTTGTTTCACCACCAGCATATGCTGGCTTTGCATCTTTGCCAATAACTGGTCTGGTCAGTCTTACAAAATTCAGACATCCCAAGAGGTGAGTAGAGAGGTCTCATTACATGACCCCAATGACCAATGGCATGCCCTTTATTGTGCTTTTCTGTCATCTAAATATATTTATTTATTAAAAGGTGTTTCTAGGGGCTGGAGAGATGGCCTAGTGGTTAAGAGTGCTGACCACTCTTGCAGAGGACCCAGGTTCGAGTCCCAGCACCCACATGGTGGCTGAGAACCATCTTTAACTCCAGTTCCAGGGGAACCCGACACCCTCTTCTGACCTCTAAGGCATTGCACAACATGGGTGCACCAACCTACATGCAGACAGTACATTCATGCACATTAAAAAAAAAACTGTTTAAAAAAAGGTGCTTCTAAACCTTTTAAACTTTTTACATACTTTTTGAGTTGGGTTGTGTTCATGTGTATTTGTATATGTGTGTTCATGTGTGTACAGGTGGTTTGCATATGTGCGTATGAGGAGGTGAGAGGTCAGTCTTGGGTATCATTGCTCAGAAACCATCCACCATGTTTTTGAGATGAGACCTCTCATTTTTACCCACAAATCTCATAACATGTAAGGGTTGGCAGGCCAGTGAGCACTGGGGACTCACCTGTTTCTGCCTTCCCAGTGCTGGGATTAAGCATGTACCATCACGTGGGTTTTACATGTGCTCTGGAGATCAAACTCAGATTCTCATGCTTGGAAGGCAAGTAATTTACCCACTAAGCTATATACACAGTCCATGACTTGTGTCATTGATACTGGATTTTTAGTTTTATATATAGGGATTACAACTCCTTTATCAAATATGTGATTTGGATGTATGTCTTTAAGCAGGCAGCCTGCCATTTCAGTGTCTTTCAAATGACAGAGGTTATTTTTTATTCTTTAAAGAAGATTCATTTTTATTATTTATATGTGCATATGTGTGTCTCTGTAAGCATATGTGTGTGTCTGAGGTGATGAGAAGAGGGCAGCAGATCCTCTGGATCCAGAATTACAGGTGTTTGAGTTGCTGCACATGCTGGGATCCAAACTTAGGTCATTGTCATAGAGCAGAAAGCACTTTTTTTTTTAAATTAACATTTTCACATTCTTCCATTTTGTTTTCACTTTTCCTCAACATATACTGTTTTCTTTTTTTTTTTTTTATTGATGCTTTGTGTATTTCATACAACATTTTCCAATTCAGTTCAGGCATATATCCCCTTCCCTTCCCCCCACCCCACCCCTACCCATCCCAGATCATGCATTCGGCTGTAAGTTTTCTGCATCTTTCTCTGCTTTTTTGTTTTGTTTTGTTTTCATTTTTTTTAAAAATAAGTGATAATTTGTGAGTACAAGCATCCTTCATGTAAAACCAATTTGCAAGCAGTTGTGCCCAAACCCACACAGCTCATGGGTCCCACCATCCAGCAGGGGGGGCTTGTATGTTCAATCAAGTTGATCAAATGAGTGTCCAGTCTATATTGTTGTAGTTTCACCATTCACCCCAATCGCAGCCCTTACATTCTACCACGCCCCCTCTTCCGCAGATTGTTCCCTAGGCTTAGAAAAGGGGCACAGGTGGATGAGAAGCAAAACAGTCTACTTTCTCTGGAGCTGATGTCTTGGTCTCTAGTCAGTTCTGGCTGTTTTCTTTCATGGGCTGCCAGCTTGTCCAGGCATAACCTTTCGATCCTACTAATGAAGCACATGCAATTAGATATTTAGGTATTTAAACAGTATAATATATAGCCTTTCGATCCTACTAATGAAGCACACACAATTAGATATATAGGTATTTAAACAGTACTAATTGTTATGGTAGGTTACTTTGGTATAGACACAGATGTTTGGATGGTATGTTAATTCATGAATTACATTTTCTTCTGTTAAGTATGACAGGGTCTTCGTGTGGTTTATAACATCTCCTAACCATTAGAGGATGTAAGCTTGTGGCATCAGCCGTGGGTTATTCCTCCAAGGAGAGAGCTAATAGCCAATTAGATTTGGGATATACAGACGTATGGCTGCCACTGCTGCACAGTATTTCCAGGCAGATGAGGTGTAGCTGGTGCTGACGGAGGAGTCTTGCGTGACTCAAGGAGACCTATATTTGCTTTATTGGTTTAGTGGTCTTTGGTAACACTCTCTGGCATCCCAGAGACCATCTGTAATACTTGCAAGTGTGGTCTCCATACATCACTGAACCACCTCTCCAGCCCATGAGTAGGCATTCCTAATGTTGATATAGTTTGATGTATTAACTTTTGGTTTAATACAGCATACATGTCATTGTTGTACCAAGAAACATTTGCCTAATGGGAGGTCACAGGATTTTTTCCTGTTCTCCTCTCGGTGTTTCATAGTTTGGCATTTGTCCTAGTTAGCCTTAACTGTCAACTTGACACAGCATAGAGTCATCTGCAAAGAAAGCCTCGAATGAGGAATTGCGTAGAGCAGATGGGTCCGTGGCCATGTCTGTGGGGGATTGTCTTGATTATTAATTGGTGTATGAGGGCCCAATCCACAGTGGGCTGCACCATTCCTTGGCCAGTTGGTCCCGGACTGCAGCAGAAAGCTAGCTGAGCCTGTAAGCAAGCCAGCGAGCAGCGTGTTCCATGGTTTCTGCTCCAGCTATCTGCCTTGAGTCTTGTGACCTTCCTCAGTGATAGACCATGACCTGGAAGTATAAGAAAAATTAATCCTCTCTTCTCTTAAGTTAACTTTGCTCAGAGTGTTTTATCACAACAACGGGACGGGAGCTAGAGCAGCATCTCACATTCCAGTCTATGATTTTACTGGAGTTAAATTTTGTAGAGTAAGAGATAGGGATAAAGGTCATTTTGGCTAGCAGACTCCATTACTCCAGAATTATTTGTTCAAAATTCTACTTTTTCTCTAATCAATTGTCTCTGTAGCACTGCTGAAAATCAGTTGGTCACTTTTCTGTGGGTCTATATCTTGAGTTCTCTGTTGATTAAGTGATTCGTCTAGCTTGACCAATGCCATCCCACAACACAGATTCTCCACACCTGCTGCTTTTCAAAGTTCAAATACTTTCAGCCACTTGCATGTGAATTTTAAAACTGTCACATCAATTTCTACAAATACAACTAATATTTCAGTTACATCCATGTATACATTAATTTGCCATATATACTAGATCTTCTGATCTCCGTAACCACATCAATGGCCCAGAGACCATTAATCTTATCTGACATAAACATTTCAATGCTATGAAATTTCTTCTAAGTCCTGGTTTGGCATATTGCACAAATATCAGCATGTTTTATTTTTATTTATTGAAAAATATAATTTTATTTCCTTTCATATATTTTTGATGGCTCATGAGTCACAGACAGATACTTAAAAGTTTATTTAGTTTTCCAGAATTGAGGGATTTTTTTTCAGATATCTCTGTTACGGATTTCAAACACAATTTTGGTAGGTTTTCTTTTTTTCTTTCTCCCTTCCTTCCTTCCTAGCTTTCTTTCCTTTCTTCTTTCTTTCTCTCTCTCTTTCTTTATTTCCTTCTTTCTTCCTTCCTTAATTCTTTTCTCCTCTTTCTTTCTTTCTTTCTTTCTTTCTTTCTTTCTTTCTTTCAACCAAGTGACTTTTAATAGCTTATGCCATCCAGGGTTTTGTTAATTCTTTATAATTTTTTAACTTTTTCATTTTTAATTAAATTTTTGTGTATTTCATGCAATATATCTCAATCATATTTAGTCCCTTCTTCTAACTTCTGCCTTACACCTCACCCACCAGATCTCATGCATTCTGTCATATATGTTGATGTCTATCAAGTCAAGTTTGTGTCCCCAGATGTCCCTCAGTGTGAGTTCATTCACTGGAACCTGCTCAGCCTATCTAGCATCAACCTCTTAGAGAAGACTGTAGCATGCCTCAGGGCACTTCATGGCCGAGGGTCTAACCCTGCCCCAAGGAGGAGCAAGCAGCATGGCCTAGGTGGGTGATGCTGGGTGGGGCAAGGAGTGCAGTGGCGCGGAATTGGGAGACTTATGATTGGTCCTGGGAACTGACATCATTTATTTTATAAAAGCAGGCTGTAGCAAGGAGTAAATTTGAATTTCATAGTAACATCATCATGGAATTCCCAGCCATTATTTTTTATTAATTATTGCGCACATACAGGCTAAGGTAGTCCTGCATTTCATTCGGGTGGCCAGTGTGTTGGAAAGAGATTACAGATCACCAATCTGGGTAGCTGGTGTTGTGAGTGGATATTGGCTGAAGGGAGGAGATCAACCATCAGCCTGAAATTCCTGTCCAGACTCTGGGCAGGTGAGAAGCCACGGCCAAGAGTGGACCACACGTCTCATGGGTCCAGGCTAAGGGCCTGGGCTGAAAGTATCAACCAGGATGGGCTACAGGAAGTAGCCAGCTGGTCTCTGCACCAAGAGGCCAGCTCCCCACAGTGTCCACAAAGCAGGCACTGTGTCCACATCCCCCTTAGCAGGGCCACATGGTCCCTGTTCGGCATAAAAAGAAAGCTTCCTACAGAAGACCTCCTCTCTGTCACCCAGCAGTGATCAGTTGCTTGCTGTTTAGCTGATCCCTGATCCAGGTTGATAAGCAAGATTAGCCACCACAAATACTTTTTGCAGTTTGAGACTAGTACAGATTAATTCTTTTGGCTTTTGTAGGCCTTCAAAATTACATTTTGCAGCTGGGCATGGTGGCGCACGCCTTTAATCCTAGCACTTGGGAGGCAGAGGCAGGCGGATCTTTGTGAGTTCAAGGCCAGCCTGGTCTACAGAGTGAGTTCCAGGATAGCTGGGGCTACAGGGAGACCCTGTCTCAAAAAGACCAAAAAAAATTACATTTTGCCTTAAATTTTGTAAAAACATATATGAGGTATGTACTTTGAAGTTGTTGGGGTTTTTTTTTCTTCCAGTAATTGAAATTGTGGCTCCACTTTCTTTAGTCAGCATTGTTTCTGATGAGAAATCTGCTGTCATCCTAGCTTTGTTCTTTTATATGCCTTATTTTTTTTTTTCCTCTAACTGCTTTAAAATTTTCTCTTTATTGCTTATTTTAAGCAGTTCAAATGTGGTATTGTTTTGGCTGGTGCATTATCAGTCTCGGCGTAAGGCTGGTTTTATTTTCTTATCCTATTAAAGAGTCAAAAGGAAAGAAAATTCTCAGACAAGTAGAGAGCAACAAGTAATCAAAATTTCATTGAAAGATAAAGAATCACATCCATAAACATACAGAATCATACATACATACACATACAGAATCATACATACATACACATACAGAATCATACATACATACACCCTCACAGAGAAAGAAAGCTCTTCTTCACAAATGGAGAGGAAGATTTCAGAAACTGAAAATCTGGCATTGCCCTTATCCCTGGAAGGCCCTGGGTTTAAGGGTTTTAGTAGTTTTCCCTCCCCTAATTTTGAATTGGTCAACTTAAATAAAGAAGGGAGGCTGACGCGTCACATCTCCAAGCTAAGACATCCATGGCTATGGTGAATCTAAGGAGGTCATCTGAAGGGGACCCTGTTGGGGTTAAAAAATAAGGCCTTCCTTACAGACCAAGAAGAAGATGAAAGTGTGGTATCTTTATTATGTCTTGAAGACCCTGTTTGCTTATCAGGGATTTGGTCTCTTATAAAATCATTGCATCTAATTTTCTTTATGTTTCTTGTGCTTGTAACTTCTTGATATTCTTGTATATAAGATTTGTAGTTTTATCACATTTTGAAGATATTTGGACTTTTTCAATATTTCTCTCTTTACTCTCTTCTTTTGTGGTGAATGGATTTAGTTGTCAACTTGACACACCTGGGAAGAGAAAACCTCAATTGAGAAATTTCTTCTACTGGCCTGGCCTGTGGCCATGTCTGTGGGGCATTTTCTTGATTGTTGAGTGATATGGGAAAGCCCAGCCCATCCTGAGTTGTGCAGGTGGTCCTGTGTTGTATAAGAAAGCAGGCTGTAGCTGGGCATGGTGGCACACACCTTTAATCCTAGCACTTGGGAAGCAGAGGCAGATGGGATCTTTGTGATTTCAAGGCCAGCCTAGACTACAGAGTGAGTTCCAGGACAGCTGGGGCTACAGGGAGACCCTGTCTCGAAAAAAGGCAAAAACAAAATTTTAAAAAGAAAGCAGGCTGTAGGAACTCAGCAAGGCTGCCCCCATCATCACTCCTCTTCAATATAGTGCTTGAAAGACTTGTTAGGGCAATAAGGCAAGAAAAGGAAATTAAAGGAGTACTAATTGGAAAAGAAGTCAAGCTATCCCTTTTTGCTGATGATATGATTGTTTACATAAGGGATGCTAAAAACTCCACCAGAAAACTCCTAGAAATGATTAAGAGTTTCAGTAAAGTGGCAGGATACAAAATTAACCTAGAGCCGGGTGTGGTGGCACACACCTTTAATCCTAGCACTTGGGAGGCAGAGGCAGGCAGATCTCTGTGAGTTCAAGGCCAGCCTGGTCTACAGAGTGAGTTTCAGGACAGCCAGAGCTACAGGGAGACCCTGTCCTCAAAACACAGAAAAAAAAAAAAAACAAAATTAACCTAGAAAAATCAGTAGCCTTTACACCACCAATAAGCAACTGAATAATGAATATAAGGAGAACTTCCCACTCACAATAGCATCAAAAACAATAAAATACCTAGGAACAAACCTAACCAAAGACACCAGAGATCTCTACAAAACAAATTTTTAAACCTCTGAAGAAGGAAATTGAAGAAGACATCAAAAGATGGAAAAACCTCCTATGCTCATGGATTGGGAAAATTAATATAGTAAAAATGTCCATTCTACTGAAACTCTTGTACAGATTTAATGTAATCCCAATTAAAATCCCCAAGAGTTTCTTCACAGGTTTGGAAAAAAGTCCTTAATTTCATTTGGAAAAACAAAAGACCTTGAATAGCCAAAGCAAACCTGAGTGAAAACAGCAATACAGGGGGGGATCTCTATACCAGACTTCAAACTATACTACAGGGCTATAGTCATATAAACAGCTTGGTACTGGCACAAAAACAGACCCGTTGACCAATGGAACAAAACTGAAGATCCAAACCTGAGCACACACAATTTCAGCCATCTCATACTTGACAAGGGGGCCGAGAAGACACAATGGAGGAAAGACAGCATCTTCAGCAAGTGGTGTTGTCAAAACTGGATCACCACTTGTAGAAGAATGAAATTAAACCCCTACCTCTCATCCTGTACAAAAGTCAACTCAGATGGATCAAAGACCTCAACGTGAAACCCCAAACGCTGAAGGCAATAGAAGAAAAAGTCGGCAGCAGCCTACAAGACAGAGGAGTAGGAAAAGACTTCCTAAATCAGACAGCAGCTGCTCAAGAATTAAGGTCAACAATTGACAAATAGGACCTCATTAAACTCAAAAGCTTCTGCACATCAAAAGAAACAGTCAAGGAAGTGAAGAGAAAACCCACAGAGTGGGAGAAAATCTTCACTGCAGAAACATCTGACAAAGCATTGATTTCCAGGATATATAAACTACTCAAAAAACAAAGAAGAAAGAAAACAAATGACTCACTCAAAAGGTGGAGCAAAGAGCTGAACAGAGACTTCACAAGTGAGGAATTAGAGATGGTTGAGAAACATCTTAAAAAGTGTTCAACTTTGCTAATAAATGAAATGCAGATTAAAACCACTTTAAGATATCATCTCACTCTGATAAGACTGGCTAGGATCAAGAAAACAAATGATACCAAGTGCTGGAGAGGTTGTGAGGAAAGGGGAACACTCATCCACAAGCCCACAAGCCTATCTAATAGAGGAAATTCCTCAAATGAGATTCTCTCTTCCCAGGTGTGCCAAGTTGACACCTGTAATTAACCAGCAAAATGACTATCCTTGAGAGATGTTGGCAATGACCTTCTGGCATGGATGGTTGGCATTTTAAAAGCATATGCTTTGCCTCACACTAACCATGCATGTATCATGCATGTGCCATGCATACACCATGCACAAGGCTTTGATTTATGGTGATGTGGCCATGAACAGCTCTATGCGGATCAGTTTATTTGCAAATGGGAGCATTGATCTTGGTGGCTGGAACTATTTAAAGAAGGCTTGATATTAATCCTTTATTAGAAAATGTTTTCTTGGGGCTGGACAGATAGTTCAGTGGATGAAGGATTGACTATTCTTGCAGAAGACCTGGGTTTGAGTCCCAGCACCCACATCGTGGCTGACAACCATCCACAACTCCAGTTCCGGAGGATTCTATGCCCTCTCTCTCCTCCTAGGGCATTGCACAACACAGGTGCATTTATTATGTGCATGCAAACAATATACTCACACATATAAAATTAAAAATTAAAAAATGTTTTCTTGTTAGTCCTCTTCTTAAATCATTATTATTATTATTATTATTATTATTATTATTATTTTGAGATAGGGTCTCCCTTTCATCCCAGCTGCTGGTGGCTTGGAGCTTGCTCTGTAGACAAGGCTGGCCTTGAACTCACAGAGATCTGCCTGCCTCTGCCTTCTGAGTGCTGGGATCAAAGGTGTACGCCACCACACCCGGCACTAAAAGATGGTTCTTAGCCACCATGTGGGTGCTGGGAATTGAACCCAGGTCCTCTGCAAGAACAGTCAGTGCTCTTAACCACTGAGTCATCTCTCCAGCACCAATCCTTTTTATTTTTATATTTTATTTATTTGTCTTTCTGTGTGTATATTTGTGTGGGGGCACACATATATGTAGGTCAGAGGACAACTTGTAGGAAATCAGGTCTCTCTGTCCACCATGCAGGACCTGAGGATGGGATTCCAGTGGCCAGGCTTGGGGTGAGTGCCTCTACTCACTGAACCATCTTGCCAGCCCCATCCCTATTTTAAAATATCTTTTCATATTCACATTTCTTTTCTCTTGATGGAATAACACATGCCTGAATTTTATCTTCTATTCAGTCTACTGATTTCTTAATGCAAGTTAATATGTCTCTCTAGGCCCCGTTTTTTGTGATAAGAGAATATATTTGTTTCCTAAAGCTGCCATTAGGAAAGTACCATGGACTGAGTAGCCTCATGACCAAGTGTCTTCTCACACTTCCCTTAGGCTGGAAAAGCCCAGGGTCAATGTGCCAACAGTGTTGGTTGCTCCTAAGATTGCTCTCCTTGGCTTGCAGATAGTGCCTTCTTGGTGGGTCCTGGCCTGACCTTTCCTCTGTCTACGCATCCCTGCAACTGTTCTTCCTCTTATAAGGACAGCAGTCCTACGGAGTGAGAGAGGTTGCATGCTGGGGTTTAACCTCAGTCACCTCTTCAAGACCTTGTCCCATGTATTAACACTGTGGGTTACGAGTTCATCTGAACTTTGAAGGAACACAACTCTAAAACAGAAGGAATTTGCCTCACACCAATACTTCTTTTTTTTTTAATTTTTTAATTTTTATTTATTTCTGTATGTGTATGAATGCACTGTCTGCATGCAAGTTTGTGCACCCGTGTCGTGCAATGCCGCGGAGGTCAGAAGAGGGTCTCGGACTCCCCTGGAACTGGAGTTCTCCTGGAATTGGAGTTCCAGACGGTTCTCGGCCGCCATGTACACCAATACTTCTAAACCTCCAGAATCAGCTGAGGGGTTATTGGGCCCTTCTCCAGTTTTAAATTCAGTAGCTCTAGCATGAGCCTTGGGGGTTTTTTAAACTAGGAAGGCTGTCAAGATAGCTCAGAGGGTAGAGGGTAGAAGCCATGGCAGCACCAGGCAGAAAACCCAGGTTCAATCACCAAGACTCATGGAGGGAGAGGACTGATTCACGGAAGTTGTCGTCTGACTATACACACACACACACACACACACACACACACACACACACACAAAATCTAAAAGTTTTTAAAAAGAAGAAACTAGAGCTGATCATGGCTATATACCTGTGATCCCAAATCCCAGCCCAAGAGAGGGTAAAACAGAATGATGGTTAAGTTCAAGGCCAGCCTTGAAGATAGAGTAAGGCCAGCCTTGAAGATAGAGTAAGACTCAGTTTTAAAAACAAACCACTAACCAAGGCAGAAAATACTATCTTGAACCTTAGAAACCTCAGGAGCTACATAACTGGGAAAATGTTCACAGACATATATGGCTGTGTAAACCTCAGGGCTCCGTCAGGACCACGTGACTTAGCAAGCCTGCTTGAGGGGGAGGGAATTGCTGTCCCACTAGCTCCTCATCATCCTTTAGAATCCCCATTCATAGGGCAGGAAATACTCAGCGCTGAATTGGATTATTCGTTACCATTTATGTTGTTTGTCCTGAAACTTAACTCTTTGCAATCGGCTTTCACGGGACAAGGACACTATATCCTTTTTAGCCAGATAGTTATTTTTTTTTAACCTGTGTGACACAGTGTGTCACAGAAAGAAATCATTTCTTTCAGACTTCTAATCTCTTCCAAGAGAGAAAGTAGTATTTGCTGAAATAAAAGTACACCTTGGCTGAAACGTGATGCTAATCCTCTTACTTTTAATGGTTTGGAAATGGTTGGAATAAGAAGGTAAACATTGCAGCTGATTAATAGGAAGGAAGTCAATTGTCCATGGAGCGGCTGCTACGGGCCACACTGTACAATAGAGCTTTATTTTGGTAAACTCCCAAACACCGTCTCTCTCCGTTTCTGTGTTCTGACTTGAAAAGTGATCTACTTGCACCATGGAGTTGCCACTATTTGATTCTATTACCCCTAAAAGCAAGCAGTGCCCATTCCAGATTGACGTCAAGCAAATCCCACCGATAACTGGTGTTATATCAGAGCCTTATCGGCTCTTTTTTATTGAAAATAGCCAGATATAATGAGGTGCTTCACATTTAAAAGTCTTAAATCTTTGAAAGCTCTAGGCATAGATGGTTTTGATATTGGCTTATTAAACTTGCACTGAGAGAGAGTTGTGGGAGTGGGGGTGAGAGAGGGGAGGAGAAGAATGAGCCTTTGCTGACTGAAAGCTTTAACCCAGCACTGGCCAGGCCTGGAGGAAGGGGACATTTGCTGAAAGCTATTTCTGCCGACATCACCCAGGAAGACTCTGAAAAGGCACTTCGCGGTGCTTCTGAGCATGTCCTATCAGCTGCCTCTTTGGAACTGTCTCATTTTCCTGGGACCTCAGTCTTTGTGGCATGTTAACAAGTCCCAAGTTTGATGGCTTCCAGCGTCTCTATGCACTGAAATTGAGCATTTGGGAGAGAGCATTTCCGATATCTGACTCATGGGCACATGTGAGGAGACCCTTCAGGACCCAGAAGTGGAAGCCTCCACGGGGGCAAGTCCTGGGTCCCAAAAGGTGGCCGGTCTCATGTCATTTCCCTCACTAGCCACACTCCTGCAGGGTCAGGACTGGTCACCTGTTACAGCTGAGGAAACAGAGGCTCCAAAGAGGTGACATGAATGACTGTCTCTTAGAACAGAGCAGTGACTCTCCACATGTCATGTCTAGCCATCCCCATCCATTCCCATCACTGTCAGCTGAGAAGTCAGGCTCCAGCAGAACCCAGTAAATCAGAAGCATGGGCTGGGGTGCCCAGCGATCCATGTTAATGGTCTCTCCCTGGACAGAGATATAGCTCAAGTCTACAAAGGGTCGCTGCTGGGGCTCCCGTGTATCCTCCCAAGGGGCTTCTGCGGGTCAGAAGCTCCCTTTTCCTTGTCTTCCTGTTTATTTTAGCAGAAAAAAACTTTATTGATTTTATTACTTCTTTGAGAATTTCCTGCATGCATACAGTGCATTTTGATCATATCCACTTCCCACCCCCTCCAACTCCTCCCAGACCACCCCACCCATGCCCCCTCCCCAGTTCGTGTCTTCTTGTAATCCACTGAGGCCAGTCAGTGCTTCTGTGCATGTGGGTGTAAGGCCAGACACTGGAACATGGGCAATCTACCAGGGCCACAGCCCCAGAGAAAACTGAGGCTCCCTAGCCCAGCAGCCTTCAGCTGCCATGTGGTTGGTTTTTATCAATTTGACACCAACTCTAGACACCTGGGAAGAAGAAACTTCAATTGAGGAGTTTCCTCCATCATCCTGGCCTGTGGACCATCTCTGAGGCCTTTTCTTAATTGTTAATGGATGTACAAAGGCCCTGCTTGCTGAGTTATCCCTGGGCAGGTAGGCCTGGGCTGTATAAGTAAAGTAGCTAAGCAAGCCAGGGGAAGCAAGGCAGCAGGCAGCACTCCTCCGGGGTCCCTGCTTCAGCCTCCCCTGGTAGCCTGTGATCGGGATGTGTAAGCCAAATAAATCCTCACTCCCCAGGCTGCTTTTGGTTCTCTGTTTTATCGCAGTAAGGAAAAGCAGACTAGAACAACCGTCCAAGCTTCTCATATGGGACGTGGATGCAGGAAACAGTCCCCCACCTATGTTGGATTTTGGCTAGCTTGTCCTTGAGACACACCACCTTCAACTGAAGGCATAGAAATGTGGAGTGCCACACGTGCCATCTCCTTTGCTTCTCAGCTCTGTAGCGTAAGGATGGCAGGCACCGAGGTGTCGGAAGAAACAAGAGGAGACTGATGTCTTCAGGCATGGCATAATGGTAGTCTTGGCACTGGGAAGGCTGAGGTGAGAAAATCCTGCTTTGAAGGAAGGCAGGGAAGCCCGCAGAGACAGAGGTGGCTCTTCCTTCCCTCTATGCTGTGGAGAACTTTCCTAACAGGGATAGGAGGGAGTGACCCCTCTGGTGGGTGTCACAGAAGCCCTTTATTCTAGGGGTGACTATGAGGTCCAGAGATCTGAGGGAGCAGTTGTGACTCAGTCTGGGAAAGAAAGATCCCAGAAAGCCTGCCCCTCCTCCGCCAACAAGGACGGGGAAGTCACCTCATGGTAGTTTATTTCCTTGGCTGCCATTTCTGCCTGCCACTCCTAGGCTCTGCCCAACCCAGCTCTCATCACATTCTCATTGGCTCCCCAGAATGCCAATCAAGTGCTGAACAAGTAGCTCAAAGGAATACAGATAGTATCACACCACAGATCAAAGGTTGTACATTTTATGGTGTTCGCAGGGGTCTTTACTCAAGGTCAGGGACCAGAACTGGCAGAGCTCAATATCCCCACTCTGCCCCATCCCAGCTCGGAAACCTCGGCAAGTTACAACTCTCCCTCAAGTCCTCCATCCCCATCACGACCCCTCCCTGCAGTCACTGCACTGAATCAGTGCCTGGGCCTACTGTGGAGTCAAGAGACTCGAGGGAGAGAGGTAAAGAGGCTGAGGGGTGGTACCAGCCCTGAGTAGTAGGGCACCCCTAAAGAACAGTGGCTCTGAGACAGAAGCCTGGCATGGCGGCAGGAGCTGCCTGCAATCCCAGAGCTGGGAGGAGGCAGGAGTTCCCTGGCCGTTCACGTTCACTCCTCAACCAGTCTAGCCAATCAGTAAGCTCCAAGTTCAGGGAGATACCCTGTCTCAAATAAAAGTGGAAAGTGATTGAGGAAGACCCCAACTTCAACCTCTGTCCTTCACACAGGAATAAACAGGTACATATGAGCATGTTCACATGACATTCACACACACACACACACACACACTCACACTCACACTCACACTCTTAAGGCCCACACACATACACAAAGGAATGGTAGATCTGAGATACTTTGAACTATTGAAATGCAAGGACTCCAGCTCTGGCATGGGCTTTTCAAGACACAGCCTATCCTGGCCTCATTCAAAGGCTCTGTAAGACCACAGTTTGAGCTGAGCTCAAAGAAGAGCAGCTGCGGTTATCCTGGCTTTTCCTGTTTTTAATAGTGGCCTTGCCAGGCAATCCGGGATGATTGGTCATCCTAAGTCAAAGCTCAACTTTACCTTTCATGTGTATGTGTATGTGTGTATGTGTATGTGTGTATGTGTATGTGTGTATGTGTGTGCATGTGTGTATGTGTATGTGTGTTATATGTATGCGTGTATGTGTATGTGTGTATGTGTATGTGTGTATGTGTGTGCATGTGTGTATGTGTATGTGTGTTATATGTATGTGTGTATGTGTATGTGTGTATGTGTATGTGTGTATGTGTGTGTATGTGTGTATGTGTATGTGTGTGCATGTGTGTATGTGTATGTGTGTATGTGTATGTGTATTATGTGTATGTGTGTATGTGTATGTGTGTATGTGTATGTGTGTATGTGTGTGTATGTGTGTATGTGTGTATGTGTGTGTATGTGTGTATGTGTATGTGTGTATGTGTGTATGTGTATGTGTGTTATGTGCATGTGTGTATGTGTATATGTGTATGTGTATGTGTGTTATGTGTATGTGTGTATGTGTATGTGTGTATGTGTACGTGTATGTGTGTGAATGTGTGTATGTGTATGTGTGTATATGTGTATGCATGTGTATATGTGTATGTGTATGTGTGTATGTGTGTATGCATATGTGTGTATATGTGTGTATGTGTGTATGTGCATATGTGTGTATGTGTATGTGTGTATGTGTGTGTATGTGTATGTGTATATGTGTGAATGTGCATGTGTGAATGTGTATGTGTATGTGTGTGTATGTGTATGTGTGTATATGTAGGCATGTATGTGTATGTGTGTATGTGTATGCATGTATGCATGCATGTGCATGTGTGCATGCATGTATGTGTATGCAGATGTATGTATGTGTATATGTGTATGCATGTGCGTGCATGTATGTGTGTGCATGTATGTATGTATATGTGCATGTATGTGTGTGCATGTATGTGTGCATGTATGTGTATGTATGTATGTGTATATGCATGTATATGTGTATGAGTATGTGTATGTATATATGTTTGTATGTGTATGTATATGTATGCATGTATGTGTTTGTGTGTATGTGTGTATGTGTATGGGTATGTGTGTATGTGTATGCATGTATGCATGCATGTGTGTGTATGCATGTATGTGTATGCGAGTGTATGTGTATATGTGTATGCATGTATGTGTATGTGTATGCATGTATGTGTATGTGTGCATGTGTATGTGTGTGTATGCATGTATGTGTATGTGTGTGTTGATGTGTGTGAGAGTGTAGGCATACACATGTCATGGCATATGTGTGCGGGGGTCAGTGGACAACCTTGGATGTAGTTCTCACCTTCCACCTTGTTTAAGGCAGGGTCTTTTTTCATTGTTCAATGCTAGGTTTCCTAGGCTAGCAGGCTTGTGAGCTTCCAGGCAGTCTCCCATCTTTATGTGGGAGTGCTGGAGTCACACACAGAAACATACTACCAACCCCAGCTATCTCCCCAGCCTCCACCTCTACCTGTTTGTTGTTCTAAAGTACCGGGCATTGAACATAAGGCCTCGTCTGTACTAAGCAAGCACTCTATCACTGAGTAGCATGTAGCTCATTTTTACTTTGAAGTAAGGACTCAGTAAGTTGTCCAGTCTGATATTTCACTTGAAATCCTCCTGTCTTGGCTTCTGGAGCAGTGGGGATTGGGGGTCTGAGTCATCTTTAATTGTGGTCTGCCTTAATCTCTTACTGATTGGATTCTAATATGTAGAATAATATAATAATATGATCACTAATAACGGTGATGATAGCTTAAATAGTAGTTACCCAGCACTCCAGATGTTCTCTCTCATTTCCTCTGAGGACAGTGGTGCCTAAAGAGCAGGAGAGACCTGCCTGGAGCACACAGCCCGTGGAACCCCATCTGGGACCAGATCCCCACCAGGCTGCAGTCCCTTTTCCACTGCCCTGCCTGCCCACAGGAGGAGTGGCAGGCATCATGGACCATATCTGTCCTCCGGCGTATGGGGCAGGGCCGTGTCCCCAGGGTCATTTACCCTCAACCTAGGAAAGCTTTCAGTGGCCATGATTTCAGAGAGCAAACACAAAGCAGTTTCTGTGGACAATACAGCAGCCCCTCCAGGGAAGCATGGGAGGTGGACTGTCAAGGTCACCAGGAGCCACGTCGTTTGCATGCTAACGGCAAGGGCAGTGTGGGAAGCCAGGGCTGGAGCCCTGCTTGGTGCCCACTTTTAATCACAGGCTTCATCTTCTAGGCATTTCCACCCTCACATGTCCTGAAACTGGAACATGAGCCTCCTCTGACTCGGAGCAGATGGTAATTTGCAATGCAGAGCCCTCATTTGTCGATGATTTCCCATTATCCCTGTAATTGTCCCCACATACAGGGCTCGATAAAGTTATAAAGCTGTCCTTTGGGAGCACCGAGTCAATAACAAGGTTATTGATCAGGTGGGGATTTGGCTCCGGGACTCTCACTGCCCAGAAGGAATCATGGACACAGGCCCTGAAATGGCCACCTCAGCCCCAAGCCTTAGGTCTCCTTGAATCTGCATGGTGGATAGGGGCCATTTTTTTTAACTGAACATAATCTGTGGGGCCACGGAATACCAAGGGACTTTCAAGCATCCTTTCCATTGTTGCCTTCTTCATTATCTTTCATCAACTGCTGCTGTTTCAATGTGTCCATAGCTCATGTATTTGAACACATGGTCCCTAAGTAATGGCAACATTTTTCGAGAAGTTGTGGAATCTTTGGGACAGAGAGCCTAGCTGGTTGATGTAGGTGACTAGGACAGCCCTGAAAGTTGTAGCTGGCCCTGTTTCTGTGTCAAGAGCTCTGCATCCTGGTTAATGTCATGTGAGGAGTTGGAAGTTCCTACCACCACAGGCTGACCACTCCAGTGCCCATGCTTTTTCCACCATGATAGACGGAACCATCAACGTAAACTTCTCCCTTAAGTTGGCCCTGCCAGGTCTTGTCACAGTGACGAGGAATGTCACTGATGCACCCCCACACCTATTTACCCATCTGTTTATAGTGAGCATCTATGTACCCATCCCTGTGCTGTGGCCTCCATGTACCTATGCTCTGGTCCCCCAACATTTGACAGAGATGAAACTGACACACAGAGAGCTTAATTAATGTGCCTGAAGTAATAGCCCCAAAGTGTCAGTGCCAGGATTCAGATCCACTCACACAAAATGAATGTCCCATGGGAAAAAATGCACCCAGAGAGCATGGGGCCACAGCTCATCCCCAGCCACAAGCTTCCTCCCAGCTTTGGGAATCAAGTAGAGAGCACAGGGTAGGAGACAACTCTATACTATTCAAGCCAGTATGAATAAAATTATTCTAGCTGGTTCTGTTGGCTTCTCGTCCCTGGCTGGCAGATCCCTGGGTGTGGTGCTGCATCCCTGTAATCTCAGAGCATGGGAATGGGAGGCAGGAGGATGGTGAGTTCAAGGCCTGTCTGAGTTGCTTAGTTCTCCCATCTCAATGTGTGTGTGTGTGTGTGTGTGTGTGTGTGTGTATTTGTGTGCACATATATTTGTGTATGTATATGTATATTTTCTTAGTCCATTGAGGCCCAAGCCCTCCTGCCCTCCAGCCTCTGCTGGAAAGAGCTGCCACGTTGCTCTCCAGGGCTGACACAGTTTACTTTCCTTCCTACCATGCCTGATTCACAGTTCCAGCATGAAGGAGAGTGGTTCCCCTTGATTGACTCACAGTTATGGCGAGGCTGTGCTTAGGTCTGGTTAACCTAATGTACACAATAAAATTTTTATTAAAAAGGGAAGAAGCAGCTGAGGAGATGGCAGTTGTCCGTGGAAGGGAATTATTTTTTATTGGAATTAGAATCCCTTTATTTAAGAAATACATAAACCCTCAATTTTCTCTCTATCACTCGGCTCAGCAGCCCGTGGGAAGCTTTGGAGGAAGCGAGAGCAGTTCTGGGCTTCCTGGATTTCCCTGAATGAATGATTGGAATCACAATTCAAGTTACAGCCCTGCCAGACTTGAGAGCACATGGGCCTTGGGGCGGCACCTCACACAGGAGCCCAAGAACTTGATGGAGCCCTCAGTCTACATTCCTGTCCCAGTGCATGCAAGCTCTGCCAAGACCTCCTGATTTTTCTTCTTCCTTCCTTCCTTCCTTCCTTCCTTCCTTCCTTCCTTCCTTCCTTCCTTCCTTCCTTCCTTCCTTTCTTTCTTTCCCAATTTTTCACCGTGCAGTCTGAAGTAGCCTTGAACTCACTGAGATCCTCCTGCCTCTTCGCCTCCCAAGTGCTAGAGTCTGAATTCTCTTTTAAAGATTCCCAGCATCAGACTGAGAAGCAAAATTCCTGTGATCTGCAGAAAGCCCACAAGCCACATGTAAGCTGGCAGTGGAAGTCCTGGCTACAGGTCTTGCCAAATGCTTGCTTATCTGAGTGTCTGTGCATGGGAGCATGTATCAGGAAGCTTCTCAAAGCCTGTGTGCCAGGCAGTTTTCTAGTGTCATCTCACTTAACCCCCACAGGAACCCTAAGGCAGGTTCTATTCTAACTTTGATTTTGCAGGGGGGAGAAGAAGAGATTCGGTGACATGAAGAGACTTCAAGTCAATCAACCACATCCATTGAACAGTTCGTGGGCCAGGAAGCATTCTGGGCACAGGAGTGTCCGGGGAATGAGACTGACAAGGCCAACCTTCCCACAAGCAGGGCCGGGTGCCAGAGCAGAACTGCAGCATGTGGACTGTGACTTACGGCCCTGAGCCTCTGCCCAATACCCGAGGAACAATTTCACATAAAATAACCACCATACAAGGACTCTTTCAGAATGCACCAACCTTTCACCTTTCTTTAGCCTGCCCCAAGCAGGTTTCCCAAGGGAGCAAAGAGAATGTCCATGTTGATGATGTTTGCTGACCACCAGCCTTGGGCCAGGTGGATGCTGAGGTCTGAATGTTTCCAGCAGCTCTGATCCCAGAGATAGATGCCACTTTGCAGAAAAGGGAACTGGTCTCAGGGGTGTGTGTGGCTAGGATGTTGTTTCTAGGGATGCTCAGTGAGCAGAACCAGAGCATCCGAGCTGCCTCTTCTTGGCTGTGCTCTGCTCCTGACTCCCTGAGTCTTGAATCAACAAGTTGAACTGTTGTGGACAAAAGAAACATTTTCTTCCTACCTCGTCTAGTACAGCCTTTGATGGTGAAGCAGCTGTTCTGTTTCTTTTACAATTACTATAGACAAAATGCTGTGACCAAAACCAACTTGGGGAGGAAAAGGTTTATTTAGCTTATATCACAGTTCATCACTGAGTTCCCAAGGTAGGAACTCAGGGCAGGGACCCGGGGGCAGGAGCTGAAGCACAGGCCATGAAGGAGCGCTGCTTACTGGCTTGCTCCCCTGACCCATGCTCAACCTGCTTTCTTATACAATACACAACAACTTGCCCAGGGGTGGCACCACCCCCAGTGGGCTGGGCCCTCCCACATCACCCAACAAACAAGAAAATACCCCACAGATGTGTTCACAGGCCAGTCCAATGGAGGTAATTCTGCAATTGAGGCTCCTTCAACCCAGGTGTATCAAGTTGACACTAAAGCTATCCAGCACAGCCGCCATCTCCATCTGCTTGTGGCCCAGGTGTCTCACTGGGCACCCACTAACTGTCAGGTGCAGTGCTGCCCAGAGGTGTTGACTCAGCTTCCATTGCATTAGGGACAAGCAAGAGTGGTTTCCAAGGTCATTTCCAAGGTCATTTAGGGTGTCCTTTGCTTGGGTAGTGGGCAAAATAGTGGACAAGCTTCCAGTGCCTGGAAACACCTGTGCGCCTGTAATTTACAGACAACTGGGCAGTGTCTCAGGCTTCTCAGGGGTCCAAGGCTGCTCCAGGTCTAACCAGCAGACCCAGTGCTCCTCAGAACTGGCGGGAGCCCAATGGCTGTTTCCCGACACCCCACCCCCACCACCATTGAACTGTCAGATTCCTCGGGATGCTCCCATCCCCATTGAGGTTGTTCTGTTAGCTCAATATAAGATCCTACCTCTGAAAAGGTGACCCTCTCTCAACCACAGGCTCCCCACTGGGAACCTGAATCTGCAGAGGTCACCCAAGAAGCAGGATGAGGGTGGGGTCACCCAGGAAGGTCTGTTGTATTTCCATTAAAGGATCACTGTGTGTCTGGCTAGTCCAAACAGCATGGTGCTGATGCCCTGGAGAGTGTGGAGAGAAGAAGAAGAGGAAGAAGAAGAAGAAGAAGAAGAAGAAGAAGAAGAAGAAGAAGAAGAAGAAGAAGAAGAAGAAGAAGAAGAAGAAGAAGAAAGGGGCACGCCAATGTGCAGAAGAGCCAAGGCAAGGACGGCCCTGGGTGTAAGAACCCCCTCACCCTCTTCCCTGTAGCACCCAACTTTTCCACAATACCAGCAGTTATACTCAGAAGGCGGGGCATTCGACCCAAGCACCTCCCATGAGGCCTCTCCTAAAAGTTCCAGGCCCTCAACACCACCACACCAGAGCCCAAACTTCTAGCACATAAACCCTTAAGGGACAAACTACATCCAACCCATAGTAGGCAACAGGGGACAGCCTAGGAGTTCCCAGTCTTCTGTCCCTGTGTTCATGGGAGAGCTACCCAGTCTGCTGCCAGAGTTTGCCATTGGTCAGTCACCACCAGAAATTCTAAGGGAGACAGAAGCCTTGGGTAACGCCTGTCATAGTGTTTCTTTGACACAGACTATGGCTCCAGGAGGTTCTGACAGATGAGGGATTTGAGGCAGAGATGTTCCTGGGCAGAAAGTGGGGTCCTGGTATTTGAGGGCCACTCAGAACAGCTTGTGACACCTCGGCCTAGGGAGAGGTGGGGGCCCCCCCAGGAGCAACGCTCGGTCTGTCCCTCTGTGTGTGGTTGATGGGGTGCACTGTGTCACTGGCTGCAGAAGAACAAATTTCCAGTGATGCTGGCTTCTCAGGGAGCCAAGCTGGACCTGGGGGCTGGGGTAGAGGTGAAGGTGACCATCTGGAGTCTCTGAATAGGGCAGAACTGGGTTCAGGTTCATTCCCACAAAGCTTCCAGAGAAGAGTACTCCTGTTCTTACCCTCTCCCTCCATTTTCTTAGTTCAGAGTACCTGCCACCCCAGAGGACAAAACAGCATCCAAACACTATTCTTTGGGTTGCCTCAGCCTGAAAAGGCGATCTCTTACGACCTTTGTCAATTTCTCTGAATGCCACCTGCATTCCACATGAGTCACAAAGAGACTCAAATGAGAACATCAGAAAACAAAAATTCCATTTCAACCCCCATAAGTCTTCCTGCACAGTTCCAGGGGAGAAGACCTCTAAAGATGTGGTGGTTTGAATGAGTGTCCCCCATAGGCCGTAAGTATTCAGACATTTGTCTCCAGTTGGTGGCACTGTACTTGGAGGTCTTAGAAGGTGTGGCTGTGCTAGAGGAAGTACGTTATTAGGGGCAGGCTTAGTGAGTTTAACTAGTCTTGCTGTCTCTAGTCACACTCTCTCTGCTTCCTGTGCTCTTTGCGAGATGTGACCCTCGGCTTGCTGCTCTAGCCTCCATGCCTCCCGCCACAATGGACTCTAATTCCCTGGAACCATCAATCGTAAGCTCAAATAAACTCTTCCTTTTATAAGTTCCTTTGGTCATGGTGTTTTATCACAGCAACAGAAAGGTGATTAATACAAAGGACATTGAACCATATGGGTGCACTTGCATGCATGCAGGCAATATACTCATACACAAACTAAAATAAAAATACAATATTAAAAGAGACTAGCAAGTGAAGGTACAGGAGGGTTGGTGGCCTTGCATTCCCAGGCTTCAGGGACTGCAGGGTAGTGCTGGGCCTGCCCCCAGGAACATCACCTTACAGGACTCACTGGTGGAAAAGCTGCTGGGTTTTACGTTGGGGCCCGGAAGAGAATCTCTCATGCTGTCATCTCAAACCACATTTTCTTTTTTATTATTTATTTATTTATTTATTTATTTATTATTTTATGTGTATGAGTGTACCGTCTGCATGTAAGTAGGTGCACTTGTGTCATGCAATGCCGCAGAGGTCAGAAGAGGGCATCAAATTTCCCTGGAACTGGAGTTAAAGACAGTTCTTAGCTGCCATGTGGGTGCTGGGATTCAAACCAGGTCCTCTGCAAGAGCAGTTGGCGCTCTTAACCGCTGAGCCATCTCTCCAGCCCCTCAAACCACATTTTCAAACCAGCCAATGCTCTTAGAAGATGCTGCCTGTGTTTATAAACACTAGGGCAGCTGAGTGTGGTTACATACAGAGCATGCCTTTAATCTCAGCACTCAGGAGGCAGAGGCAGGCAGATGTCTTCGAGATCAAAGCCAGTCTGGTCTACACAGGGAGTTCCAGGCCAAATGGTGTTACACAGAGACCTTGTCTCAATACAATAAAATAATAAAATAAAATAAAATAAAAAATAAGATAAAATAAATCTTAAAACCAAGAACCAAAAAAGAAACAAAAACCCTCACCAGAGCCAGATGTTTTAGCCATCAGTCCTTGCTGCGAAGCTGGCTTTAGTGTTTGTGATGTTAGCACATCTGGAAAGGTAAGGCTTTCCTCACCTGTTCCTGTGGTGGCCTCTGACACGATAAGAACAAGATAACACAGCCAAGTGACATTCGTACCTACACAGAGGATACAGTTTGGCTACAGTTTTCCTGTTAATATATCACACAGTTTTTGCAAATGAATCCAGCTGGACTGCTCAGATTGAACATGGCTCTGGCTGACTGAAGAAACAGTCTGGGTCTCTTTCTGTCCCCACTGACCAGCAGAGGAGGCTGAACAGAGGCTGCCCCATCTCCCAGGCTCCAGTGCCTGAAATGAACTAGGCCCTAAACCACATTTGAACGTCGCCCCCTGCTGGTGGGATGGCATCACCAACCTCTTTCCTTGGGGTGGAGGGAGTGGCTTCAGATGTTGCCCCCTGGCCTTGGTAGGTGTGTGAAGCTTTTCAGGGTGAAGGCCCTCAGAGACGCCCCAGGTGGGAACCAGGGTGATAGGTGAAATCTTTACCATTCGCTTCACTCACATACATGTGCTAAAGGGTCAGAGGACTCTGAGGCCTCCAGAGGACCATGTCCCTGAGGCAACCCAAAATAATGAGGAGGCTGTGGGGGCCCTGGGCCTCAGGTGGGATGGTGCTCTGCTGTGAGCACAGTACCTTGGGGTGCCTGCCAGCATATGGGGTCCTTCTGACCCAAGATCCATCCAGACCCCCAGCCTAATCCCTTTCCCTCACCTCCGTTGCAGACATTGTGCACAGGACTGGGCACCATCAGTGATTTGTAAACCAGGCCAGCCCACCAAGCTGGAGGTGAGCTGGCAGGTGTGTCTTCGGTGGGGAAAGGCTGCCCCCTGGTGGTCTTCAAGTGACTGCATACAGTGCAGCCTAGAGAAGGTAAGATATCACCTACTATACCGAAGTCAAAGAGCCAGTCTTAGGAGCTTGCCGTATGTTCTCCTAGAGCCGGGAGGATATGTCAAAGCTTGGTGTTTAGAGGTGACATACTATAGCTTGAAACCAGCCATGTGGGCAGTGTTTACATCTCAGAAAACAGGAAATGCGACCAAGACCTCGTCTCTGGAAAGCCAGTTTTTCAACACCTGCCAGTGTACCACACTACCCAGGGTCCAGTCTAGCTCCAGAGCTGAGGATTCTTGGCAGACGACGTGCTGCTCTCATTGAGTCTCAATTCCTATAACTATGAAAATTCATTGCCTCAAGAAACACCCTGTGCCACAATCTCAGATGTTGGAATACAAGACAACATGGCCAAGATAAAGTCACCACATCTGTGGAACTTTTATTCTGCTGGGGAGACAAATTAACAAGGGAGCTCTAATAGATTGTGTCATGATACATGCAAAGCTGAGAAACCAGGGGAAAGGAGAGCAAAGATTATTAAATATGAGATAAGGGAGGCATGGGGGCGTCACTGAGAGAAGAGCTGGGGTGAGCCATGGGGGGGACATGCTCTGGGAAGTATTACTCCAGCCAGAGAGAACAGCTAGGATAAAGGATGGAGATGGCAGTCCCAGCAGCCCCATGTACAGAAGCCATCTGTCCCTAGGCTTGTCAAAGGGCTAGTTGTGGGAAAGGAGGTCACAGAACAGAATGGAGGGACTTCAAGGGTCCAGTCTTCCTGTCTCAAATGTAGTTTGCCCAGCAAGGTTTGCAGAGGAAGTGACATCATCTGATGCACCATTTTGAAGAATCCCTCTGAGTTCTTTGTGGGTAGAGGCTGGGGTGTTGAAGGGGGTTAGTGGCATTGGGAGTCTGTGGGATCTGCTCAGAGACAGCCAGTTAGGGGGACCTCAGTTACCCGGGCCCTGTGGTTCTGCACATCAGAGCCTGGCTGGCCTCCTTCCTTCCTCCTGTGGCTCTTCCTCAGGTTATTGGAACCTCTTCTGGGTCCTTCCGCTCTTCTCTCTTCTTCCCCTAGACCTTTTACACCTCTGTAGTTCCTGACAAGAATGGAGAATCAGATTTGCATGATGTTTAGCGTTCATGCTCAACTTGACGCGATCTAGAATCGCCCGGGGAAGAGCATCTCGGTGAGGGACTGTCTGTTGGGTTGGATTCTGGACAAGTCAGCGGGGCATTGTCTTAAGTTAACTGATATGGGAAGACACCGTCCACTTTGGGTGGTGCCATTTCCCAAGGCGGGGCATCTGGAACTGTGTCGCAACCGAGATCCAGCTGACGACAAGCAGGAGAGTACATACGTGCTTGCTTCTCTTTGCTCTACACTCAACAAGAAGTTAAGGATGTTATCTCCCCTCAGGCCCAGCTACAAAAACAAAAGCAAAGCCTCTTCTTAAAATTATTAAGAATTGTTAATAAATTACTTTAAAATGTATTAAGAATTTTCCGAGCAGGGAATGAAACTGCACAGGAGTCTAAGATGTACGTGTTGGAGGTCTGCTGCTGGCTACTTTCACAGAGGACGAAGCTGAGACCCAAGGAGGCTAAGCCACATCCCCGAAGTCTTGTACTTAGCATGTGGTGGAGCCAGAAGTTACCCTCTTATTAGAACTCCCGTGAGGTTAATTTTGTGTCAGCTCAGCTGAGAGACAGGGTGCCTAGGTGACTTGTTCAAACACCATTCTTGGTGTGTCTATGAGATTGTTTTTCAATGAGATTGGCATTTTTTCCAATAGATTTTGGAGAGCTGACACCCCCCCCCCGTGCAGGTGGACCTCACCCCAAAGTCTTGAATTGAGTACAGAGTTCTGTTCTTACGGATGAGAAGCAGTCCCATCTCACTACTTCCAACGGAGACATTGGACCAGAAAGAAAGCCGCAACTTCTCCTTGGTTTCCTGCCTTCCACCCATCGGATTAGACCTGGACCAGCCCTCTGGGCTTTTGGACTTAGATGGGAACTACAGTTCTGTCCCTTCTGGGATTTCAGCTCGCCAATGGTCACCACAGATCTTATGACTTGGCAACTCCATTGACTGTGTGAGGCAAGTCCTTCAAACAAATATCTGTCTGTCTATCTATCTATCTATCTATCTATCTATCTATCTATCTATCTATCATCTATCTATATACTTATCATCTATCTACCTATCATCTATTTATCTACTTATCTATCTACCTCTCATCTACCTATCATCTATCTCTCATCAATCCATCTATTTATCATCAATCTATCTCCTATCATCTATCAATCTATCTATCATCAATCTATCAAAGAAATAGCTATCTGTCATCATCTATCTATTCATCTATCTCTCATTCCTCAGTCTCTCTGATTAATACAGCCTCAGATACTGATTGGATTCAATGAATCAGATCCCGTGTGTGCGTCTACCTGGGACTTGTCCCATTCATAATTAGCTGTTCACCCCCTCTATGGGCCCATGCTGTATAGAAAAGCTGGGGCACCCAGTGGATCAAATACCCTGAATAAGGCCTAGCCTGTTGCCCCCAGGCCCTTTCTCCTCTCCTGCCTCTCTGTCTCATGCTTGTACCCCTGGCTCCAGCCAAGCTGGCCTCCTGGATGCTCTTGAAGTAGGCTGGGTAGGTGCCGCCTCTCAGCCTAGCACCTGCTGTGCCATCTTCCTGGACTGCTATGTGTCAGCATGGCTTCCTCCCTCCTTTCCAACTTGTCCCAAAGGGCACCTTCTCCAAGCACCTCCCTCCGCAGACGCTCCCTCTAATGTGGCCCCTCCCCTGACGCTCCACAGCCCTCCCCTGCTCTTTGCATTTAGCTTTGCAGCTTAGCTCTTAGCATTCCCATCACTTGCTCGGTTTGTTGTGTGTTCAGGAACACAGGGCTACGTATGGAAATGGTGGTGATCAGAGTAACCATTTGCTGAGTACTAAAGGTGCTGAGGAAAGGGCCTCTGCCACCCCCAAATGTACCATTTAGAGTCTGCGCCCCTGCAGGGCAGCTTCCACAGACTCAACTCTCCAGCTTGGGAATGTGCCAGGGTAATGAAGAGAACCGCGTAGGACCTGACCGAATCCAGACCTCCGAAGCCTCCAGCAAAGGAGGTGCGATTGCCTCCAGTCCCTGGGCCCTATGGATAGACTCCCAAATTACAGCATAGCCTCCGCTCTGGGAGGGGTCTTGAACCCTGTGTACCTGGGGCTGCTCCAGGGCCCTTCCAGCCAATACAGATCCCATATCAGATGTCTTGTTAAGGACCCTCCCCCAAGGGCTGAAAACTGTCGCTCAGCTCCTACCTCCTGGGGGCGGAGCTGCCCCAGCCAGGAGACCTTGATTGTGTCTTTCTGGGAGCCCTTCCCAGTGGGTCTAAGCATTCTCTCCCCAGAGACCTCGTTTTCATCCATTGGACCCAGAATGGACCAAAGCAGGCCTCCCTGTCCCGCAGTGCTGGGCCTGATGCTACAGCGTCCTTGGACCCTCAGTGTCTGTGTACCACAGACACTCCATAGAGGTTTGCTTGCAGGGCACCAAGCTGGTGATGGGGCTTGGGGCAAAGGCTCTGGCTGGCCCTGTTTTCCCAAACTGTGCTCCAAGCTTCCAGCTGCCCACCTTATAAGTCTCTCCACCCCCCCCCAACTCTGTTTTTCCCTGGAGAAGAGGTCCACTCCTCAGAAGACACTAGAGAGGTTCCAAGGTGGTCCTGGCCACAGGAAATCTCAGTCCAGGAAGCAGGGCTACCTATGGAGGTCTTCCTGGGGCCTGGCTGAGGTGTGGGTTTCTTTAGTTTTTGTACCTTCCTCTATCCACAGAAGGACCAAGAGTTTCCTGAGTTTTCAGATGTTTTCTTAAGGAGCTAAACATTTTCGTTCACTGTAAAACTCCCATTGAAAAAATAAATCAGTTGTAATGTTGAATTTGAGTGTCAACCTGTCTGAGCAGGGGATTCTTGGTTAGCTGGTAATAGATCACTTCCGAGGCATATGGGGTGAGGGGGCTGCTGGAGAAGAGATTATCCCGAGTTAGCAGTGCGTTTAACATCTTTCCTCATCCTGGGCCAAACATCATCCATCTCAGGGAAAGGTGGACAAGGGAGAGGTTCTCTGCTCAGGAGCTGAGGTATGTCTCACCTCAGGTTTGAGAGCTCTAGACTGGGTACTTAGACCAGCACTGCTCTGGGGTTCCAGGCCCTCCAGTTTACCGGGGTTCAGACAGATTGAATTTTACCTCAGATTATAGATTCTGGCCGTCCCCACCCCTATAGCTGTGAACACTGATCTTCATAAGTCACTTGTTACACATTACGAGAGAAAGGCAAAAGTTGTCTGCGGGAAAGTGGAGTTATTTGTGTCTATTCCATCCAAACCACATCAGTGAAGCCATGAGGCCACGAGGCCACGAGGCCACGAGGAAGCATTGAGTAGCTAATACCATGAAAGATTGCCCAAGCTGCACAGAGGCCACCACCACCTCTGCTGGCCACTGTCTGCTCCTCCCCCAACTGTTTAATCTGTGGCCAGGATGAGCGACTTCCAGAATTTCTGATAGAAGTGCCCCCCCCCTTTTGTCTATTCAAACTCCCAGTTGCTGAGGGACAAGCTTGCCTGACACCATAGAAGGAAATCAGACCATTCCTGAGCGTACCCAAGGCAGCCTTGAGACCTCAGAATGGAGGTTGAGAACCCATTGCCCTGTCCCTCCCCCGTGGGACTGGCCAGCTGAGTCATCTCTGTGTGACATCATACCTTCTGCATTCTTCTACACAGCATCACATGTTTCATTCAGTATCATTTACAGAGTTATTTGAATCAGGACACACAGTTCTAGTTTGATCATTTTCGTTGTATAATATTCCATGATGTGGACTTCCTACAATTTGCCTTTTCTCTTGTGTAAAGTTTATTTTAAGTTTGACGTGTTAAAAGCTCCTGCGAGCAGCTTTCACCTCCCCGCCAGGCATCTTTTTCTACTGACCACCCCTCTGCCTGTGCCTTCTACACTTGAGCACTATCAATGCTCACAGAAGGAAGTGGGTGGTGGACTCAGGGAATCTTCTTCCTGGTCAGCTGCCTGTGAGTTGGAGGGCTCAGTGTGAAGCACAGTTAGACACAGGATACAGGGGCTGAAGTAGCTAGCCCAACATTGGCCACTGAGAGGGGTAGAGGGCAGGACCCTCCTGTGGACTCCAGGGCCATCTCTCTAGGAGGCATGGGTGGTAGAGGGTTTGCTGGTCCCCTGGGACCCTACCAGAACAATTCTTATAGTTTTACTATTACCCTAGGGCAAGAGATGAATGAAAAGCCCACAGTCGGGCCCGGCAGCCAGAGAATATGCGTGTCATGTCAACGGCTTCCTGTAATGGAATGTGGACAGCAGTAAAAATGATCAAACCAGAACTACAGGTATCAGCCTAGACAAACCCAGAGAATGATGGTGATTGAGAAAAAGGAGTTACAGATAAATTCATATAATCATTTAGCATGCACAAATGAAATACACATATCTACCTATATCTATCTATCATCTATATCTATCTATCTATCTATCTATCTATAAAT
>VZQC01002209.1:1347456-1371789 GCA_009823505.1 Rhizomys pruinosus
CTGAAACAGTGAACTTCTTCTCAAAACAGTCAACTTCCACATGGAGAATATTGAGAAAGACTGAGAAAGAGATGAAAAGCATGTTTGGCAGAATGCATGAGCTCTGGTGGGGGGTGGTGATGGGGGGACATGGGTCTAGATTTGATAAAATAAATAAATAGATAAAATAACCTAGAAAAAAAAAAGCACCCTGGAACAGGGCATGATTTCCTCATCAATTAAGAAAAGGGAGAGCTGGACAGAGGACTAGACATGCACAGGAGGACAGAAACCACATGAAGGGAGGTAGGCGTTGGAGTTAGACAGGAGAAGCTGGGGAGTGCTGGGGGCCACCAGGAGGAGGAGAGGATAGGGGGCTTCTCCTAGCCCGCGTGTCCAACTCAGCACCGCAGGACACGTGTGGCAGAAGATAGCCATGAATACAGCCCAGCCCAAAATTGTAAACTTACTTAAAACATGATGAGACTTTTGTGTGATTTTTATTTTGTAACTTGACTGTGCAATTCAGCTTCATAGATGACAGCAACTTGTTGCACCATCAGAGGTTGGACCCACTTGTGAGCCTTGTCAGGGGGTACGGCCCTGCTGACCTCTGGACTTTGGACTTGTGGCCTCAGGAAGTAAGTTTCCACAGTTTCAGGCCACTCCAGTTCCGGTTGTAGTTAAGGCAACCCTGGAAACTAAAACACCAGAGGAATTAGAACGGGAAGTTCTGGATCTCAAGGCTTGAGTGCAGATGGGGTTCCAGCCTAGCAGGATATGAAGGATGAGGGTCAAGAGGAAGCCACACCCACCTCTGTGGGGCTCCCTCAGTGGTGAACCAGGATGAGGGTGGTGCTCTGGTGTCTACCCAGACTCACCAGGGACAACCCAGAGTATTGCCATCTGTTCAGGGCTGTCCAAGCCTGGCTCCCCTGACATGTGACCTCAAGCAGAAGAGTCTCTGGGGTGAGAATCCAGAGAAGAGATCAGACCCACTGAGGGGCAAGCTTGGGGTCCACCTTGTGGCCTCCTGGGCATTTGATGGCATAGGGTTGTCTCCTGATAAGGAACTGGCACACCAGCTGCAGTTATCAGCTTCCTGGGTGTTGGGACCTCAGTGCATTCTCTGAATAAGCCTGAGGCCCACATTTCTTGCTCTAGAGTGTGGTATATACATATGCACACACAGGTGCTTATACATGGACGGTAAGGAAGCACTGGCCCACTGTGGAATGTGTTCACAGGTTATTCAGATCCTGGAGAGTTTGGTCATTTGACTCTCTGGGGCTCCACCACCTGCAAGCACACCCAGACTCTCGACCACAGAGCACAGCAGGACCCAAGACCACTTGTCTCATCTCCTGGGTGTGGTGATTTCAAGGTTGCTGGGCTTTGGAAAGTGCAGGAGAGTATTGGGAGCTTGGTTACTCCCTGGAGAGTTTCTCCTGGTTTGCCAGCCTCTTGGGTTTGGTTGTGGATCTCAGCATCCCTACAAGGTGCCCATCTTACGGCCCAGAGCCTGGGAGTCCCTTGCTGCAGGATGATCTTCAGCCTGGTCCTCAGACTCCACTGTGCGTCATTTCCCAGGATGCTTATCTGGATGACGCTAAACTGTGCAGTGAACTCTACTTGCTACAGGCTAGTTGTGCCAAAGTAGAAGGAAGTGCCCCAGGCAGGGCTCTCCCATGAAAGTCTGGGTAAGTAAGACAGGGTTCTGCATTCTAGCCAAGCTTTCTAGCCCAACTTCTGATTCAGTGGGTCTGAGCTGAACCTGGAGCCTTTGTGAACTGCAGGTCCGTGACTGAGACCCAGAGTCGAGGATGTATTTGTTAAACTCTAGTGAGCAAAGGTGGGTGGGGTGCTCCTTTAGATTCAGGGGTCCAAGGCAAGCCTGGGTATTTTTCTCACAGGGTCCCAGTATCCCTGATGCTGCCAGTCTGAGGACTTGGCTTCTCATCTCTGTAGCAGGCATCTGCACCCGCCGATGAGGGCAGTGCTCAGTGGGCTCCCAGGATGACCCAGGGAAGGCAGCTGGCTGTCCTCCGTATGCATAGGGTGGCCCCAGCAGCTCCAGCTGACTTGGGCTTCCCTGGCTTAGGACAGAAGAGTCCTTCAGTCTCTTATAGAGGCAGTTACGTTTTACCCTCATTGTCAATTGGCAGTGGCCTCAAATCTCAGCTGGAACTTGCCAATTCATTCCAGCGCCTAGCTGTGCCTCCTCCTTTCTCAGACACCCCCCTGGAGACCTGGCAGGGAGATGAGGACTGGACCCTAGTCCCTGAAATGAGTTCAGTCCGAACAGCTCCCAAGGTGACCACCATGTCATGCAAGTGGCAGGCCGTCTGTGCAGGAAGTGCAGCATTGGTGTCACCCCAAGCAGGTGTAGGTGTTGCTGGCTCATGTTCAGCCTATTGTATACAATATAGAAATATCTGGCCAAGGATGGCATTGCTCACAATGGGCACAGGACAGTCCAGTGAAGGCAATTATTGAGGTTTCTTAGCCCAGGTGTGTCAAGTTGACATTAAACCTATCCAAGTTGACATTAAACCTATCCAGTAAAGCCTACAATTTATTCCTTAAAGTCAATAAAGGCTATTTATTGTAGAAGGAATTTAAATCATGATAGGAAAAAATTTAACATAGCCCAGGAAACAAACCCAAGATAATAAAGAGGCTAAAAGCAATACCTTCCAGGAATATCTCAAATGACTAATCAAATGAAGGCCATGTCACTTGTCCCCAGATTTTGAATTATAGCTTTGAGAAGGAAAGGGGGGGGCATTATCACATACCTACAGCAGTCAGGAAATACTTAAATAAAGCTCAATTAAATTGGTTTCATTCAGACTGTCCCATATGGTCTCTGGAAGTAAAACTTAATTTTTCTTAAAAATATTAAAAGTAACATGTGCAAAGTATAACAGATATACAAAACATTTTTAGTATGTATGGGTAACTCAATATTTATATATGTCTGTTTCACCTGAGGCTGTGTAGTACCTGCAAGGGGACTGTCCACAGGTTGCACAGTACTGAGAATCTCCAGCTGTGGAACACAATTTCTTGTACATGCTATAACTACATTATAGGATTCTTAAAAGTGAACAGTACTTCATACATACACTCATAAATAAGGTTCTAATAATTTGGTGATAGCAGTTTATAAAGATTGTACTGAGCAGAGGCACATACATTGCTATCATACACAGACAGATCTTAATATGATGTAACTATATTACAGAGTTGTTAACAGTATCATACACGTACATATACACATTTATCCACACATTCATACAAGAGATTTTTATCCTTGTGTTTGTACTGAACAGTCACATACATTGCCATCAGGCATGAATGCTTTCATTTGGAAAAAAAATACCTTTAAAAATGTCATTTAAAGCATACAACCCTAATTGCCCTCCCAAGGCTGAGATGGCTAATACAGTTTCCTTATCATGTTGGCATTGACATCTTGCACCTTTAGTTCTAAAACTATGAACTTATTGAAATATTTTAACAAGTGATGAAAAACAGAATTATGTATCTAGCCATGACTAAAATTACAATACAATAATTAAAGACAGTTTTACCAAGGGAGAAGCTAAAGAATGAGGTGTTAGGAGACATTTAGTCCTACCAAGGCAGTATAAAACCAAGACAGTTTAGTAACTGGGAATACCAAAAGCATTTAGGCTGTTTCATTGGAGGGAAGAAATTGCAGTTTATAGGTATCCAGGGAAAGCCATGTGCCACTGTCCCAAGTGCAAGAGTATGAATGAATCCAAGGATTTTTAAATTGGTCTCTGGTCAGAGGGACAGTGGCACAGCTGTCAGAAGCCTGGTTAAGTAGGAGAAAAGAAAAGGAAAGAAAAGAAAGGAAAGGAAAGGAAAGGAAAGGAAAGGAAAGGAAAGGAAAGGAAAGGAAAGGAAAGGAAAGGAAAGGAAAGGAAAGGAAAGGAAAAAACCATCTGTTAGTGAACCTCCAAGGACCAAAAATCAGGTCTTCAGAGGTCTGGAAACAAGAAAAACGTCAAAGGAAACTGAAGTTAGAATACCTGTAAACAAAATAATTTGGAGATTGAATTCAGTCTAACAGATAACAAATAAAATTTTTATCTAACCAGTGTAGAAACTTAGGAACCCGAGTTCAAATTAGGCCTTTGAAAAAGTTTAAGAGGCATACCAAAAGTAAACTTAACGGTTGTGTGTGTGTGTGTGTGTGTGTGTGTGTGTGTGTGCAATATAGAATGAAAGAACTTTGAAAGTGACCACTTTGTTTTGACAGAAATTAACACGCAAGAGAACCTGGACACATGACAGTTATGAATCTCAAAGACACCTGGGAGAATGGTTATAAGACATAGAAAGGTTGGAAAGTCACATGAGTTAATTGTATCCCTGAACTCTGAACAATGGGAAATCCCCACCCCTTTTTTTTCTAAAATCTCATAGCTAAGAGTCAGTGCCCAGAATAACCTGATGTCAAGGCACAGAAAGTTCTCGGTTCCCTGATCTGCTGCACACCTTAATCTAAAGTTGTCCACTGTTGTGCAGGGCTGTGGAATCATTAATTTTCATTGTCACATTTACACAGAATCACTTAGAGTTTAAGACATTTACTCAGGTGGGAACAGCCTCTGTGCCCATCCAGTGCTTGCAGCATGGGCTGCACAGGGTAGTGGGTGGGCGGGCAGGTGTGCAGGATTTGGGATCTGGTAAGCATGGCTTGCCTGTCTCCAACTGGGTTTACTTGCTAATTTAATGAGAATAAATTTATTGTTTGTGGAATAATTTTAAAAATCCTTTCCTTAAGGGGGAGGCAGCCAGATAAAATTTTGCTGCCTGAGGCAAGATCCAGATGGCAGCTGGGACAGGGGGTGGACACACCTTCTTAATCACAGATACAGAGGCTTGTATCCAGAAGGAGAAACAAAAATGGATTTCTGAATAAAATGGGATTTATGAAGAAAACCAATGAAATTAAGGGCCTGGTCAAAATGCCAAAATCTGAAATAATCCCTTAAAAATAGGTAAAAGTCTTGTAAACAAAAATATAAACAAAACAAAATAGCGTTTGTTAAAAAGCCAGTAGATGATGTAAAAATCTTAGGCAATAACCTGTAAAAAAAATTAACTACCCATACAAAAGTAAAAATGAAAAAATGATTTTATTTTGAAACAGAAAGAACCAGTAAAAACAAAACTCAGTTATTCTGACATAAAAATGCATTTAATTTAAACTCAATTTTTTATAATAATCCAAAATAAAAACCCCAAAAACAAAATTGTGAAAGGATCAGAACATGCCATTAAATAAATTATAAAAGGATTAGAACATGGCATTAGTCGTTATAAACTCCAGTATAAATTTAACAGTTTTAGGTATCCCTGCCACATGGTAGGTGAATATGACAGCTGAGGAGTGGGTGTAGTTTAGGTACCATGAAAATGGAAACATATCTATGCACATGTGGTTACTTAGATGGCCGCTGGGAAGGAGTGGGTGTGAGGAGTGGGTGTGGTCTAGTGCAGCTACCATGGAAACCGGATGCTGCGCAGGCACAGCCTCGCTCCACCCCTTCCTGTTTGAATGAGTGGCGAGAAAAGCAACAGTAAAAAAAAGAAAAAAAAAGAGGGAAAAAAATGCCTGGATTTAAAGTTGTGGTCCTTTACTGCAGAAATCTGTTAAGGTTCCAGGGAGGTCTGGAGAGAGGGAGAGACAGAGATATCAGAGCCAGTCTAGGCGTGGAGTGGGGGAGGGAAGCACAGAGTTGTGGACCAGGGAGAACAGTTTAGGAAAACTCAGCCTTAAAAGTACCTTTGAGAGTTAAGAAAGGATCTTTCCTTAAACTCCGAAGTGCGGAACAGGACCCACATGCCTGTGGCCTTGGCATCCTGGGGGCTGGGGGGGGGGGCGTCAATTTCGGACGGCACCCTAAGGTCTGCAGTCTCTGCGTCCCAAAAGTGCAGAGAGGGTTTGGAACGTGGCAGACTCAGGAACCCAGTGAGATAGTCTGCAAGTCTCACTAGGTTCAAAACGGCGGACTAAAGCTGAGAAGAAGAAAAGCAGAGAGAGGGGGAAGAAAGCACAAAAGGCAGAAGAGAGGGAGAGAGAAAGAGGGAGAGAGGAGAGAGCGAGGGGAGAGAGAGCATGGGAGAGAATATACGGTACCTTATTGTAAAATGTGGAAGCTGGTTCTCCGGAGAAATACACTTCTGGCAATTCCCAAGGGGTTGCAATAAAAACATGTTAGGTTCTTTTCTGAGGGGAGATCCAGTGAGTGCACCACATCCAACCTAAAACATCTCAACCCCCAACTGAGTTCACAGCACCAATATGTTAGATTATAACAGCACAAACCCCTGATAAAAGACAGGCACATGAGGCTTATTCACTCCGGGAACATATTTACTTCAGAAATTGCCAGGACTGACTACCCGTTGGTACATGGTGGGGTAGCTAACCAGATGGCGACTGAGGCACGCCCTTTATAGACACTGGGTGGGACCTCAGGTAAAGGGGAAGAGGTCATAAGTTTGACAGTCTTTGGAGGAAGTGGACATCTGTGCGTCCCTTGGAATTCTGGGAAATCCAGACCTAACAGCAGGCATGTTGATGTTCAGTTCTCTGTGGATTTGTATCTTCCCACATCATTATTTTTCACCTTCAGTAAAATGTATTCAGGTATCCAGGTTGTTTCAATCAAAAGCAGAGATAGGACCAAGAAGATGTTTCAGTAGGTAAAGGCACTTGTGGTGAAAAATGGATGGTCTGAGTTCAATTCACAGAACAGACTCTGCAAACTTGTCCTCTGACCACCACACATGTTCCATGGCACGTGTGTACCAACATGTACACATCATACACATGACACTGTGTACCCACACATACACATCATACACATGGCAGGTATGTACCCCCAACATCATACACATGGCACATGTGTACCCACACATACACATCGTACACATGGCACGTGTGTACCCACCCATACACATCATACACATGGCATGTGTGTACCCACATGTACACATCATGCACATGGCATGTGTGTATCCACATGTACACATCATACACATGGCACTGTGTACCCACATGTACACATCATACACATGGCACTGTGTACCCACATGTACACATCATACTCACATTTTCTCTCTCTCACATGTGCACACAAATAATAAATAAAATATTTTTTTTAACTGAGAATAAGGTTAAGGAGAAAAAGGAGAGAGAACAATCTGAAGTTCTGTGAAAGGAACAGGGTTCAGAGTGGGCAGAACCCGCAGATCATCCAGTCGCCCCAAAGTGGGCCCCGTGTGGCTGAGTGGGCTTAGGCCTGCAGTTTGTCACTCATAGGCCAAGAATGGAAGTATGCTTTCTAGGCCAATCTTGGAAGGTTTGGGGAGTGGTACAGAGTCGAGTGCCTGTCCGTGGGCATCTCCCAGGAGGTTCTCTGCCAAGTGTAACAGGAAGCAGAAACACTGGTGAAAATATTCGGGTTCAACCCTCCCTGTGAGTCGCTTTACTTGTTGCTCAGATGTGGGCTGGCCCGAGTCTAGGCAGGAGTAGGAATCTCAAAGGAGGATAAAATTTCATCAGAAGAGAAGAATGGTGGAGGGCAAGGAGAGGCATTGGGGCAGGACGGGGCAGGCCTGGGCTTCATCCATCTCCATCTGTTTGGAGGATCACACTTCCAGGAGCTGGATTTAAAGCAATGGTTTGCAATATTAATGCAACAGAATACCCACCAGGGGAGCTTTTAAAAACTTCTCAGTTCCTGGGCCCTGCACACAGATGAAGTTATCATCTTTCAGGGCAATGCTCTGGAAGTGAGTGCTTGTAATGTTCCCTGGGAGATGCGAACAAAACCAAGACGTTATTGCAGAAGCAGACCTGGCTGTCCCAGCCCTCCTGTGAGCAGGTGGCTCACAGGAGTAAGGGTGCCTGGATGTGGTCCAATGGGTCCTTTCTTTTGCTTCTCCTCTCCTCCCAGCTACACCTGTGCCCCCAAACCCACATCCCCAAACATGAGCTGCTGTTTGGCACAAACTTTTCTCTCCCAGGATGCTGTTCACTGAAATTTCACATTAGAGAAGGGCTTGTGTGTGGCTCAGTGGTAGAGCCCTTGCCTGGCATGCTGGAGGCCTGTGCTAGAGGCCTGTGGTTCCACGTCCAGTACCCCAAATCAACCAAGCCAAACCCTCAACAGTGGAGTTTCTGGCTTCACTATCTGTCCAGTGACCAACTCAACAGCCCCTGATCTGCGCTGCCCATTGGCCTCATCACCTGGAATCTTGCAGGATAACAGAATACAAACCCCCTAGGCCCCTGAACGACTGAAGCCTGGCCTGGGGAGGTTGGTTTCCTCTCTCTGCTTTGCAACTCCCTCAGCGTCCATCAGATCAGGCTCTTAACAAGAGGCTAGTTCTGGGATGGAGAGATGGCTCAGCAGTTAAGAGCATATAGCATTGCAGAGTTTGGCTCCCAGAAATCGTATCAGACAACCCATAACTGCCTACAATTCCAGCACTGATGGCTCCAGCCACCTCGGGCAGCTGTACTGAAGTATATGTATATATACATACTGCACACACAGAGAAACAAAATAAATTTTCAGAAAGAAGACTCCCGTTCTGAGCCTGTCTCCCTACCCACTGTTTCAGGTCCCTGGGCAGCTGGGAAGATAATAGACTCCTGCTTTTCCCCTTCTTCCAAGGGGTCTCTGAATAGGGGGCTGAGCAGGCCACCACCAGGCCAGAGAGACCACTGCTCACATTTCAAAGCTATGGACTGTGAGCTCCACCAAGTCACTGGCCAGCAAGCAGAGTTTGGACAGGGATACAGAGAGCTCTGCCCTGGAGGGACCTGCAGACGTCAGGTCATCCATCACGTCAGGGGTCGGTCACTAGTGATAAATCACCAGGAGGCGGTATAGAGTGAAGGGTGCTTCATTCTCCTTTCCCCAAACCCACTGGCAGACTCCAGTCACGAGAAAAGCTGAAGTTAAAGGACAGTCTACAAAACCCCAGACCAGGGCTTTTCCACACTATCATGGTAATTCAAAACCCAGCTGGACAGTGGACCAGAAGGTCTGCAGGGGCAGCGCGGCCTTCCTATCCTGAGCTGGAGAGCAGGAAACTGATGCAGTTCCAACAGGGCCTACAAAACTTCTTGTAGCTGGACTCTGTAAGACGCTAAATGGCAGAGGGTGTGTGGATTTCCATGTAGTATTGTGGCAACTCTTCCTGGAGTCAAAAATTGTTTTAAAATTAAAAGTTTCTTTAAAGAATTGAGGAAAAATAAATGAGGTGAGACATTCTCTCTCTCTCTCTCTCTCTCTCTCTCTCTCTCTCTCTCTGTTTGATCTATGAGGTGGACTCACAAAGGAGAAAAACCTGGGTTGCTAGCTGGAGCTGAATTTATTGCCTATGAACAGCTCTTCTTGACTCCCTGTGCTGTGATTTACACCAAAAGAGCCAGAACCCACCATCGATTCCTGCTCTGAGCCCCCAGGGCTGGCTCAGGGCCCTCTGAGCAAAATCAATGCCAGGAGGTGACTCTTTACATTTCACTCTGTCACAGGAATCCAGATTTATGTTCTTCTGTACAAGAGATTCCAGAATGATGGAAAGGCACCAAGTGAGGGGCTAGAGGCCTGCATGCACCCACATATCTGTGTGTTCAGGGCTAGCTACTTCCCTATCTGGACCTTGGTTTGGGAATTGGTTTCTAAGACCTCTTATAGTTCATAATGTCAGGGTTCTTTAATTGCAGAAGACAGAAGATCATACAAGACCTTGAGCAATAAAGACTATCAGAAGGAATCTGCAGGAAGCCTGGAGGCTCAGCGATAGATGCAACCAGAATTATTAATAATCAAGATAGAGTAATTTCTGTAACAAGCACTCAACACTTCAGTGGTTTAGCTCAGTTCAGTGTGCCACAGCCAGCCAGGTCAGGGATGGTGGTGGCTGCTCTTTGCTCCGTGCAGTCATTCAGTGACCCAAGTTCCTTCCATCTTGAGGCTCCTTCCTTCTCTCAGTCCTTAGAATCCTTTCCTCTCACTCAACCAGTAGATGATAAACCAGGATAGGTCCAAGTCTGGGAGGCTCACGTTGGGCCAGGTCTGGGAATGCCCATCTTGATTCCATTCACATCCTACTGGTCAAATCTAAGTGCAAAGGAGTCTGGGAAATGGAGTTAAGCATAGTCTCTGGGAAGGGATAGAGAGAGATGCAGAAGCATCCTTGCCACAGGCAATATGAATGACATAGGAAGTATCTAAGGTTTGGTCACTGCCCTGAGCACAACCCAACAGATTTCCATCCTTGCATTTCAGGCCCAGCTGTGGAGTCCCAGGAGAGTGTCCAAATGGCCTGTGTGGTCTTAGGACACCTTCTGACAGGGGAGGGGAGGTCTTCTACATAGATACTGTAACCCCAGCCTTTGGTGTTTCAAGACAGAGTCATGCTCTATAGCCCAGTCTGGCCTCAAACCCTCCATCCTCCAAGCCTCTGCCTCCCAAGTGCTGAGGTTACAGGCCTGCATCACAGTGTCTAGCTATCCAACCTCATTTTTTTTGTTTTGTTTTTTAATTTTATTTATTTTTGTATGTGTATGAATGTACTGTCTGCATGTAGGTTTGTGCACCCGTGTCGTGCAATGCCACGGAGGTGAGAAGAGGGTCTCGGATTCCCCTGGAACTGGAATTCTCCTGGAATTGGAGTTACAGACGGTTCTTAGCCACCATGTGGGTGCTGGGGATCGAACCCGGGTCCTCTGCAAGAGCAGTCGGTGCTCTTAACCGCTAGGCTATCTCTCTAGCCCCCCGACCTCATTTTTAAACTCTGAAACCTGAGATAAAGTGGGCTGACCACTGTAGGAAAAACAAAAGCTACATTTGACGAAGGATAATCAGATGTATATTCACTCTAGCCTCAGTCTGTCTAGGGTCATCCCAGCACACTCCCTCCCACCTGCCTCTAAATTGTTCACATCACACTAGAATTGACAAAAATTTTAAATGGACAGCTAGCTGATGCTAGCTGGAGGGAAACACTCAAAACAGGAAATAATGGAGATAGTTCCTTTCTAGGAACTCAGGAAAGATGGAAGATATGGAGGATGAAAAGACCCCCAATATTGGGTCTCCCACTTTCTCTAGAATCTGGAACCCTTCCCCTATCTTTGGGTGCCACCTTCAGCTGAGTCCCTAAATTCAGAAGCCTATAAGTCCCCCTAACCCTTCCTTCCTCCAGTCCACACCCAAGCCTTGATTCTGGGTCCTGACTGGCATCTCCCTGTCAGAACCTCCTCCATTTCTTAGTATCCTGACAACCATGGCTCCCAGGCTTGGCTCACCTCTGTGATACTCCAGCCTCTCCTGGTCACCCCCTCTTATGAACTGATGTACCCTTCAGCTTCTCTGAATTCTAAACACTGGTCTGCCATTGATCCTTCCCTGTGTCTCCCTGCATGGAATGTTCAGTCTCTCATCTAAACACACACGTACCATAACCACATAGAGATAAGATATCTATACACACATATATGCTGAGTATATATTTATAACTCTGTATCCATCTACTCTTCTCTTTATCCCTCCACCCATCCATCTACCCACCTACATATTCACCTACCGACTCATCCATCTACACACCTACTCATCAATCCATTTACCCATCCATGTACCCACCTATCAATCCATTCATCTACCTACCACCTATCCAACTATCTACCCACCTACCCATCTATCATCCACTCACCCACCTAACTATCCATCCATCAACTCATATGTCCATTAATCCATCCATCCATCCACCTACCCACACATCAATTCATATGTTTATCCACACATCCATTAGCTAGCTACCCACCCATATATCCATCCATTCATTGATCTATCCATCATTCATTCATCCATCCTCTTTCCCATCCATCCATCCATCCATCCATCCACCCATTGACTAATGGTTCATTTGCCCATCTATCTGCCCACCTACTTATCCATCCATCTACCACCTATCCATCTACTTACCTATTCATCTATCTACCCACTTATTCATCTCTCCATCCACCACCCAGTTACTATCAATTCATATATCCATCCATCCATCCATCCATCCATCCATCTATCCATGCATGCATGCCTCCATGCACCCACCCATGAATCCATTCCTCACACATCCACCCAGGCATGCATCTACCTTCCCTTCCATCCATCCATCCATCCATCCATCCATCCATAGCTATGGCCACTTTCCTCGGGTCATGTCAGAAAAACAATGACCATGTTTGTCTGGTCCTTTCCACAATCTCAGAAATTATTGAATAAAAACAAATTCACAAAGTTTTGTTGACACAGGTTTGCCAAGCCTGAAGAAAACTCGGGTTTTTATATTTCAATCTTAATTACTAACACTAAGTCTCATATTACACATTGGATAGCAAAGATAGTCACATATGTATATGTTAGGGAATGGCCAAAAAGGGTTAAAGAGTAGAGTCCTTAGAGCAGGAAAGCTGGTAAATATGCAAGCAGAGTCACTGTGGGAGTAAGACAAGGAATGGCAGTGGGGGCTGTTGTAGGTCCGGCCATTCCTGGATCGCACGTTTGAGCGGAGTTGAGTCCAACTGCAGAAGTATGGTGCTGGACTGCCGAGACGTGAGAGCAAAGGCCAGGACTGACCACTAACCCAAAACATGAGATGTGTTTGTTCCAATGTTCACCTGTGGAGCCCACAAGGGGGCGCTCAGTCCTTTCATGTGCTGGAACTCAGAACACTGGAAGCCGGGTTTCCAGATGCAGGGAATAACTGAAATCCTGGAGAGTCCTCCCATCACGAGAGACTTAGGTCAGGTTGGTTTTGTTGTTGTTGTTGTTGTTGTTTTGTTTTTTTTAATGTAGCCTTGGCTGTCTTGGAACTTGCTATGTAGTCCAGGCTGGCCTCAGACTAAGGCGACCCTCCTGCTTCTGTCACCCCAGTGCTGGGATTACAGGTGTGCACCACCACCCCTGGCTGACTTTTGCTGTTTCTCTTAAGGCCTGGGCCCAGACTCCTCTGTTCTCAGATTCTCCATTTTGCGATCTTCCACGGGAGTCAGAGCTTCTTCTGCCTACTTTTATCAGGGTCCCTGTCTCCACTCCTGTGAGCCAGGCGTCCTCTAGGGCCTCTGCAGCCAGCAAGATGGCCACTGGGTGGAGCTCTTGAGCCACCAACCATATGGCTGGTTTGAAAGCATGGGGGCTGAGGTTTGGGGAGGGTTTGTCCCTGCCCTTTATCCCAGCTGTAGCTTTTCACTGAGCCCCATGTGCCCTTGAGCTTGGATGTGATGAAGCGTTTCGCCTTCCTCCAGTTGGAGGACCAGGGACAGGCAATCTAAGGAAGAAGAGCCTGTCTCTGCCACAGATTGCTGTGACCCTGAGCAAGGCACTTGCTCTCTCTGTCTTCATGTGCCTGTCAGGATTCTCCAGCAGGGAAAACAACTGGCTCTGACCAACTGAAGCTGATGGGCTGATTCTAAGGAAGACAGAGAACAGAGTAAACTACAAAACAGAAAACACGGGCTGACAGCCAAGACCAGCAAGGCCACTCAGTACCAGATGTCTTAAAGGTGCCTGTTCTGTCCCCTATTTCCTTGACTAGCTGCCGGCCCTGCTGAAGAACCCTAGTGCCCCCTCTGCTGTGGATCACCCCCTCCCCCAGAGTTCCTGTTCTGAGTGGAGTCACATGGCCTCAGTCCACCTGTCCAAAGACTGGCTGGAGTATAAGACTCCTTCATTTCCAGAATAGGGCCACCTCACAAAGGGAAAGGTCCTGGTAGCTGCTTGGGACCCAATGTTTGTGCAGTTCTTGTCTGTGTAATGAGATTTGGGCTAGCCTCAACTCACAGACCTGACAATCAGTAGGAGTTGCAACAACAGGGGTGGGGACAGCAACCATGTTCCCCCACGATTCCACAGCTCAGACCATTTGCCAAGCACTGGTTGTTCTGCCTAATGGTTACCAAGTCACGGAACCCTCACAGAACCTGTGACATAGATTCTATCTTCAGCCCTGTGTTATACAAAGAGACTGTGTATTGATCAATTTTTCTGCTATTGTAATGGAATGCCTGAAGCTGGTTCATGACTGAAGAAAAGAGATTTATTTGGGTCAGGGGTTGCCCCTATCTTTCTCTTGCTTCAGCCTATGGTTGGGGCGCAGATGGGAATTATAAATGTCCCCCTCCCAGGCTCCTGTTTGAAGACTTGGCTCCCAGCAAGTGCTGCCATTTGGATAGGGTATGGAACCTTCCCAGGTAGGACCTCATAGGAGAAAGGGGAGGTGTTTTTGGGGAATGGATCTCAAAGGATAGAGCAGGGCCCAGTTTTCTGTCTCTGCTTCCTGGTGGAAGCTCCCACCCTGCAGACAGAACCCCAGCTGCCTGCCTCCACTGCAGGAACCTGGGAGCCAGTGTAAATCCTTCCTCCACTGAGTCATTAGCTGCCTCTTGTCAGAGATGTGGGTTCCCTTTGTCTCCTCCAAGGGACTGATGAGCTCCCTCCAGGCCTGCCCCTTGAAGTTTCCATCACTTCTTAGCTGTACTAGTATGGGGACCAAAATTCCACCTCATAAGCCCTTGAGGGACACACTTAAACCATATCTAGATATAGCATAGATTTAAATAATTGGCTCAAGGTCACAGAACTAGTAAGAGCTAGAGGGAGGATTTGAACTCAGGGACTCTGGTTCTCTTAACCCAACATTACACTGCTGTGTGGGGCATTGACTAGAGGGACCCTTGCTGCCTGGAGGACAAGCATGCATGTCATCTTGGCACTTCTCTGTTATTCTGAAGGTTTTGTCTCTAGGGCTTAAAGATAGCACCGCTTTTTCATCTGCAGGTAGGTCATCCTTCTGAAAGAACTTCCTGATCTTGCTGGACAGAAGGGAAGTCAGTAAACGTACAGTGCATAACTTGAATGTGATGAGGAGAGGAGTACTTCCTTAGTGGATGTCACGTGAAGAAGTCTGCAAAGTGAGGAGGCCCAATATTCACTTTCAAAGCTCTTGGTGGGCCTCTGTCAATCACTCTGGCTCTAGAGGTGGCAAGTTGACGGCACCGTGTCCACCACCAGGGGGCAGACTGCACCTCCAGGAGAATGTCAAGTTTGGAGTCCAGAGTCTCAGCTGGGTATTTCCAAAAGCAGGCTGCTCACAAAGTGGCCAGGATGTGTGGCTCCAGGGACCAGAACTATATTTTTATCTGCTGCTCATTTTTAGCAGTCTGGTAGAAGTTGTCTTTTTCGACACACACAGAAAGGAGTTGGCTGCCTCTTGTAAGTAGAAGTCCCTGCTCGAAAGGGGTAGTCTGTCACTGGACTCACACCCCTAGGGTTCCTGCCAGCCCTGTGCCCTTGGGAAGAGTCACATCTGTCTTCTCTCTCCTTTCAGGCATGGCTCTGAGTTGCTTCTGGGGAGGGCCAAATACCTCTTTCCTATCCTCAGCTAAGCTGGACAGCTTAGAGGCTGATGGAGCCTACTGGGCAGAGCCGCTTCCTCATGCAGCCCCCGTATCCAGCCAGAATAGACGGGACTGTGGCCATGTCTGGATGGAACAGTCTTAATTATTGATTTATGAGGGAGGGCTCAGTCCACTGTGGGCAGTGCCATCCTTGACCAGATTGTCCAGGGTTGCATAAGAAGACGGACTGAGCCCAGAAGGCAAGCCAGCAAGCAGCATTTCTCTGTGGTTCCTGGCCTGTTGGCGTTCCCTAAACAATGGACTGTAGTTGTAAGATTTTCTACCCAAGTCGCTTTTGGTCATGATGGTTATCACAGCAATAGGCAAGCAAATCGGGACAGGAGAGATAACTCCTTTTTGGCAATACAGCCCAGGCGAAGCTGGGCGGGGCCTGTATCAGAGGCAGGTGGCTCTGTGTTCTCCCCAGGGTCCTCCAAGCCATTTCCAGAGTCTTGGTCCAGCTGCAAGTGATTGGGATCTCATTCAGAGGAGCAGCTCATCTCCCACAATGCCTCACTTCTTCCCAGGCCCTGTGCATATGTTAAAGTTTTCTAATCACCCACCACTCAGGTAACAATCAGGTTCACAGCATGACAGGATAGAGGGTGACTTAAACCCATCTTTAGTCTCATCTCTTCGAACTTCTCCCCCAAGCTTCCTGATCTAGTCCTCTGGGTCCCCAAGTCTTGGATCTAGCCCAGAAAGTACACACAGCACAGGAGTAAGAGTTGAGGCAGCCAGGGGAGCCTGTGTGCTGCTTGCCATACGGCAAACTCAACCCAAACCCTGAGTCATGCACATTGCTGTGCACGCCTTTCCCCATGGAAACAGGATCTGTTTGTTTGAGATGGAATCTCGTATAGCTCAGGTAGGCCTCAAGTTCACTGTGTAGCCAAGGATGACTTTGAACTTGTGATCCTCCTGCCTTCATCTCCCAAGTGCTGGGATTATAGCCATCCGTTACCATGCCTGGTTTATGGGGTGCTGGGGATCAAACCAAGGACTTTGCACATTTGAGGCAAGTGACCTACCAACTGAGACACATCTTCAGCCCCACAGAGAGAAATGGATCAAGTGTCTGATTCCACCACCTGCCTCTTTCTTCCCATCTCTGTAATGCTTCCTAATAGCCCTCTGCCAAGGCCCAGCAAATCTGACCCCATGTGACAGATGTGGGGAACTTCCTGCACCTGTGCCAATTCCACAGGTGGCTCCTGCTTTGTACAGCTGCGACTTGACCTCCACCCTTCCCTGGCCCCTCAGCCCCACCCAAGGCAGCAGGTGCAGTCCCTTTGGTCACGCATTCAGGCCTTTCCTCTCCCAACTCTGCTCCATTGCATCCTCCAGAGCTGTCTCCTCTCTGAAGCCTCAGTTCCTCAGCACTAAATGTGGCAGGAGGAAGTTGTGGCTCCCTAGAGCTCCCGAGCCTCCTGGCTAGGATGGACAAGCTGCCAGCTGCCAGAGTCCTGGCTGGCCTCCGCCCTGCTTCAGGGAGATAAGAAAGAAGGGCTCTGGTGCATAGATGCAAATGCTAGCAGGGACCGGCAGCAGGTAAGAGCAGGTAGTTATGGAAAGCCCTCGGTGGGTTTTGGTGAGATTTCGGTGAGGTGCTGGGCCCTTGGGAAATGGGGGGGAGGGACGACAAAATGGAGCCCTACACAAAGCTTCCACTCCCTTGTGGTCATGCATCCCATAATGATGGGTTACCTTCCAAGAACAGCATGGTAACCGACTTCACAGTTGTGCAAACACTGTACACAGGTACTTCCACAATGAAGACATTCTAAGCTGCTCACGCCATGTGGCCCCTCGATGCCGTCAAGAGACATAAGCAGCATGTTGCTGGGGAGGGCTGGCACACTGATTATGAGTAATAATTTTTCAATGACTAGAGAGATGGCTCAGTTGATAAAATGCCTCACAGGCATGAGGACCTGAGTTCAGTCTCTAACTGAAAAGTCAGGCATGGTGGAGCAAGCCTGAAATCCCAGCACTGAGGAGGAAGAGACAGGCAGATCCCTGGGCTCAGTGAACAGCCAGCCTAGTCAGACTGGTAGGTGCCAGGTCACAGTGAGAGACCCTGTCTCAAAAAAAAAAAAAAGTAGACAGCTCACCTGAGGTTGATCCTCTAGTCTCTACACTTGAAAATACACACACACACACACACACACACACACACACACACACATACACACACACACACACACAAAACACCATGTTGGGGGGGGGACAAGCATTACCATAGCTATGACATCACCAGGTGGGAAATTTCAGCTTGGGACTGTTACAAATAACATCCAAGGTCCAAGGACTCATCAATATTGCACCAAGAACATGTGGGCAAAGTGAAAATACCTTGGCAAGGCATATTTTACTTTTGTAAAGGGTGTCTTGCATGGTCAGTCAGATCCAGCAAGCACACAAGCCCCGGAACCTTGGTAAGCTTTTATCCCTATTGCAAGAATACTGTCTTGTCCCCACTGGGCGGAGTCCAACTCACGGTCTTTCCCAACTGGCTAGTTAAAAGAATAGGCCAAGGGAGCAGGGCTTGGCTGCCCCAGGCCATCAGGTTCAGGAATGTGTCTGGGCCTGTCTAAAAATCCTTACAGGGTGCGGGGGGGGGGGGGGATTAAAAGATTAGCATTCATACCAGGCAGGCTGAGATAAATAGATCTCTGTGAGATCAAGGCCAGTTTGGTCTACATAGCAAAGTCTAGACCAGCTGTGGCTACAGGGAGACACTGTCTCAAAAAACCAAACCACAACAAAAAACTAAAACTAAACAAAACCAAAGAATAAAATTCCTGCTTATAAACCAAGTTCCAAATTTTACAGAAATAAAAGATTAATAGTTAACGTTTCCTACAGGAACTCTAGCATACGGGGAAGCCCTGTTGGTGGCCCTGCGATCGATATACGACTGTCTCAACTCACCAGATCATCTGAGGAGCCAGGACAGAGATGGCAGGGAGATGGAGGCATAGAGAATTGTCTGTCCCCACAGCAGTGAGTGACATCGTGCTCTCCACTCTCCCCTGATTCCTTCTGCACACCTGAGTGGACTGTGGACAGTTAGGGGCTTCCGTCAGTGTCCACAGTGGTGCTTTTAAGTGGTGCTCAAAGCCAGCCACAGCCAGCATCACCCTCTACTTGTGGCCCTACCACTGCCTCTGCAGAGCCCAACCAAAGATCCAGGTTTATAGTTGCTGCTCTTAGGGCTTGGACTAGAAATCAAAGAAATCAGGGCGGGTGGGTGGAGATGGAGCTCTGTTTTAAATACTTCAGTAGATCTTCCCATTTCAAAGAAGCACTTAGTAAACTCCTTTGTACTGCACATTGTCCTAATTTGCCTGTCTGTTTGGGTTCTTGTGCCTGGATTTTGGGAACTTGATTGCACAATCTGCACAGCAGCAGCCGTCCAGGCTGCCAGCTTCGCTCTGTCAGGGCATTCTGCGCAGACGTTTCCAATCCCTGTGCAGACGAATTTGTCAACCTTTGCCTTGCTGATTTCTTCCAGAGCCTCAAAGTTTAGAAAGAAAAAAAAATCATGAGACCTTATGACCATATGACCATAAGTCATAAGACTTTATTTGGGGCTCTTTCATCTGTGATTCAATCATTGCATTTAACTTTTAGCATTTAAAGATTGTATTTGAGAAGCAAATCTAGATAGTTCTTTATTTTCTTTTTAAAAATATTTTGTTGAAGCTTTGTGCACTTCATACATTATTTCTCAGTCCAGTTTAGACTCATTTCCCTTTCCATGCCCCCCACCCCACCTGAGTTCATGCATTCTGCCATACATGTCTTGTATCTTTTTCTGAGTCTTTTTAAAGTATTTTTTTAAAGCAGAGGATTATTGTTTGGGGAAGAACTTTACTGTTTCAGTCGGTTCTTTGTTCCAGTTCTTTTGTTGTTGTTGTTCCTTCCAGTTTGTATTGCTTCAACATATCTATATCTATATCTATATCTATATCTATATCTATATCTATATCTATATATATATGTCACACCTATACTAAAATTATGTCATCTGAAAATAAACTGTATGATTTCCCAATCATATTTCAGGATTCACATTTTTCCCTTTTAATTTTATATTTCTCTAAAATATGCATACATATCCTCCACCCATATACCAAGATTACAAAGTCTCAAAATAAGTAGTAGGTTAATTCCAGAGCCTGTTAAGGGATTAACATTGTAAGAGCACAGTTGCTTCCAGCTAAAGAGGACTATAACATTAACATTGCTCAGTTTGCCTTACAACTAGGTATTTGGGGCTAGCACCCACAAATGAGGGATACCATTGATAGTTCTTTATTTTCATCAAAGTGTAATTGAGTGGATTCTACTGTTGCCAGGCCTCCTTATACTGGGTATCTGTATGATAACCTCCCTCCCTTTACCTCCCTCCTCTCCCTCTTTCCTTCCCTCCCTCGTCCCTTCCCTCTCTCCCTCCTTCCTTCCTTTCTTCCTCCTCCTCCCCTTCTGTTCTCCCTTCCTCCCTCCCTCTTTCCCTCTCCCCACTCTCCTCTCTTTCCCCTGCTATAACTATTTCCTCCCAAATGGAACATTCCCCCCTGGAGGCATGAGAAAGTCTCATGAGACTCAGAAAGTTCACAAACTTCTTAGAATCAGGTTGCCCCTCTCCAGGTTCATAGAAGCAGTAAAGGATGGCTGGAAGGAAGAAATCTTTGGTGGAGCTGCTGCAGGTTGGGCAGGGATGCAGTCACAAGTCATGGCTATATAGACTTTCCGGTGATGCAGTTGCCTTTTGTCACCCATGCTCCTGGAACTAACCCCAATAAAATTATTGATTCTCTAAGGTAGGCTTGGGGTAGAATTGTTTCTTTGATCAGTTCTCAGTGCCTGATCTGGGCTAAGCAGACAATTGTTCTCTCTTCCCTCTCTCTCTCTCTCCATTCTTGGCTTACCTCAACCCACCTTCAACCCCACAATTCTTACTCCCCTCCCTATGGACATGTGTGCATCCTTCCAGTCAATCATCCACAGAGCTGCCTGTGCAGACATGTAGACATTTTCCTGTAAAAATAGAATATACTATTGTGTTACTCCATGGCTCTCTTGATTTAACACGTTTATCAGAAGACAGGGTCTATTCCATTTGTCAGCACCCACACGGTGCTCCATGGGAGAGGTGTTCCATGTTTTCTGTACTCAGCCTCCTGTTAAACATTTAGATGTTTCCAGTTTCTCATGATTGATAATTATGAACATCTTTGTTACATGTGTCTTTGAAGACATTCAAAAGTTTTTTGGTGAGACAGATTACTAGAAGTGGAATTGTTAGACCTAAATTTTGATATTACACCATCAAATTATCTTCCAAAACTTATCACTCCTGTGTACTTTCCTGACAATGTACAAGATGCTAATTTCCCTGTCTTCACCAGACACTTGATATCATCTCTCTTTTTAATTCTTAACTATATGATGGCTGCAAATAACCAGTTGCCTTAGTGAATGCATTGAACATGCACTTTAATAGGCATCCTCTTGATCACTAGTGACCGTATTTCCTCCTGCATGGAAGGCCTTTTTTAGCTGAATAGAAAGACAGGACCAGAACATCAAGCAACTCTGCTGCAAATGTTAGGTTTAGTGAATACGAGAAGAAAAAAGAAAGGACTCATCTGGGGTAGGGAAGGGCTGGTGAGGGAATAGAGGATCTTTTATAGAAGAAAGAGGGCAGATGTTACCAGGTTAACCATGCCTTCAGGGCAGCTCAAGGGATGCAGGAACTCACCTGATGAAGTGCCATGGGCCCAAGGAATCAGTGGATGCTTTAGTACAAACTGCATCTGGGCAAAGGCTCCTCGGCAAAGGTTGCAGGTAGGGCTGAGCAGTCACCATTAGCAGAAGCCTACCCCACAGCTATGTAACCTGGCCGGGGTGGGGTATTCTTAGTTCACAGAAACCTGAGACTTCTGCAGTGCGTCTGCCTGCAGGGGGCGCCTGTTCTCATTTCTCCAAGCTCCCCAGGTGCTTGGGCGCTTCATCAGGTGAGTTCCTGCATCCCTCGAGCTGCCCTAAAGGCTTGTTTAACCTGGTTACATCTGTCCTTTGAGGTCCATAGATTAGGGAGTGGGTGGAGATAAGGGTTGTTGGCAGAGAGGACATGCTAGCCCATCCTTAATGCCAGCCAGAGACACCTGCGCCCCAGCACGCACACTCCCAGTCCACACCTGACACTGGGCTGACCCAACAGGTGCTCTTTCAGGTGACAGCAGCTCACAACCCAAACCAGAGAGAGGCAAGCAAGTGAAGCTAGCACGCACACCTGGGACACAGGAAGTACTGGACCCAGTGCACACAGGCATTGTAGCACTGAGATTGCCTGGCATTGGGCTATAACAACTCTTTAAAATTTTTAAATTTTGGCTGAGCAAGTGGCACACGCCTCTCATCCCCGCACTTGGGAGGCAGAGGCAGGTGGATCTCTGTGAGTTTCAGGCTAGCCTGGTCTACATAGTGAGTTCCAGGCCAGCTGGAGCACAGGGAGACCCTGTCTCAAAAAGACCAAATTTTTTTTTAATTTGGGGGTGCTGGAGAGATGGCTCAGCATTTAAGAGCACTGGATGCTCCTGCATAGGGCTTGGGTTCAGTTCCCAGCATCCACATGGTAGCTAAAACCACCTGTTGTTCAGTTCCAGCGGAGTGTATTGCCCTCTTCTGACCTCCTTGGGTCATTGCATGACATGAGTGCATTTACGTACATGCATACGTACACTTGTACACATAAAATAAAAATAAAATATTAAAAATGTAAGTTTTTTGAGTGTGTGTGTATGTGTGTGTTCTGCACACATACATGTGTATGTGCATGTGCACTTGTGCAAACAGAGCCTGAAAGAGGATGTCAAGTGTTCTCCATCACGCTCCACCTTATCCCCTTGATGCAGGGTCTCTCACTGAGCCTGGAGCTGGATCGGCAGCCAGCAAGCCCCAGTGATCCCATCTCTGTCCCACCCCACAGTCCTGGTGTGTAGGCATGGACACAGCCACACCCAGCTTTGTGTGTGAGTTGCAAGGATGTGAACACGGGCCCTCGTGCTTACGCAGTGAGCTCTCTTACCCACTGAGCAGTATTTGTGTCCTGTAGGCATTTTTAGCTACCCAGATTCCCTGGCTTTCGATTCTAGTATATCTTAAAAACCAATACAGTGACATGGGACTCCAACCACACAGCTTCCGAAGGGCAGCAGTATTTTATCCCATCAAATGTATTTACTTTCTGGGATACAAAAATTAAAATAGGGATGAATTGAGCTCCCCTGAGTGGTGAGTAAACAGCTTCAGGAAGATGATTAGGACATTCAGATTGCTGATGGCTTAGGGCCACGTGGAAAGGTGCCGTGAGGGAGGCAGGGCTTCCATTACCCCATTTAATCAATCCCCTTGTTTCACAGTTTGGCTCCTTAAATCTTATGATTTAAATGTTGTTCAGGGATGTGGTTTTCAGACGTTTATGACATGGCTTCATCTGACACTCGGGGGAGAATGTTTGAGGAGGTTTCAGCTGGGATAGGACTGGCACGATAGGACCTGGGCAGCACTGGGGAGATTGCGCAGGCCTTGCCCCATGAGCAGACCTCGGTTCTCTTGTTCAGGAAGTGATAGAGACATCTGCTTCTTGTCCTGATGGTATAAGAGCACCAGGTGTGTGTGTGTGTGTGTGTGTGTGTGTGTGTGTGTGTATGTGCGTGCAAATGTCTGCAGATGCACTTTCCTGTCCCTGCACATGTGGAGGCCAGAGGTCAACTTCAGGGATTTCCCTTCAATGCTCTCTGCTTTATTGGTTGAGACCTGGTGTCTCACTGAACCTAGAACTTGTCATTTCAGCCAGATTGGCTGCTCGATGCATCCTGGGGCTCCGTTTGTCTCCATTCCCCAGTGCTGGGTACAGGCATAGGGCACCACCGCCTGCTTTTATCTGAATTCCGGGGTCCCAATCAGGTCCTCATGCTTGCCGGGCAACACTTTACCCACTCTGTCCTGTCCCCAGCTCCAGCATCGGATTTCTGTTCCCACCTCCAAAGATGAGAAATGGAACAGACAGAAAACAGTTGGAAACAGGGTGTGGAGCCTGAAAGGAAAATCCAGTGAGTCCAGGGGCTGTACTTGGTCACTTCCTGAAAACAACTCCTGGGGGAAGGGAAGGGGAGGGAAGGGGAGGGAAGAGAAGGAGAGGAGAGGAAAGGAAAGGAAAAGGGAGGTCAGGAAAAGGGAAGGAGGAAGGAAAAAAGAAGGGAAGGAAGGAAAGAAGGTCAAGGAAGAAGAGGGAGGGGGAAGGGGAAGGAGGGAAGAGAAGGGAGACAGGAGGAAAGGAGGGGCGAAGGGGCGGCTAGGAAGGAGAGATGGAGATCAGGAAAGAAGGGAAGATGGACCAGCTGAGGACCAGAGGGAAGACCCCGTCCTAAGAAGACTCTTGTTCCGATGCTCCTGTCCTGGTGGGCAGAGATGGAGCCCTGTGGGGAGTGTCCTAGGCTCCCTGAAGCTCCTAGGGAAAACTTCCTCCTTTGCCCTCTGTCTTTTGTGCCTGGGATTTTTGGAATGCCAGAGGTAGTGGCCAGAGCTGCTAAGCCCTCCCTGTCCTGTCCACTGGCAGGTGGGGCCCCCATGGGAGCACTGTGGAGCAGGGCTGATCCCTGAGTTCCAGGCCCGGGATGCCTGTCTGTGAGCAGAGTCTTCCACACAACTTCTCTCTCCCAAGCACCGGGAGCTATGTCCCCCCTGTGTTACTAAGAGTGAAGCTTGTTTCTACCTGTTTTGTTTTGTTTTTTAAATAGGGAACTGCTTCATTTTTTTTTTTT
>VZQC01002209.1:1371878-1421169 GCA_009823505.1 Rhizomys pruinosus
CCCCACCCCCACCAACTGGAATTTCAAAGGCATCTGAAGGAGGCAAGCAAAGCAAGCCTTCAACACAGTGAAGAGGCATTTAGGACTCACATTGGAATACAGGCAAGGAGAAGCCCATATGCCAGGAACACGAAGAAGAGACAACATGGGAAAGGGGCAGGATAATTCCGCATCAAGCTCTACCAACCCTATGGAAGATTCCTACAGTGGGATCCCCCTGCGGATGGCCCAGGACACAGATATCAGAAATCAATAGGGCTTGCCTAGAAAAGATGCCGCCTGAAGGAAGTAAGGTAGGCACGGTCAAAATTGTTTTTAATTTGTTTTTGTTTTTTGGTTTTTTTGAGACAGGGTCTCCCTGTAGTCCCAGCTGTCCTGGAACTCACTCTGTAGACCAGGCTGGCCTTGAACTCACAACGATCCTCCTGCCTCTGCCTCCCAAGGGCTAAGATTAAAGGCGTGTGCCACCACGCCCGGCCTCAAAATTGTTTTTAAAATCTTCTAATTGGCCCTAGCTATTCCCTCACTCGTGGACAGCTAGTGGACAGCCCATGCTGGCCATAAAAACTGCTTGGAATGCAGCCTGTACTGCCTTGGGGTTTAAGGTCATTGGCTGTCCATTCCGTACCCTAAGCATCTTTGTGATGCTTGCCCTATATAACTATTGTGCTCCCTACAATAAACTGAGATCCACTTGACCAGACTCCCTGTTGTGTCTGACTGTCTCCCAGGGAGGGAGGCTGTGGGGTGCACAGCGCACTCACCTTTCCCTGATCCTCAGTGAGAGAAATTCTCAAGAACTGCCCCGCAGGAAGGAGCTGGGACTAAGAGAATTCACACACACACACACACACACACACACACACACACACACACGCCGCAATGAAGCTCAGACCTCCAACAGGGCCATCAACTAGAACTCAGCACTGGAGGCCACTGAGCTCGTGATGTCAGCCTTAGACTCCAGCTGCTATGTTCTGCTCTCAGCTTGAGATATGTCTAGGAAGGATAGAATCACTGCAGGTAACTTAACTATGCTCCAGAACAAGTAGTTTCTTTCTTATTGCTGTGACGAAATACTACTTATGGAAGGACCTTAAGGAAGTAAGTTAAGGAAGGAAGGAAGGAAGGAAGGAAGGAAGGAAGGAAGGAAGGGTTTCTTTTAGCTCAGTTTTATGATATAGTCCGTCATGGTGGGGAAGGCACGATGGCAGGAGGCTGCTGGTCACATGGCATCCAGAGTCAGGAAGCAGAGAGAGGCATGCCGGTGCTCAGCCTGCTTGCTCCTTTTGACTCAGTCCAGGCCCCCCGCCTCTGGAGTGATGCACTGCAATTAGGCTGGGTCTCTCCATCTCAGTGAACCTAATCTAGAAACTCCCTTACAGAGATGCTCAGAGGTTTTTCTCCTAGGTGATTCCAGATCCAACAAGTTGACAGTATTAACCATTACAGTGCACTGCATTGTAAATAAGTACAAGATCTGATGCTGGAGAGATGGCTCAGTGGTGAAGAGCACTGGCTGCTCTTGCAGAGGACATGGGTTCAATTCCCTGCACCCACATGGTGACTAACAACCACCCTAACTCCAGTTCCAGGGAAATCCAACGTCCTCTTCTGACCTCCATAAACATTGCACAACATGAGTGCACTTACATACATGCAAGAAAAACACTCATGCATAAAAGAAACATAAAATAAATATAAAATAAAATAAACATAAAATAAAATACATAAAATAAACATAAAAAATTTAAAGAAGAAATACAAGATCCAGCAACTGAAACTGAAAACAATAAAATACCCCCATGCTTCCAAAGAATCAAGAAAAAAAAATCTCTATAGTCTGGAGGGGATGATGAATCAATGGGAAGAAAACCAGGAGTGAGTGGCCAAGAATACTCAAACAGCTTGGCAAGTATATTCTATTCGTCCAGCAAAGTGGAGGAAAGCAGGAACATGGTAAGGAGAAAGGAGGATGATACATATCTAAAAACTATCCCAAGTTTACCTAGATAAAAATGTGCTGAATAGGATTAGTAGAAAAATCAAAGAAGAGGAAAACAACACAAACACTTCATTTACACTGATAGAACTTTTTTTTCAGGTCCATGAGAAAGATAGAACATGTCTGGGAGCATAAAAGAAACCTCCGTACATTGGAAGGACTGACGAGGCTGGGAGATGGGCCAGCAGGATTGTCATGTAAACCTGGTGACTGAAGTTCATTCCCCACCTCTCATGTAAAAAGCTGTGGCAGCACACACCTGTGACCCTAGCGCTCCTAAGGTAAAATGGAAGGGACAGGAGAATCAGCCAGAGGCTTGTGGGCAAGCTCGCCTGGCAGACAAAACGAGAGACCAAAGTTGTCCACACACACACACACACACACACACACACACTAAAAAGCCAAAAATAAATGGACTAGATGGTACAGAGTATGCTTCTGTTCACAAAAACTGAATAGTCAGAAAACAAACTCCATTCCTTGCTGTAAATCCACACACTTTCTTTGGCTTGACATATATGCTTAAACGTTACCTGGAGTGTGGTTTGTGAGTCATGAGTTCTTTTAGTTTTCGTAGGTCAGAAAAGGAATTTTGTCTTAATTTTTTGGAGGACACTTTTGAGTGTAGAATTCTACATTGGAGTTCTTGTTCTGTTTTCTCCGAGTATTTCCCTGCATTTTTTACATAATATGTCTCCTTTGTGCTAGTTTCTTTTAAAATTCCTCTTATCATTTGTTTTGAGAAATTTTAATATACTATCCACCTGGGTGTATGTTTTACATCTTTCTTGTCACTGGAGGGAATTGAGCTGCTTCGGCCAAAAGGTTTATTGTTTTCATCAAGCAGGAAAATTTCAGCCATCTTTCTTTAAACATTTTTTCTGCCCCTAACTTTTCCGCTTTAGGAACTCCAATTCTACATATTTAGTTTTCTAAGACCCTTGCCTTTAACTGCTTTTGTTACACTTTATTTATTTATTTGGCGTGTGTGGAAGGTGGGTATGTATGTGCCACGGTACCTGTATTGAGGGCGGAGGACAATTTGTAGGAGTCGGTTCTCTCCTATTTATGGGTCCCTGGGATTAAACTTGGGTCACCAATCTTGTAGCAGGCAACTTCATCCATGGAACCAGTTTTTCTTAGAGATTGGTTTTATTTCATTTTTGTGTATGTCTGTGTGTGAGTTTGTGCATCTGAATACAGATGCCTGCAGAAGTCAGAAGAGGGCGCTGGAACCCCTGGAGCTGAAGTTATAAGCAGTTGTAAGATGCATAATGTGAGAGCTGGGAACTGAATGCACTCTTAACCACTGAGCCATCTCTCTAGTCCTTTTCCACACTTAGTGTTTTGAGATTCTCTCATCGCTTAACAATTGTTCACCAATGCTCTGTTCATTCAAAACATTCTTTTTCTGTGTTTCATTTCAGCCATTTTCCCTCACTGTCTTTTTAATGTTTTTTTTTTTGTTTGTTTGTTTTGTTTTTCTTTTGAAACAGGTTCTCAACAGGTCCAGGCTGGCCTGAACTCTCTGAGGAGCTGAAGGCAGCCTTAACTGGTCGTCTCCCCTCTGCTGCCCCAGTGCTGGAATTATAGATGTGTTCTGCCATGCCAGGTTTCACCATCATTTTTAGGCTAACTTATATTTTGTTCTGCAATATTTAATTGACATTCATCCTCAGTGCATGTTTTTATCTAGTTTGCAGCTTTCATCTTTAGAAGTTCAGTTTTATTTGAACAGAACAACAACAGCAACACTTCCATGTACCTTCATATTCAGTCTATCTTTTTGAAAAAAGATATACCTTTTAGTGTCTTTGCATGCTAATTCTAATATCTGTGCCATCTCTTGGTTTTTTTTTTTAATTGATTAAAGTTTCTCTTCATTCTGAGCCCTATTTTTCTTCTCTATCTGGTCATTTTTTTAGTTTTTATTTTTGTATATGGGTGTGTGTGCACTTGAGTTGCCTAAGGAAGACAGAAGAGGGTGTTAGATCTCCTGGAGCTGGAGTTATAGGCAGTTGTGGTACTGGGAACTGAACTCAGGTCCTATGTAAGAATAGTATGTGGTCTGAACTGCTGAGCCATCTCTCTAATCCCTGTCTGGTAATTTTTTGTTGGATGTTGAACATTATGAATTAGATGTTATTGAATTTTTGTGAGCAATATGTGCTTTGTCCCAGGTTTCAGATAAGTGACTTAGCATTGGCTTGTTGCCTTTGAGCTCTGGTTCCAAGATTTACTAGGAAGATCAGTGAAACGTTTTGACTATGACTAATATTACTCCCCACTGAGCCAAACCATATGAACTGTTCTACCCACAGGCCTATGAATTATGAGGGGTCCCAGTTTGCTTATTAGGAACAAGCGCTACTGGACTCTGTGAGCTTTGAGTCAGGCTCACCATGAAGAGGGGTCCATCCCAGGCCTCAGGTAGGTCCTGAGACCCGTGAACTGATCAGCACTTGACTGGGGAGTCCTGGACGATGTCTAGAATTCTCTGTTTACATCTCTCCCTCTAGTGTCAGCCTCGTTTCCTGAGCTCTCCACTCTTCCACTTCAATTCAGGAGTCCATGATCCTCTTGCCTGGGTTTTTCTTCTTTGAGGCCTGGAGGCTTCCTCAGGCATTAAGCTAAGGCAATTATAGCAGTTGTTTCATTTACTTCCTGTTTCCCAGAAATCAATAACTCATTTCCCCCCTTATGTCTAGTGTCTTAAAAACAAATTTCTTGATTGCTTTCTATATTGTATATATATTTTTGGTCTTTTATACAAAAGTATAAACACAGTACCTATGATTCCCTTTCTTTTTGTCTAGAAGCACACTTGCCAAGGAATTAAATAAAAAATCAAAATAATAGAGACATAGTTGGGGAATCTGTAAATATTTAGAAATTGAGCAACACACTCTAAAATAACCCATGGAGTCAAAGAAATAATAAAAAGAAAATTATAAAATATTCCAAATTGACTTAAACTAAATATATGTATAGCATATAAAAATTTGTGGGTTACTGTGATTTGAGGAAATGTACTGATTTAAGTACTTCACATAAGAGGATTTTAAGTCTCAAATCAATTATTTGGGTTGTCACTTAAAACCTCAAAATAAAGAGCAAATTAAACCCAAAATGGATGGAAGAAATAATAAAGCACAGAAATCAGTGAAATTTTTAAAAAGCAGAGGAAAAGTCAATAAGCCCAAAAGCTAGTTCAATGAAAAGATCAAATTGATAAGTATGTCTTCCAACTGATGGGGTAAGAGTAAGAGGAGGGGAAGTTTCTTACTATCAATGTTGTGAGATCAGACATTGCTGGAGAGCCCAGTGAATCAAAAGAGTGAGGAGACAGTGTGAGATTCCTAAGGAACAGCATGGGCCACTGGGGGATGGTGTGAGCCACAGGGGGATGGCGGGGGCCACAGGGGGATGGCGGGGGCCACAGGGGGATGGTTTGAGCTACATACACTATCAAATTTAATGATAAAAGACCACTACCTTCAAGAAAATCAAAAGAAGACAGAATCAGCATTTTATTTTTTTTAATTTATTTTTTATGTTTATGAATGTACTGTCTGCATGTAGGTTTGTGCACCCGTGTCATGCAATGCCGCAGAGGTCAGAAGAGGTCATCGGATCCCCCTGGAACTGGAGTTAAAGACGGTTCTTAGCCACCATGTGGGTGCTGGGGATTGAACCCGGGTCCTCTGCAAGAGCAGTCAGCGCTCTTAACCGCTAGGTTATCTCTCCAGCCCCCAGAATCAGCATTTTAATTTAAACTAAGAAGATGAGATAATAGGAAGAATAGAACAAAGAAAATAAATTTGTCTTTATTTACAAGCAGCAACATAATCTATATTGAAAATACTACAATTTTTCTGAAAAGCTATTAGTAATGATAAATGAACTGAGCAGGAAAATAAGACATAGAACTGATCTTCCAGGCTGGTCTTTCTCTATACTAGCTACAAATAATTAACAATTGAAATATAAAACAAGAACACTTAAAATAGGACCCCCCAATATAAAATATTTGGAATTATTTAACAGAAGATGGTCTAGATATATTCTATAAACAACAGAACTCTGGTGAGAGAAATAGAGATCTATGTGAACAGAGAGCTATGCCATCCTCACAGACAAGAAGGACCTATCATTTCCAAGGTATCAGTTCTTCTAAAGTGACTTTATGGGTTAAATGCTACCACAATAGAAATCTTTTAAAAAATGTACAGTTATGTGTTTGCATGTCTGTGTATGGGTATGCCCATGTGAGGTCAGGTACCTAAAGAGGGCATCAGATCCCCTGGAGAGGGAGTTACAGGTGGCTGTGAGCCACCCCCATGGGTGCTGGGAACCCAGCTCAAGTCCTCTGCAAGAGCAGCATATTCTCTTAACTGCTGAGCCATCTTTCCGGTCCCACCATAGAAATTTCATCAAGTTTTATATTAATAAATATCAGTAAAACAGGAGCCAATGAGATGGTTCATGAGGTAAAAAGGGCTTGCTGTCAAGCAGGATAACGTGTGTTTGATCCCTGGGGCCCACAGTGTAGAAAGAGAGAACCAACTCCTACAAGTTATCGTCTGACACCCATACACATTCATGCACACATACAATAAATAAAATGTGATGAAAAATTTCAAAAGGATGCAGAGTAGATAAAACAGATTCAGGAAAGAGGAAAACACACTAAAAATTTCATGATATGTGAAAGTGCTTCAATAGTCAAGTCAGCATGGATTTTTGAAAAAAGAAATTCTAATCAGTGGAGAAGAGAGTTCAATATAGAGCCGCACATGCATGCCATGGGCTCCCAGGCACCTCAGCACACAAACATTGCTGAAACACCTGGGTGTCTACATGGGGGAAAAATCTCAAAAAGTTAATTCAGGCCAGGAGCAGTGGCACACACCTTTAATCCCAGCACTCAGGGGTCAGAGACGATGGATCTCTGTGAGTTCAAGGCTAGCCTGGTCTACATAGAAAGTTCCAGGACAGCTGGGGCTACAGGGAGACCCTGTCTCGAAAAGACAAACAAAAAGATAACTCAGTAGTCTCATAAGCCTAAATCCAAGAGCTAAAATTATAGCAGTCAAAAGGTGAAAATATTAGTCACTTCTCTTTTTTTCTTTTTTATTATATTTTAAGGGATTCACAATATAAGAGCACAGTTGTTTTCATTGACGTTGCTCAGTTTGCCATATAATTGGCGCTAGCATCTACAGATGAGTGATACCATTCATCGTTTGTTTTTCTGGGACTGTGTTACTTCACTCAGCGTGATATCTTCTAGTTCCAGCCATTTACCTGCAAAGCTCATGACGTCATCTTTCTTTACCGCTGCATAGAACTCCATTGTGTAGATGTTTTCTCTATCCACTCTATACCACATTTTCTCTATCCACTCATCAGTTGAGGGGCGCTTGAGTTGGTTCCAGCTCCTTGCTATTGTGAAGAGAGCTGCAGTAAACATGGCTGTGCATGTATCTCTGTGGTAAGATGAGTCTTTAGGGTACATGCCCTGGAGTGGTATGGCTGGGTCAGGTGGCAAGTTCATTCCAAGTCTTCCAAGGGTTCTCTGCATTACTTTCCATAGTGGCTGTATGTTCTAGTTTGTCTTTCATTGCTGTGTCAAAACACTCTGACCAACACCAACTTGGGGAGGAAAGGGTTTATTCAGCTTACATCTCCTGGGTCACAGTTCATCACTTGGGGAGCCCAAGGCAGGAACTCAGAGCAGGAACCTGGAGGCAGGAGCTGAAGCACAGGCCATGGAGCAATGCTGTTCACTGGCTTGTTCCCCTGGCTCGTGCCCAGCCCACCTTCTTATACCGTACACAACCACCTGCCCAGGGTGGCACCACTCATTGTGGGCTGGGCCCTCCCACACTGCTTGACAATCAAGACAATACTCCACAGATGTGGCCATAGGCCAATCCAATGGAGCCAATTCCCCAACCGAGGCTCCCTCAATCCAGGTGTGTCAAGTTGACACTAAAGCTATCCAGCACACTGTATTAGTCACCTTTCTTAAGCAGGGACAACAAAGCACAAATTTTAAGAGACCACACATATATACTGAACTTCCCTCAAATACAAACTTCTCCTGTTTGAAAGTTAATGTTCAGAAAACAAAAAGGTGATTTTTCTGAGTAGGAGGAAGTGTTTTCAAAATAAAAACTATAAATAACTTATAATTAAATATTAAGAGGATAAACAGCTCAATTAAAAATGGTCCAAATATTTGAACATCTATTTAACTTGAAAAGTTTTACAAATGGAAAATAAACAAATGGAAAGATGGCTTGGCAATTAAGAGAGTATAGTATGCTGCTCTTAACTGAAGTGTGCTCACTGGGGAAATGTAGATTAAGAAAAACAGAACTATAACTACAAAGACACAGAAATAACTGAAGTTGGAGAGTTACAGTGTCAGGGACTGGTGGTGTGTGTGGAAGTTGTGTCTCTAGTGCCTGGACCTGGTACAGCCATCGAGAAAGCAGCATGACAGTTCTTAGTATGGGACTCGGCCTCTCTTCTTTCCCCACTTCCCTCCCTCTTCCCACCCAGTCTAAACCATGCTGGCCTCAGACTCACTAAGTGGCTTAGACTGATCTTGAATTCTCAATCCTCCTGCCTCTGCCTCCAGAGCTCTAGGATCACAGGTCGGTGCACTCTGTCCAGCCACACTGCTCTTTTATCCAAGGAAAAGGAAAACATGTGCCCATATAATGACTTAAATAATAATGTTTGAATATTTTTTACTATAGAATCCACTAGCATCCAGGTGTATGAGAGAGAATATGCTTTGTTTGTCTTTCTGGGTCAAGATCACCTCATTCAGGATTAATATTTCCAGTTCTGTTCATTTATATTTGAATTTTCAAAATTTTGTATTTTAACAGCTGAATAATACTTGGTTGTGTAACTGTCCCACACCTTCATTATCCATTCATCAGTTGATAGACATCGGGGTTGCTTCCATTTCCTGGCTATTGTGTAAAAGACAGCAATAACATGGAGGCACAGGTATCTCTGTCGTAGGATACAGAGTCCTTTGGGTATATGCCCAGGACTGGTATGGCTGGATCATATGGTGGGTCCATTTCTAGCTATTTGAGGACTCTCCGCGCTGGCTCCCATAGTGGCTGCACAGGTTCGCACTACCACCAGCAGTAGATAAGAGTCCCCTTTCCACGCATCCTCACCAACATTCGTCCTTGTTTCATGGATCTTAGCCATTCTGACTGGGGTAGATGAGATCTCAAAGTGGTTTAAATTTGCATTTCCCTGATGACTAAAGATGTTGAACTTTTAAAAAGCATTTCTTAGCCATTTGTGTTTCATCTTTGAGAACTCTCTGTTCAGATCCCTGCTCTGTGTTTCAATTGGATTCCTTGTTTTTTTTTTTTTTTTTTTTTTTTTTTTTTTTCTTTTTTCTTTTTTTTTTTTTTTTTTTTTACACTAACCCTCTGTCAGAGGTATGACTGGAAAAGATTTTTTTCCCCATTCTGTAGGTCGCCTCTTCACTAGAGCGATAATGTCCTTTGCTATACAGAAACTTTAGTTTCATGAGGTCCCGTTTTCCAATTGCATGTTTCAATTGGAAAATCCAGGGAGGTCAGTAAACTGATAAATGGTCATACAAGGTGGAGAGCCTCATGAGGGGAAATAGAAGGCAGTGATATAATTGGAGAATGAGGAAGCAGGAAGGATTAATTGGAAATGAGAGGGCAGAGGAGGGAGTCTAGAGAGGGATAAACAACACTAAAGGCCTTTAGAAAAAGCCATATTCAAGGGCAGGACTGATGGCTGTTTAGGTTTGCCAAGGAAGAGCCTTCAAAAAAATTCCTTAAGGAAAACATGACATCTTTCAGCCTAATAAAGAAAAAAATTAAAAAATAGAAATCATAAGCTGAAGATTCTAAAACCTATGATGTCATAATCTTGATATATGTGTGGCATGCATATGTGCATATTCTGGAGTGATGCAAATTGGAAGGAACAACAAAAAACAACAAGAATGACTGGGTCAAAGAACTGACTGAAACAGTGAACTTCTGCCTCAAACAGTGAACTTCTGCATTGAAAATTTTAAAAGAGACTGAGAAAAAGATGAAAAACTTTTATGGCAAAATGCATGAGCTCTGGTGGGGTGGGGGGCAAGGAAGGGGAGTGGGTCTAGATTTGATTGGGAAATGTAGGAAATGCACAAAGCTTCAATAAAAAATTGGCTTTGAAAAAAAAGCTGTATTGAAACCTATCACTATAGAAGCTTCTTAAAGTATGTAAATATATTATGAAAAGAGATTAAAAGGAGTTATCTATGGGGGGGGCATTACCCCTACTAGACACCATAGGCTCACAAAGTAAAAGCCCAATACCAGGAATGGGCTCCCTCTTTTGAAGTTGCTGACCAGGGGTCTCATAGACCCTCAAACAACATTGGCTATTATCCCTGCCACCCACAAGAACTTCACGGTAAGACCCTATTGCAGAAGACACTACATAGATGAGCTGTAGAACAAGCAAGGAGAAACCAAGCTGGTGCTGACTTCAAGCTCCATCGCTATGGCTTGTGCTCACGGTGCTGGAAGGTGCTGTGCATGCTGTCTGAAGAGAAAATTAATCATCAGCCATACTCAGTGGTAAATCCTATGACCCACAGCAACAACTGGCCTGGCAAGATATGACCTCTTGTACAATAGTGGCACAAATACTATATAAGTAACCAATCACTTTCCAATTGGGCTTAAGATTTGCTTTATAAGATGTAGCCCATACTTGACAGTGATATCAAACATAGAAAACTGTGGGCCACAGAAGGAGAGCCTTATACTATTACCCCGCTAAATAGATATAGTATTTAAGTGACTTTTAGTGATTTATTGTCATATATTAATATAACATAGATTAATGCATCTCTCAACTCTCACCAGAGAAGCTTCTTAATGCAGCAGATGGTGATTAACACAGGAACTCAGAACTGGCCAAAACAGAATGAATAAGAGACTGCAGAGTGTTTATCCCTGAATAGAACACCTACATCAAACTTCTGCTACTCAAGGCTCAGAGATCATCACAGAAGAAGGAGCAGAAATATGTAAGAGCCAGACATGGTAGGTGACCACGGGGAAACAGTTTCCCAGAGAGCTGCAAAGTTACTCATACGAACTCACAGCAATTGGAACAGCATGCAGAAGTACCACAACTGCTCAAACCAGACAAAATCTCAGCATAGACATGAGGAAGTGGAGAAGAAGCCCCAACTCAACCGGAGGAGAGGCAGTCTCATTGAAGGGTAAACTCTTGGTAGGTTGAGCAGGCTCCAGTGGATAGACCCACACTGAAGGGCATTTGGGACAGAAATCTGACTCTATAGGCCTTAAATGTATGGTGCATGTGTGCGTGTGTGTATGTGTGTGTGTGTGTGTGTGTGTGTGTGCGTGTGTATATGTGCGTGTATATGCAGGCATGTGTGCGTGTAGTCCAGTACATGATACCTGAAATTGGGTAGGGATGGTAAAGGGAGTGCAGCTGGGGAGGGGATCGAGATATCATCAAAGTATGTTGCATACAAGTCACAAAAATTCAATAAAAATTTTAACAATCTTTTTATTAATCCTTTGAGAATTTTATACAAAACGTTCTGATTATATTCACTCCCCCTCCTCCCCTTAGCTCTCCCAGATCTACCCCTGACTCCCTACCTCCCCATGACTGCATTTTTTTCTAGATTGTGCTGCCATTATAGGCCTGGGTATGGGTCAGCCATGGGAATACGGTTGACCTACTGGGAGCCGCACTCTTAAAGAAAACTGACTCTCCCTCCTCCCTAGCTAGAAACTGTCCATAGCTCCTCAGTCAGGGGTGGGGGCTCATGAACCCCTATGTCCTCCAGGCTAGAAAGTCAATTGGCTTGATATTGTACAGGTATTGTACATTAATATTATTGTGTGAATATGATATGTGCATGTATGATGTTTGTGTCTGTGTGTGATGTATGTGCATGTGTGTGTATATATTATGTGTGTATCTCTGTGTATATGTGTATGTATCTGTGTCTATGATGTGTGTATGTAGCTGTGTATATGATGTATTCTGTGTGCATGTGTGTATATGCATATGTCTGTATGTAGGAATATATGCCATTGGAGAACAACTTTCGTGGGCCAAGTCTCTCCTTCCACCATAGGTTCCTAGCTGAACTCATGTTATTGGCTTGTGCATCATGTACTCTGAGCCATCTCACCAGCCTAGCACTGTTTTTCACAGCTTTATCCATAACATCCAAAACCTAGGAAATAATCCAAAGTCCGTCAACTAATGAACCAATGAACAAATTGTAGCATATTTTTAAAAAGCTGTAGCATATTCATATAAAGAAATGCAACTCATCCATAAACAATAAATTGATAATATATGAAAGAACATGGATAAAGCTCATAAACATTCTACCAAGTAGAGAAGCTGACACAGAAAATGTTGCATGGTTCTATCCCTATGATGGCTCAACAGGAGATGGTAGCAGTAGGCAGTGGCTGCCAGTGCCTACTGAATAGCAAGAAATGAACTCAGGGGCATGTGGATTGCTTCAAGAACGTGGCGCCCTCTCCACCGTGGCTGGTGTGGTCCCACCAGCATCACCATCTGTCAGGATCATTGAATCTCACAGTTACAATGGGTACATCTCCACCCCAATAGAGCTGGCACAGGTAAACGGCAGGCTTGCAGCATCTGGTCTCATGCTGCCTGCTTACTTACTGCACCTTCCTCTTTGTCTTGGGAGTATTGGGGGTGCCCCTGACAGTAGTGCCCTCTTTAGCAGCTCCCGCTCTGGAGGGAACAAGATGTAGGCCTTTCCTTGCTGCTCCCGAGAGTGCCTTTTTACGCCTTTTCCCTAGTCCACTGGCCACGAGTGTGTGTTTGTATATGTGGTTGCATGGATGCATGTATGCTCAGGTGCATGTGCACATGTATGCAGAAGCCAGAGGTCAACTCCAAGTGCAGTTTTCAATTGTTGCCCACTTTGTTTCTGGAGACAGGGCCTCTCATTGGCCTGGAACTCACCCAGGCATTTAGGCTGGCTGTCCAGCAAGACCCAATGATCTGTCCCTGCACCCCAGTGCTGGGCTGACGGATGGGTACCACCATGCCTGGCTTTTTTTTTAACGTAAGCTCCTCATGCTTGAATAACAACCAGTGCACTGCCTGAGCCATCTCCCAGGCTATCACCATTAATGTTTAGTACAGTGCACTGTGTAGCTGCCTACATTCTGTGTGCACTGTGCTTTGTACATTAAATACACCCCCAAGAACCAATCTTTGCCCCTTTCTGGGCATTGCTGCCTACTGAATAGAGAGGTCAGAGGTGGGATTTTATTTTGTCCTAATACCAGGCTGACGATGACATAAGGACAAGTCTGAGACAATAAGTTCACAAAAGTGAAAGGCCAACGCTTCACTGCCCACTACTGCCAGGTTTTCAGGGAGGGGCTAGGTAGCACTAGGCACAGTGATGGGCTCTGAGGACCAGGATGCAATGGGGCTGCATCTCACAGGGCAGGGAAATAGACAATGAGCACTCAACAGGGCCCCATTGATGCCTCACTCAGCACATCACCCATCTTAGAAGCTGGACAGGAGCATTGACGGTGGCTCCTGGAGCCAAGCTGCGTCCTCAAAGCAGTGCCCAGCCACGTGTCTTTTCACCTATGGAATAAAAGTTCTTGGAGTGCCCCTTCCCTGTGACAAACTATCGGGTTCAGGGAATGATTCTATTTAGGGGCAAACACTTAAGTTTTTCCCCTCAAGTTTGTAAAGAGCAGAAGAAAAGTTGATGTCAAGAAATTTCACACAGGGGCTGGCAAGGCACGTTCATGTATGTTTGGAAGTCCAACCATGCAGTGGCTTGTTTCTGTGTACAAGGTCTCACGAAGCTGGGGCCAAACTGCTGGCCAGCTGTGTCTTCATTTGCAGTTCAAGGCCTTCTCCAGATCCCTGTGCACCAGGAACAGAATTCATACCCTCAGCAATGCCATTGTGACTTCGATAGAAATCCTCATCTGTTTAAGTCACTATCACCAGGTCTCTTGACTGAGCACATGATCATGGATTCACAGGCCTGGGGACTGTCCTTGGTGCTCATGATGTCCTGTGAGGACAGGACATTGAGTTCTCCATAATGGAGACAGCTCTTTGTATTTTTTTATATACAATTATTTCAGTGGTTCCTTGAAGCTATTATTTTTTAATATTTTTATCAAGCTTTTATACATTTCATACAACAGTTCTTAATCAAATTTAGATTCCCTCCCCCTCCATACCCCCAGCCTTCCCCTGTGGGCCTCATGGACTCTATCATACACGCTAAGTCCCATTCGGTCAAACCTTTTACCCAGACGTCCTTCAGTGCAAGCTCACCCACTGGAGTGTATCCAGCCTATTCAGTGTATTCAGAGATCTTAAAGAACGTCTGCTCTCTCTCGCCCAGCCATAATCAGTTTCCAACAGTTCTAAAAGAAAATCTTCCTTCTTTTTTTTTAAGGTAGAAACACTGAGGCTCAAAGAGCTGGGCTGCCTTTCTCAAGGACCTTTTTGTCTCTCCCAGGAAGCAGTGCCATCACCCCCACCTCCAGCACCACCCTGGCCTCCAGTCCAGCGCTACTGTTGGCTGTTCTTGCACCCGTGGCAGCATGGCCCTGCTCGCAGTGGAAGCAGCACTCATGACCTAGTGGGTGAGGAAGAGGCTGACATGCCCTTTGGCAGAGAGCAGCCAACATCAGTGCATGCATCCACATCTGTCCACGAGTGCGAAGCAAGAACCAGCTAGACTGAGGATCCAAAGGGGTGGATTAGCTCCCCAGCTCCCCAAGACAGAACCTCCAGCTGGGAGCCCAGAGGACCCCTTTTCAAATCCCAGGCATTTCTTTTGTGTTCCCCACCAGCACTTCCAAGAACAACCTGTCAAAATAAATTGCATATTATAGATTCAGGGAGAGGGGTTGGGGGGGACCAGCTGTTACCAAAATGCTCTGGCTAATTTTAAATTGATTCATTATGCATGATTAATTCCCAAAGCTCTTAGAGAGAGAAGTGAGCAAGGCTCTCCCAGCACATGGCACAGTCACCCCGGGAACGTGGCAGAGCTGTCTCTCTCCCCTCGTCGTTGCTGTCCCTGTTTTAATATAGGCTTCATTTCAGGAGACATTACACAGACATGAAAACTGAGATATCAGCACACTATTCGCAGCTTCCAGGAGACTCCCATCTCCCCTTAGGTGCCCTGTGTCACTCCAAGGGCACCAGAATCCTTAGAGGAAACCCATGTTGTATTCAGGCTTGCTTTTGTTCTCTCTGACCTCACCCAGGGTCCCACATTACATTCCTGTCCTGTCTCCTGAGACTCTTGGTTGTGACAGTGTTTCCTACTTCTCTTTTTCCTAATGACCTTGACCATTCTGACAAGCCTGAGTAGGGCTTTGTGAACTCCTCCCTGTGGGAATTTACGTGGTATTTTCCTCTGACGGGGACTGGGGAAATGGGCTCAGGAAGGCCAGAGGTCAAGTGCCATTCCCATACAAGCTTAAAGGATCTGTCTGCCAATGTGATTCAGCCCACTGATGTCAGTCACCAAGGTGGCTCACCACACTGATGTCAGTCACTAGGGTGGCACTCCTCTGTGAAGTGCTTTTCATTTTCCTCTCCCCTGGCCGACCCCTTTCCATGCTGCACTGCAGGAAGAGGCCCTGTATAGGCATCTGACCAGCCCACACTGGAAGACAGGGAGGCCACAGTTCACTTGGAATTCTGCATAGGTATTCTGCCTCTCCTCATTATTTAATTAGTTATTATGTCAGCATGGACTTTGTGGGTATGTTTTATACTGGAGGTTAGCCAAAGCTGCTGATTTAATTTGCTTTTCGGATTATAAGCTCTTTCAGTTGTTTCCTATGTCCTTCTGGCAAGCCCCCTTCATTGTGTGTGTATATATGTACATCTGCATGCATCTGTGTATTATGCATGTGTATGTATGTGTATATATGTGTGTATGTATATATGTATGTGTGCCTGTTTGTAGATGTGTGTGCATATATATGTTTGTGTGCATTTATGTGCATGTTTCTGTGTGGCATGTTTCTCTGGGTGCTTCTGGGTGTATGTGTATATATATATACATATATATATATATATATGTGTGTGTGTGTGTGTGTGTGTGTGTGTTTGTGCATCTATGTGTGTGTGTGTTCCTGAGTGTATATGTGTCTGTGTTTCTGTTTTTGCATGTTTGTTCTTTTTAAAATATTTTATTATTTTTATTTTATGTGTATGAGTGTATTGCCTGCAGGTATATAAGTGTACCCATATCATCCAACTCCCACAGAGGTCAGAAGAGGGTGTCAGATCTCCCAGAACTGGAGTTACAGATGGTTGTTAGCCACTGTGTGGGTGTTGAGAATGGAACCCAGGTCCTCTGCAAGAGCAGCCAGTGCTCTTAACTGCTGAGCTGTCTCTTGAGCCCCTGGGCACTTGTTTCTGTGTGTTTCTAGTTTCTGTGTGTTTCCTTATTTCTGCATGTTTTTTTGTGTATGTTTCCATTGTTTCTATGTGTTTGTGTGTCCTGTGCTCAGGTCAGATGCTGAGGCAGCTATGGAGGGTGGCCTGAGCATCTCTCACTGGGATGCTCTGATATGGAGGTGAACTCTTTTCCTTCTGTTCTCTAACTGCTCTATCATTCAGTGAGACAAGATTTTGTGAGCACTTCCTCTGTGCTGAGCATTGAGCAGGCTGGGGAGACATGGAGACAAATAATGTCAGCCTGACTGTGGAAGCAGACAGCCACGGTCCTGTGTAGCTGGTGCTGCTACTCCAGAAGGGTACTAGGAAGACGACAGGCAGGACTGTGAAGCAGATGCCCAGAGAACAGTCAGGCCTGTGATAAAGAGTTTATGGGGCTAGTGAACCTGTCAGAACATCGCTGATCCTGGAGAATTGGAATGATTCTGGTCTGCAGCCAAATCATCTTGGGCATCGTCAGCACCCTTAGCCATCTTCATCGTCCACCTCTGTGTTTGACTTAAAATTCTTGTGACTATTGGGTAAATCCTCTGGAAATGTGTGAATAGGCTTCTCGTTACCACCAACCCAAAGGCTAAATGAGATAATCTGATGGTGCCTGAGGCCTATAGCAGAGTTTTCCACTGTGCAGTAATCCTCCTATCTGATTGTTCCGCCAACTTTATTTTATTTTATTACACTATATTAGTTTATTTTATATGGGGCCTTATGTATCCTAGGCTGGCCTTGATCTCTCTATGTAGCTGAGGATGACAAACTAAAGGCTCCAGAGGAGTTGTATCTTGCTCAGCATCCCAGGACCAGCCAGCTGTGGGGCTGGGCTGTGGGAAGGAGGGCAGCCTCCTGCCTCCTCCTCAAGGCTCTCCTCCAATCCTGTTACTCTCCAGTCATCCCATCTTACCCAGTCTGTGTCTATCACTGATGACTTATATCCAGTCCCAGAGAAGAAATAAGACATTCAGTTATGGAGCTCTGGAATCCCAAGTCTGTGCTGGGAGTTGCTGGAGCTGGGGGGTGGGGGTGGGGCGCTTCTCAGCAGGGTCTTCCTGCCTGAGTTCATTTTGAAAAGCTTGCTCTTTTTTTCTTCTATTACTTCTTTATTTTTTCATTTTTTAACAATAAGTAATAATTTATGAGTACAAGCATCCTTCATGTAAAATCAATTTGCAAGCAGTTGTGCTCAAACCCACACAGCCCAAAGATCCCACCATCCAGCTGGGGGTGGGGGCTTGTATGTACAATCAAGTTGATCAAATAAGTGTCCAGTCTATATTGCTGTAGTTTCACCATTCACCCCAATCGCAGCCTTTACATTCTACCACGCCCCCTCTTCCGCAGATTGTTCCCTAGGCTTAGAAAAAGGGCACAGGTGGACAAGAAGCAAAACAGTCTACTTTCTCTGGAGATGCCATTTTGGACTCTGGTCAATTCTGGCTGTTTCCTTTCATGGGCTGACCAAAAAAAAAAAAAAAGAACTCACAACTTTGGGAAAGAAAAGTGATGATTAATGTAGGGGAGGAACTTACAGGTGTATTAGACATAAACACATTATATGTGTGTATGAAATTCTCAAACAATGGAAAACAGTTGACTGTGTCAATATTCTCAATGTAATGATTTTACATGTATATACATTGTCCAATGATAACCACAATTAGATTTATTAGCACATAGATCATTATCTATAACTACTAACTGTGTTTGTTTCTTTGTGATGTGCAGAAAGACACACACAATCATCCTCATCAAGTTTCAAGTAGACAGTAGGCTAGAAAAGAGTATAGTCTCCTAACTGTATATTAGATCTCTATAACTATTTTTTTTTTTGGTCTTTTTGAGATAGGGTCTCCCTGTAGCCCCAGCCGTCCTGGAACTCACTCTGTAGACCAGGCTGGCCTTGAACTCACAAAGATCCACCTGCCTCTGCCTCCAGAGTGCTAGGATTAAAGGCGTGCGCCACCACACCCAGCTAGATCTCTAGAACTTTGTTGTACCCTTTGTGCAACATCTTCCCATTTCTCCAAATCCCCAGCTTCCAACAGTCATCTTTCTCGAGAGGGTTGACTTTATTTAATTTCAGATTTTTGGTCTGTTTAATACAATGTTTCTCTGTAGCCCCGGCCAGCCTAGAACTTTTTATGTAGACCCGCCTGGCCTTGAACTCACAGAGATGTGCATGCTGGGATTAAAGGAGTATGCTGCCACACCCAGCTGAAGGTCAATTTTTTATTTTAGATTCCATATAAACTGATATATTTTTCTTTATGTATTTGGATTATTTCACTTAGTATATCCTCCAAGTTTATGTATATTGATGCAACTGGCTGAGTTATCTTCTTTTAAAAAGTTGCATGTGCTCCACTGTATAAATGCACAGATGTATGTATGTATGTATATGTATGTATGTATGTATGTATGTATGTATATATGATTCATCCATTCATAGAGACTAAGGTTATTCTCTTTTTTGGTTTTTCTGAATAGGACTACCATGGAGATGGGAGAACACATGTCTCTCTGACATACTGTGCACTCAGATTGGGGAATGCTGAATTGTATGTAGCTCTGTTTGTTTTCCTTTTTTCTTGTTTTATAAATCTCCATAGTATTTTCTATAATATCCATACTAATCTACATTTTCATCAGTAGTATGCATGGATCTATTTTCTGTACACTAATTCCAGTACTTATTATTGCATGTGTTTTTGAAAATAGTTATCTTAACAGGGACGATTCCTAATTGCCATTCTGATTTTTGAAGCCCTGATGATTAATGTTGTTGAGAAACTTTCCATAGGCCTGTTGGTTGTTTATGTGTCCTGCTTTGAATAAATGTTTATTCAGGTTCCTAATTGGGTTATTCTTTTCTCCTTTGGAGTGTATCAGATTCTTACATATTTTGAATATTTTAACCATTTTCTAGACACATGGCTTGCTAGTTGTTTCTCCCATTATGTATGTTGCCTTCTAATTTTGTTGATTTTCTTTTTAACATAGTAGCTGTTTGGCTTGAAGTAGTCTGTGTTTTTCTTTCATTGCCTGTATTTTTGTAATAAGTGTAAAAAAATCATTGTGAAAGATTATGTAAATTATTTTCACCCTTTAAAATTTTATGTTGAAGATCTCAGGTTTAAAATAAAGTTTTTAAACTGAAAAAAAAAAAAAAAGAAAAGCTTGCTTTCGGAGAACCTGGGAAACAACACAATTGTATTGGAAGGTTGTTGCCTCCTGATCAGAGAAACAGCACATAGAGAATTTCTTCTCCATTACTGACTCTCACTATTATTAACTCCCACTATGGGAAAGGACCCGTCCCCTCTCCCACCTGCCACAGCCAACATGTCACATGGCAGAGCTCCTACACAGTCCGGAAGGGCCCAGGGAAGTCTAATGTCCCTCTCAGCTCTACATCTCTCTTCTTGCTAAGAAGGGCCTGCTCAGTGGCCTCCAATTGGAAGCCACCTGCTACACCCTCTAAAACAGCAACCCCCCCACCCCAGCTGACCTCTCGTCCCTAGCAGAAGCCAGCTCTGCCCTTGTTTTATTTTATTTTTCACTTTTATATTTTAGCAACATAGGGCACCACACTTCCCCAGGCTGGCCTTGTGTGTAGAGAAGGATGACCTTGAACTTCTGATCTTCCTGACTGTACTTTTTTATATTTATTTTTATTTTATGTGTGCTAGTGCTTTGCATGTTTGTATATGTGTACCAGGTATATGCAATGCCCGTGGAGGCCAGAAGAGGGCATCCGATCCCCTGGAACTGGAGTTACAAGCAGTTGACAGCCACCATGTGGGTGCTGGGAACCAAACCTGAGTCCTTTGTAAGAGCAGCCAGTGCTTTTAACCACTGAACCATCTCTCTAAACCCGTAACTATTTCTTGAATGCTGCGATTATACGCACGCCTAGTTTATACAATGCTGGGGAGTGAACCCAGGGCCTTGTGCATGCTAGGCAAGCGTTGTATCAACTGAGCCATGTTTCTAGCCCTCCATTTGCTTTTAAAGGAAATTCTTCCCCCTTTTCATTTCAACCTCCAGGACAAATGGTAGAGCAGGTTCCTACATGCTGCCTCTCTCTAACCCCACTCTTTATCACGTAGGCAAGATGCCTGCATCTCCCTGCAAGAACCCCTCTCTTTTTCGTACTGGCAATGCCCCTGAGGAAGAAGGGGTTTGAGATGAACTCTTTCAATTTGAATATAAACAATGTTAGGCTCAGGGGAGCAAAATCTACTTCAAGTCATTCCAAAATTCATAGATCTTTGAGGACCCCGTGAGGCCTCTGCCTTCACCACGGTAGAGGAGGTGCCCATGGGGCACAACTCCTTCCTGAGGAGTTAATGACTGTTAGTGGTGATGGACGAGTGGGCGTCACTTCGGTAATGGTGTAGGCAGAACTAGGTAGGAAGAAGGAGGGGCTCAAAGAGAAAGAAAAGGGGCACACCAGAGGGTAATGGGGTGCATACGAGCATAATACGTTGTATATCTGTATGAAACTGTCAAGAATGATGAAAGAAATCATAGACAGTGCACAAAAGAAAATGTAAAAATTTAAAGATGACAAAAGCTTTGCTAGAGGAGTCCCAGGTTGAGGTGGTATTGGGTGAATATTTATAAAGAGAAGAGAGTGTTGGATCATCTGTACGGTGGGTCATTCAGAGGTCAGTTAGAAGAACAGATGTTCCAGTGAGGATTCCCAAGTGGCAGAGCCTGTGGCTACCCTTCTCATGGGACCACAGAGCCCAGCTGTCTCACAGACCTCTGCTCTCTGCCAGGCATTCTGCCTCCCGAATCAGCTGTGCTTGCTATTGTAATTAAACAGTTTACAGAAGCTGATGAAACCAGTGTGCCAAAAGAAAGAGTTGTTTCCATGAAAACTAAGTTTAGTTCTTTGCAAAAGCTCATTCTGTAAATGGAAGTCGCTAAAAATACTCAAAGTCGAAATCAGTGTGGGCGAGATGATTTTAAAAGACTGGAGAGAGTTGTATACACTTAAAAATGCCTGCCCCTCCTGAAGTTCTCCCTCATTTAAAAGAAACCAAAGTTGAAAATTATAGACAATATTTGAAGCAGGGCTTATATAGGAAAATGAGTGGAAATTCCAAACGAAGGAATCATTCTCAAAGAAAGGGTCCTGGTAAGCAAAGAAAATTTGAGTGAATGAATGACACAGATCTTAAATTAAAATGTTTAATGTTTCATTTTGTTATGATTAAGGGGAATCGTACAAAATCAGAGTGGCTCAAATCTGCTTCATCGAGGGCTTAAATTCTTCCCACAGCCACGGAAGCCACTGAGGAACCTCAGAGGCAGAGAAACAGCAAGTCTGGCTTCTTGTATCTTTCATGGTGATTTCAGGGATTTAGGAACACACAGCAGGGATGGGATGGGATCAGAGGAAATAGAAGTAAAGAGACTCCGAGGCTGGGGAGATGCCTGAGTAGGTGAAGTGTTTTCCAGCAAGATCTGAGTTCAGATCTTCAGCATCCATGTAAAAAGTGGGGGAGGGTTTGTCAGCACATAGCGATAATTCTGGTATTGAGGAGACAGAGATGGGAAGATCCCCAGGGTCTGCTGGCCAGCCTGTCTAGCTAAATCCACGAGAGCGAGAGATCCTGTCTCAAAAATTAAGACGAAGAACATTGGGGGGAGATACCTGAGTTTGACCTCTGCCTTCCCCTACACACACCTGGATACGGACCTGTGTACTTACGTATATCCGTGAACATACACAGAGACTCTGTAATCTAGATGTCTTGCCAATGGAAGTCCAAGTAAGAGGAGGGGTAGAAAGGTCTTCAGGAGGCAGAATGGCATGGCTGAGAAGATCGATCTGGGCTTTGTGGTCTGAATGACAGGGAGGAATGGAGATGCCTGAGCCAGCTTCACATCAGGTTCAGTGTAAGCAGCAAGGACCAGAGGCAATGGAACCTAGGGGAAACATGAGTTGGTGGACGCTACAAACTGTCTCCAGTAGACTTCCCTGGCTTGCATCTTCTCAGGACCAAGGTATCCCTTCACATCCAATCCTTGAAGCTCCACCACTAAACAGAATTTATCCCCCTAAGGGACCTATACCCTGTTTGGTCAAGAGCTTGGTGCATTACAAGCCTGAGCTTTCTGTGCTAAATAAGGGATCTCTCTCTCTCTCTCTCTCTCTCTCTCTCTCTCTCTCTCTCTCTTCCCCCATCTCCTTTCCCTCTCCCTCTCCATCTCCTTTTCCCTCTTCCTCTCTCCCTATCAATTGATGACATCCTCCATTCTAGGGACAGCATCTTTGTCAACATGACACCTTCATGCCAGAGTCAAGTCCGCTATGACAGTTCAACATCTGTGTCATAAATGGACTAGACACTTCAGCTCTCAAGCGAATGCTTCAGTCACCTTTGTTTCTCCATCGAAGGTCCTCTGCATTAGCACTGTTGTCTTAACTAATAGCCAATCATTAAACCCCAAAGTTGTGAGTTCTACCCTGCCCATCTCCAGAAAGAGTCAGATGCAATCTACATACAACATATGGTAATAAAAGTACAAAGCATGCAGAACCAATTTGCGGAGATCGAAAGTAGAAGCACAATTATTCGAATCTATGGCTGTTGTAATTCAGCAATGAATTTCTTTGTGAGATTCTAACTCGTCAACCGAAAGAAGAAAGGACTGCAGATGCACACTGAATTTTCAAAATCATGTTTATTGACAAGGAAGGTATGTGAAAGTGAGGGTCTTCGCCAATCCGTTCCAGGAGTATATGGAGCCATGTGTGTGGTAGCTACATTGTGCTACCACAATGCTAGACTGTGCTGCAAGGTAGTTGGATTTTGACAAGGATGCATTATCTGCTGATCTAGTAACAAGTATTGATGCGTGTCATTAGCAAGTTGGTCCTTTTGGTGTCTTTATATCTTTTCATAGTATCTATGCTTCACACATCCTACTGGGTCACACAAGGCCATTTTCATACAAGTACGTAACGGACTTTGAGTATTCTCCCCACACTGCCCTTCTTTTCCCTTTGTTCCTCTAGGTGGATTGGCTTCTACTTTCTTTTTTTTTTTGGCTTCTCCTTTCATGCCCTATATATATAATATATATATATATAATTATATATATATTTATATATATAAACAATTTTATGAATCAATGTAAAATCTGGGAACCAGGGTCAGCTTAACGTTTCAGTGGGTAAAGGGCTTGCCTTACAAGCCCAATGCCCTGAGCTTGATACTAAGAATCCACAGTAGAAAGAGAGAACTAACACCCCAAAGTTGTCCTCTGACTTCTACACACACACACACACACACACACACACACACACACACAAATAAAGTCTACACATGAGAGAAAAACTTGGTATTTCTCTCTCTGTGCCTGACTTAATTCACTTAATATGATCATTTCCAATTACATCCATTTTCCTACAAAAGACACAACTTTATTTTTTATGGCTTAAAAATTTGATGGGATTCTTTTCATTAGAAAGTGTCCTAAGGGGCTTAAACAATGGCTCAGCAGTTAAGGACACAGCTATTCTTCCAGAGGACCCAGGTTTGATTCCCAGCACCCACATGGTAGCTAACAGCCATTCATAACCCCAGTTCCCAGAGATCCAATATCCTCCTCTGCCCTCTGTGGGACATTGCCTACACATGTGCACTTAACATACATGATGGTGCACTTACATGCATGCAGGTAAAACACTCATACAAATAAACAAAAATAAAATATTTTTATTTGTATTGAGCTTTTGAACATTTCATACAACAGTTTTTAATCAAATTTGGACCCCCCTCCCTACCCATGTCCCCCACTCCCCCACCAGACCTCATGGATTCTGACATACATGTTAAGTCCTATCAGTCAAGCATTTGCACCCAGATGTCCACGCAAGTTCATCCACTGGAGTCTAGTCAGTCTATCTAGAGATCATAAGTAAGGTCTACTCTCCCTCACCCAGTAGTGATCAGTCTCTAGCTGACCCGAAAAAGAAAGTGTCCTAAGATTTGAGTGTTGAGGTAATCCTGTCTCCCTATACATTTCCTCATATACTGCCCAGGGGACACTGGGCTCCACTATCTTGTATGACCATCTAAGATGGCAGTTTATGGAATATTAACTTGGGGGGTGTTCTAGTTTGTTTCTCCATTGCTGTGACAAAATGCTGACCAATTCTCACTTGTGGAGGAAAGGGTTTATTTGGCTCACATCTCCCAGGTCACAGTTCATCACTTAGGGAGCCCAAGGGAGGAACTCAGGGCAGGAACCTGGAGCTAGGAGCTGAAACAGAGACCATGGAGGAACGCTGCTTACTGGGTTGCTCCCCTTGGCTTGCTCAGGTATCCTCCGAAAGCTCAGGCCCGCCCACCCAGTGAGGCCACTCCCCACAGTGGGCAGGGCCCTCTCACATCATCAATTACCATCTAAGAAAGTGTCTCACCGACATGACCACAGGCCAATGGAATGGAGGAAGTTCCTAGACTGAGGTTCCTTCTTCCCAGGTGTCAAGTTGGCACAAACCACCCAGCACAATCCACCTGAGCCATCTCCTTAGCTCCAGCTTGCAGAACTTTAACATTTAATTTTCAATTTTTTTTAATTTATTTTTTTTATTTTTAAGGGATTCTACAATATAATGACACAGTTGTTTGCAGATAACATTGACGTTACTCAGTATGTCATACAATTAGGTAATTGGTGCATTTTGCAAGTATCTATGTCCAAATTTTGAACAACCCAAGGTTCCCATAGACCAGTTGGAGAAGCTTGTATGCACAGGCATGTTGATCAATCAGCGAGTCCTAGACTATATTCCTGTAGTCTCAATGATTCACCCCTATCTCTCCATGTAGTCCTTTACAATCTACCATGCTCTCTCTTCCGCAGTTTGCTTCCCTAGGCTTTGGAAAGGGGCAAAGTGGGTGAGAAGAAAAAGTCTAATTTCTTTGGAGTTGTCATTTGGACTCCAGTCCTGTTCAGTTGTTTTCCTTGACGGATTACAGCTTTCCAGTGAATACCATTTTTAGTCATACTAACAAAGCACAAGCTATTGGATGATACGGATTTAACAGTACCAATTATTAGTTCACGCCTAAGTTGATGAGCATAGACAAGTGCTTGGTTATGGTATGCTATCGCAAACTGTGGTTTCTCTATAAAGGGTGCAAGTTTTATTGGTGGCTTATAACATCGCCTAAACCACTAAAGGACAAGCTTGTGGCAACTCCGTTTGTGAATTATTCCTCCAAGGAGAGAGCTGCATAGCCATTAGAATTTGGGATATATATAGACATGGCTGCCACTGTTGCACAGAATCTCCAGGCGTTGAGGTATCAAGCTGATATTTGCGGAGGGTCTTGCTTGTCCTCGGGAGACCAATATTTTGCCTGTATTGCTTTAGTGGCCTTTGTAATGCTCTCTAGCATTTCAGAGGCCAGTTTGTATCGCTAGCAAGGTGACGTTTCATAACATTCTTTTTCATGCTCACACCAGTCCTTCGACAACAGGGACTTACTGCTGCCTTTCCTTGCATATATATCCCACTTATAGGCAAGGGCCTTTATAATTTGGGGGGGGGGTTATTGAACTCCCTTAGCCCACATTCCTAGGCAAGAATAATTCATTGGCTGATTCAGAGCTTCCTGTAGTAATAATTTGGCTTATATTACACAACTTATAAACACTTTATTATTGAATTTGGCTCTAGATAGAGATATCTTTTCACAGTTCCTATCCTATGTCAAATCAGTATAATAGTTATACTGTTTTATTGGAAATTACCACTTAACAATTGGATCTAGTTTACAGTTAGGGAGTGGTTTCCATTACCATCCAATGTTTTTTCTTTTTCTAAAAAGGGGAGAGGTAGGAAGGTTTCTCAGCATCTGGAAGGTTAACTCAATTAGGGCACATTATAAACAATTAAACCCAATAGAATTCAGAGAGATGACCAGTGTCCGTGACTCAGGCAGTCTGAGGTTCCTCATTCCTTAATGTTCAAATGGGTCAACCTCTCTGCTGGCATTCCCCCAGTTCATCCTGCACAGCCATAAAGTTGTATGTCTTCAGGCATTTAGATTGGTGAATTTTACCTATGGGAACATAAAATTCTCCTCCCATTATTAATTTCAAGATCAGGAAAAAAATTGAAAAAATTTATTCAATAGGATTGGAAGACAGAGTTTTCCATTTGTATACCAGAAAGGATAGTACCCCCCTCCAACCTCCCTCTTTTTTTTTTTTAGGTTTTTTTATGTTTTGACCTATAATAGATGCCTAAGTTGTATACACATACCCATAAACAGGAGCCAAGGCCAAATAAGCTTTCATTAAATTTTCCCAAACCTGTTCTCATTGACTGTAATGCTCTATGTTGGGAAGGAAATTTAAAGCTAGTTCCTTTAAATTGTCGCTAACAAGTAAAAAGAAGGTGTTAAAATGTGATGTTGGGTTAAATAGTTAAAAAATATATATGCCATTTGTATACCTCAACCCAATATAAAATTATAAAAATAGAGACCAAATTAAATTTTATATTCCCAATTAGGTTCAGTTGTATTACCATTTCCACCAAAACCTACAACCTAAATTTAACTATGCAAACAATTCACTAAGCCTTAAAATATTTTATACTTGGTGGATAAAGCTTTGGGCAGAGTTGAAGTACCTGCTAAATAAATTTTTACCCAATAAACACTTTGCTCTTTAACGCTTTATGACGGGACTAAGACTTCTACTTATTTGGGAAGTAAAAATTTAAAGCTTAATTCCTTTAAATTGTTTTACAAGTAAAAGAAAGTGTTTAAACACTGTGATTTTGTGTATTTCAGAAAAATACAGAGACCAAACCAATACAAACTATAAATAAAGCAACCAGCGTTTTATATTCCCAGTTAGTTCAAAATGTCAGTATCTAACTCCTTTTTTTTTAGCACAAAAATCCTTCATATAAAACCATTTGCAAAGCATGGACCAGCCCCAGAGCCCAAGGCTCCCACCATCCAGCTGGAGGGGCTTGAAATGGTCAATCTCGACTGAAATGGTGAACCGGGAGGGGGTGGGAGGGGCGGGAGAAGGGACATGGGTCTATAATCTACTAATGTATATTTAATTAAAAATTACATGGTAATTTTAACTTCAAAATTTATATAACAATAACTTTGGATTAACATATACAAAATGTTTGGTCTATAATTTTTTGTGTTATGCAGTATCATCTTGTAACATCCTCTTTTACCTGTAAGGATAATTTAACTTAAGGATTTAAGTTTGCTTCCAAAATTGGCAACATAAGCACTCACCCAAAAAAAAAAAAAAAACATGGACAAATTTGATGAAATTTACACCTTGATCCCTGTCTATAGGTTTGTACATGTACTACAAACTGCCTTTTTGAGACCATTGGTCAAAAAATAAAATAAAAAATATTAAAAAAAGGGGAGATAAGTAATATAAAACTTTTTGGTCAAAAAACCTTTAATTTAAATCTTAAGACTAAACCATGGAAAAGTTTGTATGCTCCCCAGGTCAAAACGTCCCTACTCAAAAGGCTGAAAAGAAAGGATACAGCCTTTCGTCTTGTAGTGTTGCAGCCAAGAAATATACCAGCAGAGAAGTTCACGCATCTTAACACTAAAAGGAAGAAAAAGCCTCAAAGCTGGCTACAGGAATCAAACATCTCTGAGGACCACAGGTGTAACATCTGTTTACAAGTGAGTCCTAATGAACTTTACCTTCTAGGTGCAGCACAGTTTCAATACGAGAGACCTCCTTACCTCTTTTCAATAGAACAAAAAGAAAAACCAGGGTGGTAATGAAGTCATCCTTCAACAGTAAATTAGAGCTGACTGTTATAGAAATAATCTCTTATATAAAACTGGAAAACTGCTTTCTTTAATTGACTGATGTACATAGGAACTGTAAAAAAGGATCATTGTCTATTCAGAAAACAAATAATACTAAAGTCTCTTTAGTAGTTCTATAATTAATACCAAGAAGAGCCCTGATAGCAGCAATGGATTATTCTGCCAAGGAGATTTTAGCCAGGGGACCCAAGCCCCCCCAAAGGTTAAAGGCTATTTGCCTGTAAACTGGGATAATCTGTAAAGAAAAGAGGTGGTAAGGTCTTGCCCCTGCTGTCAATGAACCTGATGTAAGCATGGAGGTTGTAATCGAGACTGCACTTGCAAGTTTGCAGTTGGTCTCTGGAATACAGAGAGTGTTACCAGGCCACTAAACCAATAACGCAAATATTGGTCTCCTTGAGTCAAGCAAGAAATTCTCCACACCAATCACTACACACACCATATTGCTTGGAGAAACTGTGCAGCAGTGGCAGCCATATGTCTGTATATCCCCAACTTTATTTGATTATTAGCTCTCTCTTGGAGGAATAACTCCGTGGATGTCGGCCACAAGCTTATACCTTCTAGTGATTAGGAGATTTATAGGCCACAGTAAGGCCTTGTCATCTCTCTCAGGGAAAAAAAAAGTAATCCAGGGATTAACACACCATCCAAACATCTGTGTCTATACCAAAGTAACCTACCATAGTAACTAGCAATGTTTAAATACATATATATCTAATCACTTATGCTTCATTAGTACGATTGAAAGTCTGTCCCTGGGCAATCGGTCAGCCCACGAAAGGAAACAGCCAGAACTGATTAGAGTCCAAAACGACATCTCCAGACAAAGTAGACTGTTGTGCTTCTTGTCCACCTGTGCCCCATCTCTAAGCCTAAGGAACAATCTGTGGAAGAGGGGGAGTGGTATATTGTAGGGGCCGCGATAGGGGTGAATGGTAAAACTACGACAATATAGTCTGGACACTTATTTGATCAACTTGATTTATTTTTAATTTTTTTATATGAATGTTTTGCCTGAATGTAAGTGGACCTATGTAATGCAGTACCTGTAGAGGCCAGAAGAGGGAAGCTGATCCCCTGAAACTGGAGTTACAGATGTTTGTTAGCTGCCATGGATGAGCTGGGAACCAAACCCAGGTCCTTTGCAAGAACAGCAAAACTTAACCACTGAGCCATCTCTCCAGCCCCATGTGGAAAGTTTTAGGAAGTTGAAGACATGCTAGAAGTGGGTCACTGGGTGCAGGCTTTGAGGTTTTTGTATCCCAGCCCCACTTCCTGTTCTGCCAGGACATGGGATGAAAAATCTCCGTTACAACACTACTACTGCCACTGAGCCACCACTTCCATGATTTCACCCCATGATGCACTGTGTCCCCTCTACGAGCCAAAATAAACCTCTCCATTTATGCTGTTCTTTGTCAGGTTGTTGGCCATAGTAATAAGAAAAGTAGCTAATACAGGCATAATTCACATGCACACAGGATAGAATTACTGAAAAGCATGCAGTTGCATAATTACCATCATGGCCAAGCTGTAGAATTGTTCTATCAATTCCCCAAACTGCCCTGAATCCTTCATAGCAAACCCTTACCTGCCCCTTGCCTTGGTGACCGCTTATCTGCTCCCTGTCCCTACATTTTAGCCTTTCTGGAGTATCCTATTGTTGAGATCATGCAGGCATTACCCTTTTGAGTCTGGCTCCTTTCTCTACCATTGGTTTATGAGGTTAATCTATTTTATTGTCTGTATCAGTGTTTCACCATTTTTAGTCCTCAGTAGTATTCCATTGCCTGCAGGAATCATACACATCATTGATCTTCCCTCTGAACAAAGGTCCTGTGATTGCTTTCACTTTGGGATAACCAACGCACAAACTCCTAAAACATTATAGGTTTCTGTATAAATGAAAAATTCAAATCATTTGGGTTAAAATCTAAGAGTATGAATGATGGTCTTAGGAAGCATGTGTCTCCCTTTAACTCAAAAGAACTCCGTAGTTTTTCCAGGTGTAAGACCTGTTTTGCAGGGCGGTGGGGCAGAAGGGCAGGGAGGACTTTCTGCTCCTCCTTCAGCAGCTGCTCTTCCGCTACTGCCATTTCTGTGGTATGAACACGTGGGGCCATCAGTGGCGAGGATCCCAGTGAGTACAAATTCCCCTGTGACTGTGGCCCCAGGGTGTCTGTAGACTCTCACGGAACCTTCAAAATTTGTTGAAATTTGGACTGCAGGCTTTGTACTGGCGTCCGTCATCTGCCTCTCTCGTGATGGGAGTTCTGTCTCTTCCCCGTTGTCCGCTAGCTGGTTTGCTGCCCTACGATCCAGCGCCCCCAGTGGCTCAGGAAAAGGTGGACTTGTAGATTGCATGCTTTAGTGGTCCTGGCTGGTATAAGGGTAGAAAGCAAGCTCTTTCTAGCCATCTTCATCCTATCCAGAGTGGAGCCCTGCTGTCCTGTCTCAGAGGGAGACCAGAGGCAGCTTGGGATTGGTCTGCTGTCCATCACCCATTCGCTCTGGCTGAACCCAGCTTTGAACGACGCTGCAGATGGACACTGAACAGTGAGCTAAGGGAGGCGGCTTCTTCCCCAGGAGCTTACCAAACATCACAACATCAACACACAGGGGTGACATCGGGCCAGATGTCATGCGCTCTGGCAGCAGAGCCCAGGGGCTCCGAGTGTATTCAAGTTGTGTCTTTAGAACTGTTCTTTTTTTTTTTTTTTTTTTTTTTTTTTTTTTGGGTCTTTTTGAGACAGGGTCTCCCTGTAGTCCCAGCTGTCCTGGAACTCACTCTGTAGACCAGGCTGGCCTTGAACTCACAAAGATCTGCCTGCCTCTGCCTCCCAAGTGCTAGGATTAAAGGCGTGCGCCACCACACCCGGCTAAGAACTGTTCTTATTTCCCTTGCCTTGATAGACGCTGGCTAGAGACTATGAACACAGAGACTGTGTTCTAGAGGGCGGTTGGAGGAAGGACTAATCTGCCCCTGCAGTAAATTCATCAAGGAGATCTTGGAAGACCTGCTGGGGACCTTGTCAAGCTGCTTTTCAGTTTTCATCAAAGACAAGGTTACTTGCCCTAAAAAGAGCCAGGGAATCCTCCAATAGTAACAGATCCATTCTCTGAGAGCTGTCCAGTCCCTTGTCACCCATTTTGTGCAGCTGTGTCTCAGTCATGGTTACAAGACGCCCTCCCATCTCACACTGTGGAAAAGATTCTCTCTTCTGGGAAACCAAGAAAAAAAATCATATAGTTGGAAGTTAGATAAAGGCAGATCGTCCTTCACTTTGCCCTTGAACTCTGTCAAAGAGGCCCCTGAGACACAAAAGACTTTCCCTTCCCTCCCTCCCTCCCTCACCCTGCCTCCAACATCCACTGTTCCCCATCTACTAGCTTTTCCAGTCAAATATTTCAGCTGTGAAATTGGTACAATTTCATGGTCAGAAAGGGCCCATTTTCCCTTAGGTGAAAATTCTCACATGCGGTGATTACAGTGCTTTGTCCTGCCAAAGGCCTTTGTCACTTAAAGTAGCACTAGGAAGCAAACTCCTGAACAAGGCTTTTTGGAACTGCATTGTGTATGGAGAAGGATAAAATTCATCCTTTTTCTGTAAAATGCCCGTTCTCTGTGTGTTTTATGTTTAGCTGGGAACAGACTGGGCGATGAGCAAGGTCAGGGAAATCCTTCTGCAGTTGTGTGTGTCCTGCTGCCCAAACCTGCTCACTGAGTTCCAAGGCCCCTGGTAGCTTGCTCTGAGATCTTCTTCGCACCGGGCCCCTACAGAATGCTGGAGGGTCACAGATGTGGCTGGTTGCAGGAGTGAGATCACTCATAGCTGTGCCAAAGATGGCAGCAATCACATGAGACTACAAGAAGCAGAGTGGGGAGGAAGGGTTTGGGGATCAATCAGAAAACGAGAGGAGCAGAGAGAACCCACAGCTGAGACTCTGATGATGACCAGAGACCAGCAAAGTGTTTAGACCACCCTAGCCAAGTCCTGTCCATCGCTCTGAAAACTGTGTGGTATTCCCAAGCTGTACAGCAAAAGAGGAGGCTCACAGAGAGTCAGGGAAAGGTGAGTCAAACTTGTCTTTTCCAGAGTTACTCTGGTCAGTGGCCACCCAAAGGCACCCACAGCCTACTCCTGAAATCTGAGTGTGTTACATACACTGCCTGGCAGAGGAGATTTAAGGGAGAATGGCTTTATTCTGAATCACAGTTGGAGGGCAAATTTGTAGTATCTTAATAATACCAGCCCCTACACCTTTAGTTCTTTCAACTTGAGCTTACAAGTCTTGTTCCTTGTACCTCAAGGGTCTGAAATGGAATACTCTGCAAGCCTTGATGCTGTAGTTGGCTGGGGTAGCACTGGGAGACTGGATGGATGGAGGCCACAACCCATAGAGGTAGGATAAGGACGGGAATGGGAGCGGGCTAAAGCGGATGCTGTGGACTGGAGGCTCAATGCATTTGTGTCCAAGTGTGGATGGAATTAACTCAGCAGCCTTTGTGATGAAGAGCGCATCACTGGGGCTGAGTGGGTCCTGTGTAGTCACAGCAGTCCCTGTAAATTGAAAGGGAAGCAGAAGATGGAGGCCTGGAGACATGATGGGATGAGGAATATTTGAGCCACACCTGTGAGTGTGGAAGACAGAGGAAGAGCCCAAGAGGAGTGTTTCAGCCTCTGGAAGCCGGGGGAGGCAGGAGACAGGAACTCCCTGCAAGGACGCAGCTGTCTGGTGTTTTAGTTTTAGTTCAGTTAAGATCTATGTTGGACCTCAGGCCTCAAGACATGGATACTAAGAAATGTATATATATCTCCTGAGCTACTAAATTTGTGATAATTTTTATATTTTCAATAGAAAACCCAGATTTTGTGCCAGACTCTCAGCTGGATTTTAAAAGCCAACGTCATCTCAACAGACTCTTCATATCTAGAGAGCCGCGTAAGCTAAAACAGAACCAAAACCTGACAAAGACGAAGTTAAGTCGGTGACATGGGGAGCTGGGCTTTGCCTGCCTTCAGCTCTTCTTCTGTGTCCCTGTCCCCCCTGCAACGCCCCAGGCACTTAGGCCTCTCCCTGCAGGAGCACAGGAAGGGTTAAGCAGAGCTGCCTCTTCTCAAGCAAAGGAATTCATGTTCAAGTTCTCAGATATACTTTTTCTTTGGGGTTGTGTGGCTTTCCTGGAGACCACACAGTTGGACACACATACCTTCAGCCTCAAGTTCACAGTATCAGCTCTAGCCCTCCCTACTCTTGTCCCAATCCCACCTCTGTGGCTCATAGCCTTCATCCATCCAGACTCCCAGAGCTGCCCAAGCCAACTTCACCATCAAGCACATAGTTTAGCAGAGCAATGCTTGTGGGGATTCCATTTGGGACCCTTCGATTAAAGGGAACAAGACTTCTAAGTTCAAGTTAAGCAAGCTGGAGGTGTAGGGGCTGGTACTACTCAGATGCTATGGGAGTACCTCCAACTGTGACCCAGAATAAAGCCATTATTCCTCAAGTTGCTTTTGTCAGGTGTTTTGTCACAGCAAGGAGGAAAGTGACTGATGAACTGTCTGATCCAAAGGTCACATGCACTAGGGGACCTCAAGTTGACAATCAATATTAACCATCACAGATTGGGATCCTGAAGCTTTTTGCCCTGTTCTAGTCTGTGCAAGGCTTGGCTGTCCTTGAAGGCTCAGTGTCTTAAGAGTACCAGCCCCAACCCTTCTTTTAAGTTGAAAACATTAACCATCACAGCCAGAGCTTTTGCTGGTGATGTCTAGCATATGCTATGGGCACAGGTCATTCACACACACACCACACATACCCCATGGTTGGCAGAAGAACAATCACAGCATTAAATACCATAGCAACATCTGTCACAACAACACAGCATTAAATACCATAGCAACATCTGTCACAACAATGTGAGCTACTTGCCCTGGAACATTCCTGGGTTTTGTTTTTGTTTCTGTTTTTTGAGCCAGAGTCTCCGTTTAGAGCCAGTTGGCCTGGAACTCTTGAGCTCACAGAGATCCACCTGTCTCTGTCTCCCTAGTGCTGGGATTAAAGGCATGTCCCACCACACCCAGCTACATTTCTGGATTTTGCACTGAAAGCCCCACAACTCAGGAAAAGCCCTTCAATCTAGGCCAAACTGAAATGGTTCAACACCTAACATATACCCTGGCTCCATCTTTTAAAAATGCATTTATTTTTATTTTATTTTATTTGTATGAGTGTTTATCTTGCATATATGTAAATGTACCACATATGTAAAGTACCTGCAGAGGTCAAAAGAAGGTGTTGGATCCCTTAGAACTGGAGTTATGGGCAGTTAGTTATTAGCCACCATGTAGGTGCTACAGTTGGACCTGTGTCTTCTGCAAGAGCAACCAGTGCTCTTAACTGCTTAACCATCCATTTTTTTAAATCTCTCATCAGAACCTTGGTCCTGCAATAAACTTAGCAGCCCTAAGGCCTGTGCTCAGCCTGCCCTTGCTCTGCTGTGGTTTTCTTACTCTGGCTTGGATCAGAAGCTCCTGCATATCCCAGGAAGCCCTTACAATCTTGGTGGCTTTGACTGTCAGCAAGAGAGGAAGGATGAAGTGGAAGAGAAAGGCCCAAATTCTCATCTTGGCTTTAGAGTTCTCCAGTGGGGTAGCCCCAGTTCAGTTTCTGTTCCCTACACAAACACATACTGGACCTCAGATCCCTGATACGCTCCTCCTGCCCATAGATGCTGGTGCTATTGAGGATGTCACTGGGCCTCTTTGCTGGCTGCTTCCTGGACTCCTCCGTTGGAGCTTATATTTGCTTTGGTGAGGCTGACAGGACTTGCTGTGTGCCATTCTCTCAGCTCCCCAGATAACATGCTGACAGTGAGAAGACTCCTGGATTGGAATTGTTTGTTGAGTTGCACATATCCTAAAGACCCTATCCAGATCCTTCGCAGGAGAAGCTAAGACCGGCTTGGATGTACCTGTGTTGCACGAGCTCCTGCTCAGGAGATTCTTATCTCATCCTCAGATGCCCAGTAAGCCCAGATCATCTGCTTTCATCTCACCACTGTTCTCGACTCTCACTGGGCAAAGTTTCCATTGTGACAGGCAGTCTCTGCTATGACCAGCAGGTATGAACTAATCATTCCCAGCAACAGACACCATAGATGTCTACAGAGACCAGCCAGGGTCATGTGCTACCAGCCCTTTCAGGCTCCTATTGGGGGACTTCCTTCTTGGTAGCGCTACTTCAAGAAGGAAAGCTTGGTGTTTTGATGTGTCTGTTGGAATATAAGTGCATGCTTCTGCAACGGTGGGGACAGCAAGCTGGCAGCGTGCCTGACTTCGGCTAAGAACAGTCCTATGTGAGACATGTGTGTTGTCACTGCTTGTCTTCCTTCCCACAAGTAACCACCTGGTACAGATGACTCAGTGGCCAAATGACCTGCCCTCACTGGAAAAGCGTTTGGTGGGGGGGGGGGTCTTGAGTCAGGACATTTGCTGCTGAAGAGCTCACTCTGCTAAGATCCCTGGCCTTCAGGAGAACACACAGTCCTGTTTCCTCAGGCCCATATTCAGCTATGAGATTTATTAATAGCCTGGAATGTTGTAAAAAAATAATCCATCAAGTCCTCTAATTTTCTTTAAATGTTTAGCGTGTCTAATTCACTTAGGAGCCTTTCAGGTTTCCGCCTCACTGCGTAAAATGAAACCTGGTACAGCAGAGCTATTTAAGCCAGTTGCAAGGTTTGTCTTACTTGCTGAGGAGCATATACTACATTTTTAAACGCCCAATAAGATCCGCAACGTAGTACCGCTGTCCCATTGGAGGAAATGGGAAAGGATTTTTCTGACCCGGATGAGGACCTGCTGGGTTGGTTGAGGAAGGTCTGTGGCTCGGCCTCATTGATTTTTACAAGGCTTATTTTACACTGGAGATTACAACGGTTAGCTTGTTGGCATTGTTCCATGAAATCAGTTCCGATGTTTGCTGGACTTCAGTCCACTTTTTCCTGCTCTGAATTCTGTCAGGTGGGCCAGGGGAAAAAAAAATCTCCATTTGCTAGCCATGTGTGGGCAAGGTCTGCAGCCCCCTGCAGGTTGGTTGTTTGGGAAGACAGGCTTCCTGCAGGGTGGCTAAGGTGTGGTCTAGAGTCCTGCCTGTGCTGGGGAGTGGGCAGGGCAATGCCACCCAGAGCCTGGGTTCTTGAATTCCGGGCCAGATGTATGCAAGGCAAGCATTGGATGATACAGAGGAAGGCTTTGTCTCTTTCACACCTGGCTGGCTCCTGAGGTCTGGTCAGTATCCTGAAGGGCTAGAAAGGGTCAGTTGAGATATTTTAACAAAAGGATTTGGGGGAAATTGCCCTAGTCACCTAAGAGCTAAAAGGAACAGTGAAATATTCCTCAACCAAATATTGTGGGGAGCATATAGAATTGAAATCACTACATCTTTATCACACCCCACCCTAAATGAGCTAGCCTCGTCACCCTGGCCTCCTGGTCTGTTTCCCTCAGAGCCTTGTTCCTGCTTCTTGCACGTGTCCTTGGTTGATAATGCCTCCCTCACCTGGGATGTGTTGAGAATACTCCTCCCCCAGCTGTACACAGAACCAGGCTGCTCAGACACGATTTCCCCCAGGAAGCTTACTGTGAGTGCCTGCAGGGAAACTACATCTCTCCTTTGAAATCCCACAGCCAGCAGTCAGTCACCCCCAGCCAGACAACCCAGTGTCTCAGAACTTCATATGTAATTACTGGACACTCTGTTTTTTGTTGTTTTTCTTAAAGAATTCTCTCTCTCTCTCTCTCTCTCTCTCTCTCTCTCTCTCTCTCTCTAGTGTTTGCAGAGGCCAAATGAGGAACCCAGATCCCTTGGAGCTGGAGTTAAAGCTGTTGCCTGACATGGGCTCTAGGAACCAAACCTAGGTCCTTGCTCTTAACTACTGAGCCATCTCTCCAGCCCGTATTTTTGTTTTGTTTTGAAACCTGGAATATCTTCTAAACACTTTATTGGGGCATAGGTTACATATTTTTCACTAAAACATAGATTAAACATACTATTTTAAAACCATACTAGTTTTGCAGTTAGACTGATCGGAATAAAAATCCCTGGTTCTGTGACTTGGCTGTGGACTTTGGGCATAATTTTATTTTGTTCTGGGCATTACATCAGTTTCTTTCTCTGTACATGCATGTGAAAACTGCCTTTCTGAGCAGTGCTGTTTCAATGAAATAAGTACAACTGTGGAGATTTAGCATGTGGGTGTGCCCGCCATCAAAGCCGAGTGTTCACCAGACATTACTACTGCATCATGATTGCCTTAAACTACAGCTCATTAATTCTACTTACATCCCATAGTGCCACGTCCATCAGCATCCCCTGCTCTTATCCGACACTCAGCAACAGTTTGCTAAATTGAAGTGAGTTGTCAACTGACTACGAAGCTGAGAAATGTGCCCCACTCTGCTCAGCACAGCATGGATGCTGTCTACACAGAAATTCGGAGAGTGGCCCTAAGTCCTTTACTCCAGTTGTAAGCGAATATGCTTCTAGTCCTCACAAAAAGAAAGCTCCTCACAATATTGTCCTTCACTTTTCCTAGAAGGATTTAAGCAACAACTCAAAGTGATGTGCAACAACTTTAGAAAAATCCATCCCACATCTGGGAAGGCCTTTCCTCCTCAGTTAAACCTAATAGATATACCCAGAGTTGTGTCCTAGGTTATCCTAAATCCTGTGAAGTTGAAAATGATGATTAACCATCACAGTCAAGACAGAAAATCCATAACGATGCCTCTGCTGTTTTCAACATTGTATACATCAGATTCTTTTACATTTATTTTCTAATTCCAACCTTCAAAACCATGGGGATAGTTCTAAGTTTTTCAAGTAAAGGTGGAGAGATTTGAATCTAAGAAACTTTCCAGTGTCACACAGATTTAAAATTGGCAGACTAGCCTTTGAGGTGATGGGGGAATAGTTGCTCAACCTGGACCATGGGGTGCATGTTCATAGCAAGATCACCATTCAGAACAGGGCAGGCAGACAGGAAGAGAATGAATCTCAAAGTGTGAGACTAGCAAGCAGCTAGCTTGGCTGGTTATCAGATCCCACGTGGAGTAGGTATGTTGCGGTGGTGTGAGTTACACTCAGCACCGTGGACAGCACCCTTGGCCTTTTTCTTTAGGAAAGTGGAGGAGCTGTCTGCTTGGCTGCCCAACCACAGCAAGCCCTTCAGGTAACTATCCCTAAATACACTCCACATAAAGGTGCTTGTCTAGAAACCAACTCCAGACTTTCAGCTGATATTCAGAGACAATCCACATTTGCAGTGAGGAACCGCCACAGGTGTGTGGACCATCTGGGCTGTTTGGGTTCCTCTAGGCTGATGTAGGGGTATTTAGGGCCCTGTGGGCTTCTGTGGTGTCCTGTTCCTCCAGGGCCCACAGCCCTGAGCCCAGACAACAATCTATCCAAAAGCCATTTAGCTAATGTCCTGACACACATAGCGTCAGGCCCTTCTAGAACATGATAGAAACGATGGGATGCACAACAAAGGAATCTTTAAGTGCCCCAAATTGAAAAATGGCACCTGACTACAGTTCCCTGAGTATCATTCCCAAACTGAGGCCCCAAACATGTATACAATCTGGAAGAAACCACCCAGTCAGAGCAGCATCAAGAACTAACATGATATGTATGCTGAGGCCCATATTTCCCACTACTTACAAGAGAGCTCAAACAGCAAAACCTGAGCGTCTTTGGCTAGTGAAAGAGCAGAGCACTGCCTGTGCCCAGGTTTGCCTGGAGGAAGGGCTGCCCTCTCCTTGTGCAGTCTAGACTATTATGTCTGGAAGCTTCCTTGCCGCAGCTTTACCCCCAGCACAGAACTGGGAACCAAACCCCCAAGGGGAAGGGAGTTGATACTGCTATGCATTGGGACCTCACACTTTTTCCTTTTCTCTTTTCTCTTTATTTTTGTAAATTAATTAATTTTATTTATTTATTATTTTTTATGTGTACGAGTATACTGTCTGCATGTAGCTTGGTGCATCCGTGTTATGCAAAGCAGTAGAGGTCAGAAGAGGGTGTCAGATTCCCCTGGAACTGGAGTTAAAGATGGTTCTTAGCCGCCATGTGGGTGCTGGGAATTGAACCCGGGTCCTCTGCAAGAGCAGTCAGCACTCTTAATGGCTGAGCCATCTCTCCAGCCCCATTCTCTTTTCTTTTGCATGTTTAAAGTATGAGGTCCTTTCTGTCACACAGCCCTGTGACCGCACCCAGTGCCAGAGAACTGTAAACTTAGGATAGTTGTTATCACAGGATTGAGTGTGCCTCCCCCAGCTTTGTTCATTGAATCCAAGTCACAGATGTAATGGTGTTAGGAGACTTGGGAGGTAATTGGGAAGTGAAGGCTCCACTCTCAGGCATACGATTAGTGCTGCACATAGCTGCCTTGAGTCTCCCACCACGTGCAGATTCACGAAGTGTTCTGCTGAACTGGGAAGAGGACTTTCATCAGACTGAGTTCTCTGTCTCCAGAACTGTGAGAAGTTGTCAACATTTATAAGCCCCCCAGACTATGATGTCTACTAGAGAAGCACAAGCAGATGATACATTTATGATATATATATATATATATTATATATAATTATTTTAGAAAAGTCAATAAAAGGGGATAGCAAGATAGTTGAGCAGGTAAAGCCCATGTCACCAAGTCTGACAACGTGAATTCAATCTCTGGGTGGAAGGAGAAAGTGGAATCACTAAGGTTGTCCTCTGGCCTCCACATGTGTGTTATAGCATGCTGTCACCAGCCCTCACATGAAATAAATAAATGTAGTAAGATTTTTTAAATTAAAGACAAGCTGAAAGGGTGTTTTGATGATTGCCCTGGAGCAAGCCACCAGTGAGCTTAACAGCTCTGCTTCCTGGCCCATGATTCTTCTTGCTTGGGCAGGACCGGAGGGGAGGTCCTTCTCTTCTGCCCTAGGCACAGAATGGGGCCACAGGAGCCAAGTGACCTGCATGTGCACATCCCCTCTCAGAGCTGGGAGACAAAGGGTGCTGTCCACATGTCCTCTCTGTTCATGCATGTCCAGTGTGTGTGTGTGTGTGTGTGTGTATTTGGGCATGCTCATACATGCAAGCACAAAGACGCTGACTTCAAGAAGGTAAAAGTAGAACTCAACAGGTCTCTCAAAGTCTAGGACCTGAGAGGCGTGTCATCATGCCTTCCAGTCATTTCAATTGAAGCACTCACAAGAGCTGGGAGTCAAAGGGATGCACAGGAGCAAACAGCACCCCTTTGCTGCAGGAGTCAAACACACAGTTGCAGGGTTGATGGTAATGGATTAGTTACTTGTCTTGATGCTGTAACAAAGTACCTGACAGAATGACCAAAGGGAGGAAGAGTTTATTCTGGCTCGGAGCCCAGAACACACATACATGCCAGGTGGGCATGGATCCTGCTCAGAAAGTCAAGGTGGGATTCTCCCAGCAGGCTGGCTAGCTAAAGCAGCGGTTATCGATATTGGCACACTTTGGGGTTAGTTGAGACCCTGCCTCAATCAATAAGGTGGAAAGAGATTGAGGAAGATTCCTAACATTGGCCTTGTATGTGCACACATATGCATGTATACATATGTGTACCCTTACACATGTGAACATGTATGCACATATACACAGAAAGAGAGAGAGATACCACTTGTGAGAGAGTCACCATCATTTTGCAAGTGAATGAGGGCAGAAACCAAGTTGGTGGCATCATGTTACATTCAACACACACCCATGCACACATGCACACACACAAGCACATACATGCACGTACACCCACTCATACAGCAGGAAGAGGACTTTAGAGACATATATTTAGGTCATGGCTTATTTATGGTCATTACTGAGAAAATTAATCCAATTTAAAATCTTAAGTTTGTGGACTAATTTTCCACTCGGTATTGAGCTGTACTTTCAGTGTAGATTAAAGCCCAGTGAACTTGGCTTCTGTGTCATTTTCAGCTAGACATAAATGACTGCAGTGATGGGCTTTGGGGATTTTTTTTCCATTGAATTAACCTGTTTAAGTTCTTGGAGGAAAACCCTGGGGAAGCCAGCCATGGCAGACACTGAATATGAAAGAGGGGCGTGATGTGCCTCAGGCAGGGTCCCCTGGAAAGGCGGGACATCGGGAACTTGCCCATCTCTGGCCCAAAAAATGAGGTTGTGACAGTGTCTGGGTGCACAGTTTACATGCTGAGCAGGATTTGTTGCCCGCAAAAGGACATGATGTGGCACACACATTGAGCTATGCACACTAGTTTGACCTAAGCACACGATCTTCTCCCAGTCACAGGGTTTTGTATCTGTGTGTTTTCATAAGTGGATTAGGTGCACAAGTGTGCATGTAAATGCATGTAGAGGCTAATCGATAACCTTAGGTGGTGTCTGCCTTGATTTTCAAGAGAATCTTCTGTTGGCCCGGCATCACCAGTAGGCTAGGACAGCTAGTGAGCCTGAGGGACACACCTGTCTGTCTCCCAGCTATGGGCTTACAGGACTCCACACTGAGCTGTTTTACATTGATCTGAGGATGGAACTCAAGTTCTCATGCACGTACAACTAGCTCTTTATTGACTGACGTGTCTCCCTAGCCCTGACCCACAGTTTTTATAACATTACTCCCTCTGTCCTTCCACCACTCATCACAGTCTGCACCATCTTGCTTATTAGTTGCTTCCTGTTTATAGCAAGTATTACCTCAAGAGTGGAGTTGCTTATAGCTGTGTTCTCAATGCCTGGAATGTGGTGGGCAATTATAATTATTATGATTATTATTGTATTACTTATTACAAATAGAATAAAGTGGAATTACCTTAGCTCCTGACCAGGGGAAGGGATTTTTGTCTTGAAGTCACTTCAGGAATAGAGTTTGTGGGTCCTGGAGACAGAAGACCGAGAGTCCAGCCAAGATCTGACATTATAATGGGTATTGTTTGTCCAATCAAACAGGGAATTTAGATGCCAACAGCAGACAAGGGAAGGAAACTTCTGGTAGCCCACTGAATAGACATTTGAAATCTTGTGGAACTGGGAGTGCTGGAAACTGGCCTCCAGTACAATGTTTCAGATGACCTGCAGAACTGACCGGGGGGAAGTCACAGCAACCACTTACAAAGTCTTGCTGCTTCTGATCCCAAGACATGGGTTAATCCTCACGCTCTCTGAGCCAGAAGCCAGCACTTTCCTCTCCTGTGCAGGTATGTTGAATGGGCCAACACTGTTTAATCTAGGCACCCCAACTGCATGTCCCATAAGTGGAGTCCAGGTCAAATGTCTCCACAAGCTTCAAGGGAAGGAAGGTTGTGAGTTTGGGGGAGCAAAGGTCAGCTGAAAGTTGATCAAACACAGGAGCGGCAACTGAGAACGTGCTCAGGGCTCCCCTGAGAGAACCCTCAGGCCCGAGAGTTCTCTTCTGTGACACAGGCAGATCTGTGTTCCTTTTGCTGTAGCGCTTTGGAAACATTCATGTAAATTCCTCATGTGTCCTAATGACCAGCAAGGTGGCACCTAGAGTTTGTGGATGGGAGGATAGCTGTCTAGGAAAGGAGAGAGAATGGGGTCTGAACTGGGACTGAGTGTTGGAGTTACTCCTTGGCACATGCCTGTCCCCCCAACCTGCTTACAGTGACGGTGGCCTCTCATGACAGTAGAAGGAACATGTGATATCTCAGTGTCTGGGAGGCAGCCAGGATTTTTGCATCACCAAGCATCCATCATCAGCTGGGAAGTAGGAAATTGCATTTTCATAGAGCTGAGGGTGCAAGGAGGTGTGGAGACTCAAACATCTGGTGGTGCCGACAAATTGATTAAAAATGCCCTAGCTCCTCAGGAGTACTCCAGTTTCCTTTGTGTTGCTGTGATAAAAAACAAACAAACAAACAAACAAACCTCTAAGCAAAACTTGGAGGAGGAAAGGGTTTATTTCAGCAGGTCACAGTCCATCATTGAGGGAAGCCAGCACAGGAACTTGAAGCAGAAACTATGGAGGAACACAGCTTGTCGGCTCAAAGCTTGCTCCCGTATACAGTCTAGAACCCCGGAAATGGTGTGGGCCCACAGTAAGCTGGGCCCCTCTACATCCATGAATAATCCAGACATTCCTGTGCAAACATGCCCCCAGGGTAATCTAATCTGGGAAATCCCTCAATTAATATTCCCTTCTCTGGGGTCCTTAGGTTGGGTCACGTTGATAGCTAACAGAAACTAGGACACGGAGAAAGAGACAAATGCCATTCTGCCCATCTTGGGTAGCAGAGGCCCTTGTCGGTGTAGGGAGACACCCCCACTTCTCTGATCTCTCCATCTTCTCCCAGGCTCCCTGAGAACAGTCAAGTAACTGACCAAGTCAAGTAACTGGCCAAGGCCTTGCAGGATGTCTATTGGGCCAGTGTTCTGATATCGGAGGGTGTATTACTGTATGGGTCAGGTGTTTCTAGATTTTGAGTGTCTTGCTCAAAGAATTGAAAAAGTGTGGGGGCTGGATAGATGGCTCAGTGGTTGGGAGCACTGACTGCTCTTGCAGAGGACCAGGTTCGATTCCCAGCCCCCACATGGCAGCTGAGAACCATCTTTAAGCAAGGTGTGCTGTGCATGCCTTAAAAAAAAAAGAAAAGAAAAGAAAAAGTGCACACTCAGAGCAAAGCAGTAAGGGATTTTATTCTGAAACAAAGTGAAAGCACAGAATAGATTTGCCACTGGACAGTGGCAGGCTCTGAGTGAGCATGCTGCTCAAGAGTGCCCGCTTTCTGCCTGGAACTTCCTCTTGTGGGTCTAAGAGGAGAAAAATGGTTGCTAGGGGCGGGGTATAAGTGGTCTTTTGGGTTTGATTGACAGGCTTGGGTTATGTAACCATTTAGTCTATGTCTTTTCCCATGATGCATCTGAGTTTACACCCATGCCCAATCATCCACAGGCTTAAGATGTTAAATAGAGAGTTCCCCTTTCTCGCTCTGTGTCTTTGACACGGAGACAAAGTCTGCCTTCCTGCACATGTGCCCTGCCATTGGCAATTTGATGAGATCCAGAATCACCTGGAGATGGGTCACTGGGGGACTCCTGTAATTAGGTTAATTGAGATGGGAAAATCCACTCACTGCAGGCAGCAGTACTCCCTGGGCTGGGATCCTGGACTATATAAAAAGGAGAAAAGCTGAGCACAAGAATTCATCACTCCACACCTTTTCTGTGGATGCAGTGTAAGCAAGCATCTGCCTCAAGCTCCTGCTGTGAGCTGAAACAACCCTTTCTCCTTCAAGTTTATTCTGTCAGGGCATTTTACCACAGCAACCAACTTAGGCTGGATTAACCCATCACTACCAGTTTCAGGCTGCGTTTGCTCACAAAGGGGAGTTACCAGGAGCTGTTGGGAAGGAGCAGCCTATTGCATTGTTGGGAGCAGGGTGTATGTGCATCTTGATCAGGGGGCGGGGGAGGGGGTTCTAGTTGACTAAGTAAGTTGTTAGGAAAGGGTATGTGTGTGGCTCCAGTCACGCTGAGCCTCAGTTACTAAGCCATTCCTATTTGCTTGGGCTGCAGGGTGAGGAGAAGAGATGAAGGCCTCCTGTGGTGTGCCCTCACCTGCTACCCTGGCATATGGCCACTTCCTCTCTCAGGATCATCCCCTTCTGGGCTGTTTGGCCCAGGACTGCATTTGGCTTAGGAGCCAGAAAGCCAGTAAGGGATTTAGTTAGTCCAGGGGAAGGAGGTGGAAGTGTCTCAGGATGGACAGCAGCCCTGGTGACTCAGTCACACTTGGTAGAACTGGGGACAAGAAAGACCAAGGATCAGACCTGAGTGCCAGTGTGAAACTTCTGAAGGGGTGTGCACTGCACTGCAGTGGGACCAGAGGCACCTGGTCCCTTCCTTGGTTTTTCCTATAAACCCTCCGAGCTCTCCTCTAGAGTGAGGACTCCTTCAGCCATGGCAACGCTTGGGGGCCTGGTGCCTGTGGTTCTACAACCCATTCATTCTCAGATCAGGTGGCTTCATTTCACCAGATCATCTCAGCTTGAGGACAGGATGATTGTGACCACTTTAGAAATGAGGACGGCAGTACTCCAAAGAGACATGAGAGGCACTAATACCACACACAAGCAAGAAGTAGCTGAGCAGGAGCCGACAGCAGGTGTCACAGCTCCAAAGCCCAGGTGCTTGGAGATCTCCACCCACTTCCTCCCTGGATTGTCTACACCCTCAGGTCAGGGTTCACCCTTATTTCTACCTGCTATAGTCCTGACTGCACCCTGGTCCCCAGTGCCATGTCTGTGGCAAGAAGACCTCACTGTGTCTCTGCTTATTCCTCCTCAATCTGGTCATGGGAATCTCACACCTTGCCCATGAATATCTTGTCATGTGAATTGATCTAGATCTTGGTTTCCTTGTGGAAGTCTATGTGATATGAACTAAATCAATGATGTAGGAAGCAGCCTTACCCCAGTGTTTGAAATGCCTTTGAGATGCTCATTAGCATGGCTTTGGTTAGCAGTGCCTCTCATCTGGCCTGTCCCAGCTTCACCAGCCAGAGGCAGAACTCCGGAAGCCATGGCTACATCAAGACCACAGGGGCCTTGGGCATCGTTCTGGATGTAGAGGGACGCAATCAGGATCCCCCTGCCATGGTTCTCAGGTCATGCCTGCTGACTAACAAGGCATGTGTTAGTCATAGCTGGAAGAGCTGAAGCCAAGGATGACCTGTGCAGTGTCCTCAGGCACTTTTAGTGAACTGGAAAGCCAGATGTTATGAGGATATCCCAGTTTAGGGTCTGGCTAACCTGTGAGTTATAAGGTTTAAAAGAAAAGAGGAAAGCCAGGCATGGTGGCGCACGCCTTTAATCCTAGCACTCGGGAGGCAGAGGCAGGTAGATCTTTGTGAGTTCAAGGCCAGCCTGGTCTACAGAGTGAGTTCCAGGCCAGCTGGGGCTACAAGAGAGACCCTGTCTCGAAAAGACCAAAAAAAAAAAAAAGTTAAAAAAAAAAAGAAAAGAGGAGAGAGTGAAAAAGAGAGAAAATCTATTTTTATGCTGCTAGGACAAATGCTCTTAGCAAACACGTCCTGCTCAAAGTCCTCTTTGGAAATCATTTTCCTATTTTAGCTTAATGACATTCCCACCTGAGCTGAATGATTAAATATTGAAACAAGGCTGGCTCTTGAGTTTCATCCAGCTGACCAATTCAAGATGAAGCAGCAGAAGGAAATGCAAATGTCAGATTACCAAATCCAAACAATCCCTGATCCCTGGTAAAATGTCACAGGAGACCACAGGGGCCGTGGGCATTGTTCTGGCCCTAAAGGTAAGATGCAGAGGGATGCACTCGGGATCCCCCTGCCATGGTTCTCGGGGCACCAGGGAAAAGGTCATGCCTGCTGACTAACGAGGCATGTGTGTGTGGCAAGAATCATAGCTGGGAGAGCCGAAGCCAAGGACTACCTGCACAGTGTCCTCAAAACCCATGCTTGGACCATGGTGTCCACCCTGGCAGGTGTCAGGATTATCTTAATATGTATGTACATTGATTGTCTTTCTTTCATCCTTCTTCTTCCCTCCCTTTCTTCCTTTTATCTCTTCCTCCTTTTCTTTCTTTCTTCCCTAATTTTTTTTTGACACATGGTCTCATCATATAGCCCAGGCTGGTTTGAATTCCCTATGTAGCCAAACATAATTTTGAGCTCTGGACTCTCTAGCTTCCACCTCTCAAATACTGAGATTACAGACACGTGCCACCATACCTGGCTTATGCAATCTAGGGATGGGACTCAGGATTCAATCATGCAAGGAAAGTATTCTACCAACTGAGCTATATTTATAGCTTCCTTCCTTCCCTTTCTTCCCTCCTCCCTCCCTTCCCTTCTTCCTTCCTCTTTTCTTTTTCTGCTTTTAAAAATATTATTATATTTATTATTTTTATTTTATGAGTATGAGTATATTCCCTGCATGTATGTAAGTACACCCCTGTGGTACAACACCCACAGAGGTCAAAAGAGGATGTCGGATCCCCTGGAACTGGAGTTAAGAATGGTTGTTAGCTGCCATATGGGTGCTGGGAACTGAGCCCAGGTCTTCTGTAAGAGCAGCCAGTGCTCTTAACGAATGAGTTGTCTCTCCAGCCCCTTTGTCCTGGCTTTTTTTCTCAATGTTCAATACTGAGTTAGCCAACATGTATTTGTGGAACGAACGAGTGAAATTCATCTGTTGAGGAATCTGTTTCTCTGACATTTTGTAGAGAATTGCTTCTCTCCATTCTTTACACAAACCAACTTATCACCCAGAATTTTATGACTTTCGGGTGCCTCAGTGCAGGTGCCTGTCCTGCTTCATTTCTTCCTGCTTCTTTTCTGTTACATGATGGTTAGAACTGGGTTCTTCATCCTATTCAGATTTGAGTCTGTGTGTGATTGTGGAGGCGGGAGGTCTTCCTGTGTCGCTTTCCACTTGTCTGTGTGTAGGTGCACACACTGCACCATGTGTGTGGTGATCTGAGAACAACTTGAGGAATTGGTTCTTCCACTATGTGGTTCCTGGAAATTGAATTCAGGTCCTTGGACTTGGAGACCTCTACCTGCTGAGCCATCTGGATGGCCTGAACCGCCTTATTTTGGGGACAGGGTACCGGTATCTGAAACTCACTGCTTAGGCTAGGCTGGGTGTCCGCACTTCGCCAGTGCTGAAATTATGTCACCATGCTTGACTTCTTTTTTTCTTTTTTTTTTTTTAACTGTACTGCCATTTATTTTCTTTATTAAAATTTATTGTTATATATATATATATATATATGAATAGTACAAGATTATGTTACAAATCAAATCTAGACCTGTGTCCCCCTACCAAACCCTCAACCCCACCAGATTCACCGTTTCAGTCAGTTCTTTGATGCAGTCTTTTCTGTTGTGGGTGTTGTTGTTCTTTCCAATATGCATCACTCCCAACAAGAAATATTCACAACTAGGTCATTGGCACTAGCATCCACAGATGAGGGATACCATTCATCATTTGTTTCTCTAGGACTGTGTTACTTCACTTAACATAATATCTTCTAGTTCCATCCATTTACCTGCAAAGTTCATGATATTGTCTTTTTTTACTGCTGCATAGAACTCCATTGTGTAGATGTACCACATTTTCTCTATCAACTCCTCAGTTGGGAATTTGGGTTGGTTCCAGCTTTTTGCTATTGTGAACAGAGCTGCAATAAACATAGATGTGCATGTATCTCTGCAGTAAGATGAGTCTTGTGGGTAATATACCCAGGAGTGATATGACTGGGTCAGGTGCTAAGCTCATTTTAAATCTTCCAAGGATTCTCCACATTGCTTTCCATAGTGGCTGTACAAGTTTACATTCCCACCAGCAATGGATGAGTGTTCGCCTTTCCCCACAACCTCTCCAGCACTTGGTATCATTTGTTTTCTTTTTTTTTCACAATGTTTATTGATAGATACAAGTATATAAAATCAGGACATGAACATGATTTTATAAATTAAGTAGACTTAATTACAATACTATAATAAGGGAACAATTCAAATTCTCACCATTTGTTTCACACCCACAAAACCACGATCTCTCAAATCTGATCAGTTTTGTGCAAGTAAACCATGTTTCTTTTTATTTTTTATTTTTTATTTTTTTTATTTTTATTGATGCTTTGTGTATTTCATACATCATTTTCCAATTCAGTTCAGGCATATATCCCCTTCCCTTCCCCCCACCCCACCCCTACCCATCCCAGATCATGCATTCTGCTGTAACTTTTCTGCATCTTTTTCTGTTTTTTTGATTTGTTTTCATTT